>JAVSCE010013386.1:0-83030 GCA_032199065.1 Smutsia gigantea
GTTTTCAGAGGTGGTTAAGAGGCTTCCAGTCCCATAGCTTCCTTTTAGGTAGCTTGAAATCTGGTCTAAGAGAACCTAAGGATTTCAACTCACAGTCAGCCTTGGTCCTGGTGGTAGAAGCTGATTCGCTTGAAGGACACTCATGTCCTTGGGCCCACAGCTGAACTTTGGCATTGAGGTCAGAAACAGCTGTGACCATGTCCTGAGATGGCCCTGAGAACCAGCCTCTGTCCCTGCCGCTGGGGTCTCCGGGCCCAGCCCTCTGAACATCCTGGGTTCAGGATTCTTAGTCTGTACCACCCATCTTGCTGACCCTGAGTCTACCAACTTCTCAGACATCTTCCCAGCCCATAAGTCCATGATCTATCCCCAAATGGGAAAGTTTTTTCCTTGCCTTTCTTTCCCTAGAACAGCTCATTTTGGCCTCCACTGGAAACGCAGGGTAGAAGCCTCCTTGTGCTTCTGGGATTTGTACTCTGCTAGTTTCTAGGAGGGGGAAAAAAAGGCTAGCTTTTTCATGCCCTTGTGGTCCAAATGGTTTGTAATTTTGCTATGAAGGGAGCTAGAAAGGTGTCAGGGCTGGGAGGGCCTGGGGTTGAGGTAAGTGTCCGGACAGCAGCTGTACTTCAGGGTGGCAGGTTTCTAATCTCTGCCTGACCTGAGTGGTACTTTTTCTCAGATGTGAATGTGGACCAACCAGACGAGAAATCAATCATCACCTATGTGGCTACTTACTACCACTACTTCTCCAGGATGAAGGCTTTGGCTGTGGAGGGCAAAAGAATTGGCAAGGTACATCCCACACGGGCTGCAGGTGACGGTCGGCCTGGGGTCATCCTCCCCTAAAGCAGGCTGAGGTGGAGCTGCAGGACTGGGCCAGGACCCCATGGGCAGGTCCCCGTCGCTGTCTTGCAGGTGCTGGACCACGCCATGGAAGCAGAGCACCTGGTGGAGAAGTATGAGTCCCTGGCCTCCGAGCTGCTACAGTGGATCGAGCAGACAATTGTGACCCTCAACGACCGGCAGCTGGCCAACTCCCTGAGCGGGGTCCAGAACCAGCTGCAGTCCTTCAATTCCTACCGCACAGTGGAGAAGCCACCGAAGTAGGTGCCCCAGGCCGCACCCTGCCCACCCACCCAGAGCTGTGCTCCCGAGAGAGGAAGCCTAAATTAGGCGGCCTTTTGGGAGGGAAATTCAGCAGTGCATAAATGCAGTTGAAGTTCATTTCCCCCAGCTCAAAGTGCCAGAAGCCATTCCAAAGTAAACATTTTAAAATGATTACCCATTAAAAAAAAATCATGCTGTGGAAATGATTGCAATGGCATGTAGAGTGGCAAATAAGATTGCTGGTCACAGTGTCACAGCACACTAGGCCAGCTTAGGGACAGGTGGAATTGGACCTGACAGGCAGGTCATAACTTGCACTTTTCAAAGGTTGTTACCATGTATATATTTTAACAATTAACTGTTTTCAAGTGTGGAATTGCTGTTAGGCAATTCAATACAGTACGTACTAAAACTTCCGTGTTTTTCTGTTACTGAGCTCTTTTGCAATTAATATGTATCAGCTCCAAAACTAATCCAGAAAATACCTGAACTATTAGACATCCCAGGGAATGATTTGAGGTGTGCCCTTTGATCCAGGAAGTCTTCTTCTGGGCATTGAACAAAGATGTAGCTTCAAGGATGTTTACTAGGATGACCTTTGCAGAAGAAAAGTAATTCATGGGACAGCCACTGAAAATAATGTTGAAAACATGTGCTTATTAACATGAAAAGATGTTCATGAAAAATAAGTGAAGAAGCAGTTTAAAAACAGTTGTGGACAGTAGAGAGCAAAGGGCTAAACGTCCAGGTTTAAAGTACCTGAGTTCAAATCCTGGCTCTGCCATCTAGCAGTTGTGAGTGATGGACACCTCTGAGCCTCAGTTTTCTCATTTGAAAATGGGGATAATAAGACAGTGTCAGTAACAGTGAGAACTAAATGAGAGAGTGCGTGGAAAGCCCCGAGAATTGGGCCTGGTAGGAGGTGAGCAAGTCTTTGACCAAGGTTGGCTGTGGTTATAATGATCCCATCTGTGTAAAACAGAGATGAAGTATGTGCCTGCCAGGGGGTAACAGGGTCGTTTCTATGTGGTTTTCACTTGTTTTAAAATTACGCTTTTGGGTCTGACCTTATTTTCTGGCTTTACCCAAAGAGTATGTATTGCTTTTACAAGGAGAAAAGCAACACAGGACATTTCATTTGGAAACATAAAAAGTCCCTGTGCTCCTAGTGGCCTTTGACTTTGACCTGACCTGGCCTCCTGCCTCAGGTTCACCGAGAAAGGGAACTTGGAAGTTCTGCTCTTCACCATCCAGAGCAAGCTGCGCGCCAACAACCAGAAGGTGTACACGCCCCGCGAGGGCCGGCTCATCTCCGACATCAACAAGGTCCTCAGCCTCTCTTCCTGTCCCCTACGCGTCACACTCTTGGCTCCAGCCCTAACCCCACACTCCTCCTGGCTGCCCGCGACCCTTGGTGTGGACAGGACTCACACTCCCCTCTCCTCCTTCGTCTGCCTCTCCACGAGAGCTCAGAGTAGACTACAACCTAGTCCCTATCTTGTTCCTCATGCCCCGACACACTCTCCCTACTTTTATTTTTTTACAGACAATATAAGATTAATAAAAGTAATAGGATTCACCCCCAGTCCCACCACCACAAACAAATCCAGTGGTTTCCACTGTTCTCTAGTCCCCTCTGTCTAGCCATAGCAGATGTGGTTTTCCTACAGCGCCAAAGTACTTATGCTGCCCATGTCTCATGCTGCCATGCACAGCCAGCTACAACCGCGTTCCACAGATCCACTGACCAAGATTCCCTGGGATTCACCATGCCCTGGTGACCCCTCTCACCCTTACTTTCTGTGCCCTGGCCCTTCAGCACTGATCCTATCCCCTCCTTGCAGGCCTGGGAACGTCTGGAAAAAGCGGAGCACGAGCGTGAGCTGGCCCTGCGCACGGAACTGATCCGCCAGGAGAAGCTGGAGCAGCTGGCCGCCCGCTTCGACCGCAAGGCTGCCATGCGCGAGACATGGCTTAGTGAGAACCAGCGCCTCGTGTCCCAGGTAGGACATGGGGTACTCTTGGCCTGTCCAGGCTGGTGAGGAGAAAGCAAGAGAGTGGTGGGTAAGGGGTCTGCAGCATGGGGACCTAATGAATTGAGAACTCCATTGTGCAGATTCTTATCTGCACAAGAAACCCAGAAACCAGGGGCCAGAGGCTTGACCGGGAAGAAGTGTCAGTGAGGCAGTTGGGGATGGCATAGAGAGGGGGCTTAGAGCCACCCCATGGAGCTGGATCTTGCAGCAGAAGTGCTCTGGAGGGCAGCAGGGGTAAGCAGAGATGGGGTCCCTGAGCTCCCAAGCCTCCCCTCCCTGCCCTCTGCCCCAGGATAACTTTGGGCTGGAGCTGGCAGCCGTGGAGGCAGCAGTGCGGAAGCACGAAGCCATTGAGACGGACATCGTGGCCTATAGTGGCCGGGTGCAGGCTGTGGACGCTGTGGCCGCAGAGCTGGCGGCTGAGCGCTACCACGACATCAAGCGCATTGCCGCGCGGCAGCACAACGTGGCGCGGCTCTGGGACTTCTTGCGGCAGATGGTGGCTGCCCGGCGAGAGCGGCTCCTCCTCAACCTGGAGCTGCAGAAGGTGTTTCAGGACCTGCTCTACCTCATGGACTGGATGGAAGAGATGAAGGTGCAGGGGGCAGAGATGGGATGGGGGTATGGCAGGCACACAGTCCTGCGCTTGCCCAGGTGACCTTGTAGAGTATAAACAGTACCGGACCCATCCCCAGATTGGATGAACAGAGCAAACAGGTCCTTGTCCTCAGGGGCTCACCTTGCAGTGGGTGGCAACAGATGATAAAACTCATGGACTTATCAGTAAACAACATATCAGGGGGATGGGAAGCCTAGGAGGAAACTGGACAACGCCACATGATGGAATGTTCTGGGAGGGCGTCTCTGAGAAAAGGCTGTTTAAGCTGAGTGCAGGACCGCGAGTGCAGGGAGCCAGCCCAGGGAGAGCCAGAAGAGAATGTGACAGGCTGCAGGGATAGCTAGGCAAGGCCCTCGGCCTGCACCAGTGGGGTGTGTTCAGCAGAAGGCAGGCCAGGGGACTGTAAGAAGTGGGGGCCAGCTCACTTAGGGCCTTATGGGCCTGCTCAAGGAGCTTGGATGTTATTCCACATTACATGGAGCATTGAAAAGTGATTAGAAGTTTTTCAAAAGAGGACAGACATGATTCTGCCTTACATTTTTAAAAAGGTCACATGGACAACTACATGTGGAAGGGCTGTGGGCAGCTGGGGTGGGAGCCAAGAGACCAGTTGGTGGCTGTTGTGGGATGGGGTGCGAGATACGCAAGATAGCTGGGCGGCTGAGGGCCGAGCCATGGTAATAATCCGGGGGCTGGGAGGAGTCAGCAGAGGTGCCAGGAGCAAGATATAGGAAAAAAGTCATTCCACAGGAGAGTAGCTGAGTGCAGAGGCTGGGGTTCCAGGACAGAATTGGGGTCCCTGTTTGTGAGTGAGAGATGGGAGCAGGTGTGCTCACCTGGGTACAGCACCTGGAACTGCCCGAAGAGGCCCGGAGGTACAGATGATCCAGGAAGAGGAGCGAGTTAGCACTGTGTGCAGGGGGTCAGAAGGAGCCTGGCTGGGAAGGAACCTGGAGGATCTGAGCCAGCACGGTGCTCTGCTTGTCCCAGCAGGGCCGGCTGCAGTCTCAGGACCTGGGCAAGCACCTGGCTGGGGTGGAGGACCTGCTGCAGCTGCACGAGCTGGTGGAAGCAGACATTGCTGTGCAGGCCGAGCGGGTGCGGGCTGTCAGTGCCTCTGCACTGCGCTTCTGCAACCCAGGAAAAGGTGAACCTGGGGGAAGAAACTGAAGAAGGCAGGGGCTGGGGAGGAGCACATCAGAGCTGGAGCAGCAGCGCTGGGAACCTGGGATGGAAGGGTGATGAGTGGTGGTGGGTGACAGAGCCAGAGAGGGTGGGAGGGTTCATAACCAGGGATGGGTCACAGAAAGCCGGGAGGCTGGGTTACAGCTCACCACCCTCCATCATGACTTTTTCAGAATATAAACCGTGTGACCCGCAGCTGGTGTCGGAGCGGGTGGCTGCACTGGAGCAGAATTACGAGGCACTGTGCGATTTGGCAGCTATGCGGCGGACCCGCCTGGAGGAGTCCCGGCGCCTCTGGCATTTCCTCTGGGAAGTGGGAGAGGCCGAGGCCTGGGTGCGAGAGCAGCAGCACCTGCTGGCTTCAGCTGACACTGGCCGGGACCTGACTGGGGTCCTCCGACTGCTCAACAAGCACACGGCCCTGCGAGGCGAGATGAGTGGCCGGCTGGGGCCTCTGAAGCTCACCCTGGACCAGGGCCAGCAGTTAGTTGCTGAGGGCCACTCTGGGGCCAGCCAGGCTGCCGCCCGTGCCGCTGAGCTCCAAGCCCAGTGGGAACGGCTGGAGGCCCTGGCAGAGGAGCGTGCCCAGCAGCTCGCCCAGGCTGCCAGCCTCTACCAGTTCCAGGCAGATGCCAACGACATGGAGGCCTGGCTGGTAGATGCGCTGCGCCTGGTGTCCAGCCCCGAGCTGGGGCACGATGAGTTCTCCACACAGGCCCTGGCCCGGCAGCATCGGGCCCTGGAGGAAGAGATCCGAGGCCACCGGCCAACCCTGGGTGCCCTGAGGGAACAGGCGACGGCCCTGCCTCCCATGCTGAGCCGCACACCCGAGGTGCAGGGCAGGGTGCCCACCCTGGAGCGGCACTACAAAGAGCTGCAGGCCCAGGCGGGCGAGCGGGCACGGGCCCTGGAGGCAGCCCTCGCGCTCTATACTATGCTCAGTGAGGCTGGGGCCTGTGGACTGTGGGTGGAGGAGAAGGAGCAGTGGCTCAATGGGCTTGCCCTGCCTGAGCGCCTGGAGGACCTGGAGGTTGTACAGCAAAGGTAAGTCTCCAGTGGCTCCCTCTGCAGTGGCCTTGTGAGGCGGGAGGCCAGTGTGGGCTGTGGCAGGTCTTGCTGTAAACTGCCCGCTCTTTTTCTATATCACTTTGAGTCTTAATGGTTGTCTGTTTTTTATTTAATGAAAAATTAATATACTCAAAAGCAGAAAACATGCAACACATTCCTACATATCCATCACCTTAATTCAGTGATTGTCAATATCTTGCTCTATTTGGTTATTTTACCTTTTAAAAAGCAAATCCCAATATTACTGTTCCATGTCTACATTCTCCAGGATACATCCTTTAAGAGATCTGAGGAAGTATTCTTAAATATAGTAAATTATTTTCTAATTGCAGATCCACACTTACAAAGCTGAGGCTTTGACGTCATAGAGCCGCTGATGAGCCTCTCAGGAAATGGCTTTATTTACAGAATAATAAATCTTAAAATAATTTAGAAAGGACATTTTTCTCATAAAACCACAATACCATTATCACAAAGAATGAAATTAACAATTCCTTGGTATCATCTACTCAATCTCAAATTTCCTGGCACTTTTTAAAATGTAATGAAAGATTTTATTTTTATTATTTAAAAATTTTTCAAGCTATCCTATGACAGAGATCAGCAAACTATAACCCTTGGTCCAAGTCCAATGCCTGTTTTTTTATAAATAAAGCTTTACTGGAACAGAGCCGTGCTCATCCATTGACATATCTTCCTGGCTGCTTTCGCATTATGACAGCAGTGCTGAATACTTGAAACACACTGTATGGACCACAAAACCTAGAATATTTACTCTCTGGCCCTTTATAGAAAACATTTGCAGACTCTGCTCTATGAGAATGTAGAAATGTTCCTTTATCATTTAACAAATATTTTGTTTATCAATTCATTTTTTAACATATATTGGTAGAATGGGACCCAAGTAGGCAGCTAAGGAGTAAGTCCCAGGAGGAATAGGAAGGTTCTGACAAAGCAGGGGCCCCATGTCAAGGATTGGTTTGACTTGTGCACCTGCTCCTGACCTTTAACTGTGCCCATCTTCTTGAGCACCTAGAGATGATAATCTTTCTACTTGTCTTGGACGAGCTAGGGGATTCCCCCCTTGACCTACAGATGCTATAAACCTTGTAGGTGAAGAGGTGCAGAGGCTCCTGTGAATAACCCCATGTTGAGGGAGAGGGGTGCTCATGGGTGTCTGAGGGAGGTGAACTGGTGTGGTGCCTCCCACCCTTCACTCCCAGCTCAGGTAGTCATTTCCACTCCCTCAGGTTTGAGACTCTGGAGCCTGAAATGAACGCCCTGGCGGCTCGGATTGCTGCTGTGAATGATATTTCAGAGCAGTTGCTGAAGGCCAGCCCACCGGGCAAGGACAGCATTGTCAACACCCAGAAGCAGCTCAACCACAGGTGGGGCTGGGGAGGGCAGGCAGGGATGCCCTGACGGGCTTCACGTAGGGTATGGAGTGGAAGCTCGAAGGAAGAAGGAAGGCTGTCTGGGATACATTGGGGGAGACGTGGGGAATGATGGGAGAGACAGGAGGGGGCGATGGTGGTCTGAGGGGCAGCAGGCAACCACGCAGTCAGGAGGATGAGCGGGGAGCAGCCTCTGCCAAAGAGCAGAGCAGGTGGTAGAATGTGCCTGGGGAAGGGGAGCCAGGCAGGAGCCTCCCATGTACCTGCACAGGGCGGGAGGCCGAGCCACTTCCCACAGCAGGCCTTCCTCCTGCTCTCAGGTGGCAGCAGTTTCGGTCCCTGGCCGACGGTAAGAAGGCAGCCCTGACCTCAGCCCTGAGCATCCAGAACTACCACTTAGAGTGCACAGAGACCCAGGCCTGGATGAGAGAAAAGACCAAGGTCATCGAGTCCACCCAGGGCCTGGGCAATGACCTGGCTGGGGTGCTGGCGCTGCAGCGTAAGCTGGCCGGCACCGAGCGGGACCTGGAGGCCATCTCTGCCCGGGTGGGTGAGCTGACTCGAGAGGCAAACGCCCTGGCTGCTGTCCATCCTGCCCAAGCCCCTGCCATCAATGCCCGGCTTGGAGAGGTGCAGGCTGGCTGGGAGGACCTAAGGGCCACCATGCGACGACGAGAGGAGTCGCTGGGTGAGGCGCGGCGGCTTCAGGACTTCCTGCGCAGCTTGGATGACTTCCAGGCTTGGCTAGGTCGCACGCAGACCGCTGTGGCCTCTGAAGAAGGGCCAGCTACCCTGCCGGAGGCAGAGGCCCTCCTTGCCCAACATGCAGCCCTACGGGGAGAGGTGGAGAGGGCCCAGAGCGAGTACAGCCGGCTTCGGGCCTTGGGTGAGGAGGTGACCCGGGACCAGGCCGATCCCCAGTGCCTCTTCCTGCGGCAGCGACTCGAAGCCCTGGGAACCGGCTGGGAGGAGCTGGGCCGTATGTGGGAGAGCCGGCAAGGCCGGCTGGCCCAGGCCCATGGCTTCCAGGGCTTCCTGCGGGATGCTCGCCAGGCCGAGGGCGTGCTCAGCAGCCAGGTGAGAGCCGGAGGACAAAGTCCCAAACAGGAAGAAGAGGGAAAGAGGGACCGGGAATGGGAAGAACAGAGGTGGATGGTGGGGGCAAATGGAGTGGGTGGAGCAGTTGAGAAAACAGAACGGGCAGAGAGAACACATTAGGAAAATATGGGGGCAAAAAAAATTAAAAGATGTAAATATAACTTAACAAAACTGATTTCAGAAAAAAATAGAAAGCCTGGCTTGTTATATAACGGTTAAAAAAATTGAATGAGTAGTTAGAAATAAAATGGATCAGGATTCGGACTGTTAAAGGTCCTCCAGCCCGGCTCCCTTACAACTTCCCAAGACCCACATAACCAGGCACAGCCCCATCTTCAGAGCTCAACGGCCTCTCCTGCCCTCCCGGGTTGGCCGCCACATCTCAGATGTGTCCCCTCATAGGTCCCTTCTGAGAGGTTGAGAAGGGCGTCTGGAAGTGAGCGCCATGTCTCTCTCCCAACAGGAATATGTTTTATCTCACACGGAGATGCCAGGCACACTCCAGGCTGCTGATGCTGCCATCAAAAAACTGGAAGATTTCATGAGCACCATGGACGCCAATGGGGAACGGATCCGCGGGCTGGTGGAGGCTGGGCGCCAGCTGGTGTCTGAGGGCAACATCCACGCCGAGAAGATCCAGGAGAAAGCAGACTCCATTGAGAGGAGGTATGGTGAGATCAGCGGGCAAGTGGGGGGCCTGAGAGGGAAGTAAGGGGAAACAGGATGGCCCGCATCACTGAGGAAACAGAGATGGTGGCGCAGGCAGACTGACCGATGGGGGTGAGGAGCCAGCAAAAAGTAAAGGAGGAAGAGGGAGACCTGCCTCTCGCCTCTGGAGGGAAGTCCAGCACGAGAGCTGGCCTCTGGGCTGTCTTGCAGTTCTCCTGGAAGGCACTGTCCCCAGTGGCAGGAAGTCTGAAGGCTTCTAGGTCAGTTAGAAGGTCGTAGCCCTTTCACAGCAAGTTCAAGGGTCTCACAGGGACCTGTTATTACAGACACAGGACGAATCAAGAAGCAGTACAGCAGCTTTTGGGCCGACTTCGGGACAACAGAGAGCAGCAGCATTTCTTGCAAGATTGTCATGAGGTGAGGCTTTCCATTTCCCCAATGTCCCCTCCAACATTGTCTTTGAACCTAGAATAAGTCTACTGCAGTGTCACCTGAGTAAGGACCCAATGGCTCCTCCCATGCCTGCCACTTCCTCTTATCCCCCTGCACTGCCCCGTCCCCCATGCATCATTCTTCCCTCCTTCTGAAATGTACTCTGGCCTCCATCCCTGCTCTGTGCTTGGCCCAGCTGAAACTCTGGATTGACGAAAAGATGCTGACAGCCCAGGATGTGTCCTATGATGAGGCCCGCAACCTTCACACAAAGTGGCAGAAGCACCAAGCGTTCATGGCTGAGCTGGCTGCCAACAAGGACTGGCTGGACAAGGTGGACAAGGTGAGTGGTGTCATGGAAGCAGCAAGAAGAGAGCCTGGGGCCCCCTCTGGGCAGGGTCCTGGCTGCAGTGCACAGGGGGGTCCTGCCTTCAGCATATGGCTCTTTCAGAGTTAGAGAAATTGAGACCTCTGGTAGAAACCTCGAAGGTGCAAAGTTATAGTGTGGGGAACCAGCATTTTAGGTCTATGGGACAGTGACTCCAGAACTTTGAGAACATACAAGTTAATAGGGAGCATGCAGCTCTGGGCCCCCATGATAACTATCTCTGGGTCCAGAAGTCAGGATGACGCATTTCAGCAGGAGTCAACAAACTTCTGTAAAGGGCCAGGTGGTAAATATTTTAGGCTTGGTGGGCCATACAGTTTCCACTGCAACTAGTCAATCATGCTGTTGTAGTGCAGAAGAATACATAAATGAATGAGTGTAGCTGTGTTCCAATAAAACTTTATTTATAAAAATAGTCAGGATTTGTTCTACAGGCCAGTTTGCCAACCCTTGCTTTTGAGTCCTGCTGTTCCTGGTACTTCGTCTCCCACCCAGCTTTTCCTCAAGAGCTGAGCATAGGTAAATCCTTGTTTCAACTCAGCAACTATTCCTGGACAACATTACCCATGCTCAGCACTCTGCTAGGTGCTGCAAGGTATATAAAAAGACATTTTCCTTCCCTCAAGGACATGATGGTTGGGGAGAAAAGGAGACCAGGATATATTCAGTTTTTCCATTTTTTCAGCAAATATTTACTTGGTGCCACTGTAAGCAAAGCATTATATTAGGCACCAAGGGGGGAATGAAGATGGATTCCACTGTGGGCTCCACCCTCGGAATGACCCTAGCCAGGATACGAGACATGTACACAAATAGTTAAATTAAACCCAAAGCACAATATAACGAGTGCAATAAGTGAGCCCAAGAAAGCCTGGGCATTAAGGAGACAGGAGATGTCAGAATTCTAGGAGCAGAGGCCTCCAGGGAAGTCCATGAAGGACGAATAGACTTTGGACCAACAGAGATATTGGAGAAAGATGTTTCTAGGTAGATAAAACAACGCAAACAGGAAACCAGAGGTACAAAGTGGGGTGCCTGCAGGGGAGCAAGTGGGGAATCAACCTGGCAGGAGCACAGAATGTGTGAACAGGCCTCATGGAAGAACAGGTGGGAAAGTCTGCCTAGCTAGGTCATAAAAAGCCCTGACGCCACATAAGGCCTGTGCATTGAACAAAGTGTGGTTATGCTGGAGGTTTGTGAAATCACCCAAGCAGCGCCAGCATCTGACACTCTTCATCCTAGTGGCCAGGTGTAAATGCCCAAAAGGCAGTGTCTTGGTTTGCATTGCCCTAGAAGCAGACCCGAAACAAGGCTCCCAGTATAGGTCACTGATATGGGGGGTGATGGCAGAAAACACCAGTGGAGAGATGAGGTGGAGAAGGGAAGGGGTTCAGTAACGGATCCACTACCATGCCAGTTACCCCAGTGGGCAACTGGTGCTCAGGCCTAATGGGACACCCTGGGAGACGATCTCTGGGAGATGGTGTGGAATGTGCATCAAAGTTATTCCAACCCAGGCACGAGGACTCGGAGTTGGTGGTATTTTTCCACTATCTCCCTATCTGTCACAGCTTGAGGGTTGCTTCTGCGGGTAATAACTCTGGCACTTCCTGCCTACCTTGCACGCAGGTCAAGAAGACCATGCTTCCCTCACCTCCCCGGAAACAAAAGTCCTCCAGCAGAAAGGCTGGGCGTGGGGAGACAGGTGGGGCCCACTCGCCACAGTTCAGGGGAGGGGTAATGAGCTGAGACGCATGCAGTGATAAGAAACACTACAAGGCCCCATGCGATGTTACACTAGAAACTGCAAGCACCAGGAAACTCAGGATAAGGAAGCATCGCAGTTGGTTGAAGTGAGTTTTGAGCCAGACCTTGAAGGAGGAGCAGGTTTAATCAGCACCCAAGATAGGGAAGTTTAGCCGGGTTAGATACCTCTGTGGAGAGGATGTTAAGGAGAATACACAAGAACTTGGAACTGTTGCCCACACTTAGGTCTCTACTGCCCTTTGGGTCCCTGATCTGCTGTGGCCTGAAAAGTCCAGGGTTGTCCAATTCTGACATTTACACCTCTTTGCCCAACACGCAGGAGGGGCGAGAGCTGACTCTGGAGAAGCCAGAGCTGAAAGCCCTGGTGTCTGAGAAGCTGGAGGACCTGCACAAGCGCTGGGACGAGCTGGAGACCACCACCCAGGCCAAGGCCCGCAGCCTCTTTGATGCCAACCGAGCCGAGCTGTTTGCACAAAGCTGCTCTGCCCTGGAGAGCTGGCTGGAGAGCCTGCAGGCCCAGCTGCACTCCGACGACTATGGCAAGGACCTCACCAGTGTCAACATTCTGCTCAAGAAGCAGCAGGTGTGCTGTGGGCCTTTGATGGGGAGGAACAGAGTAGGGGAGGAACAGCAGTAGGGGAGGAGGGAGTCTGCAGCTCTTGGGACTAGAAGGTCATTCTCAGGCCTTGCAGACCACAGGGTTAGCGGCATTTCCCATGGGCCACCCTGTCAGAATCCCTAGGAGTGTGTATCCCTCAGAGTAAGTCAGGAGACAGAAACCATACTCTAACTCGAAACAAGGTAATTTTAGTAAAAATAAGCATCAATTAGTAAAAGGTGGTTATCTACCATAGAGATAAAGAGAACTCTAAAGCAGGAATCAGAAAACATTTTTCTACAAAGGGCAGAGAGTAAATATTTTGGGCTTTGTGGGTTGTAAGGCCCCTGTCACAGCTATTCAACTCTGTCCTTGTAGGATAAAAGCAGCTGTATTAGTATGTAAAAATATAGGTATGGCTGTGTGCCAATTAAACTTCCTTTACAAAAATAATCAGGAGGCTAGCTTTGCTGATCCCTGCTCTAAAGAATACAGGACCAGCAAATAGAGGCCTCTAGGGCTGAGGAGGGGTAGCCAACGAAGGAACGAGATGCCCTCCCCGACCCCAAGGCTGAGTTTTAGACCTTAGATCTCCAACCTGAAGAGGGCAGAGATCTTTGGTAGAGAGTCATGGGCCAGAGCAGGTCTGAAACTAGCAGGCCAAGGCTGGCAGGAAGTTGCCACTGGGATGCCAGAAAAACTTGCTGGAGGCTGAGAGCCACTGGATCTCCTGCACACTAAGAACAGTTGTGCTGTAGGAGCAAGAAGGAAAAGCACAGTGGCATTGCCCACAGAGAAGCTCTTGCCTGTCCTGGGCATTGTGGTGTCCCTCTAATGCCCTCTACTGACAAAGTTTAGCATTGCACCAGCTGGCAAAGGAGAAATGTTGCCAGGACCCAGTTGCAACACCTCAAAATAGGGATAGGTGGATTTGGGACTGAGAGGCAATATATGGATAACTGGCACAGTTACCGTGCTCCCCTGGACTACTACGTATATTAAAGTTTGAGATATGCTGATGTAGGCCATGAGGAGATGCTGTCCCTGGGATGAGAAATCATGACTGGCTTGATATAGACCAGTGTCTCCTCTGAGTTTGAAGGCAGCAGTGAGAGGATATCTTCCTCTTCTGGTTGGCAGATGCTCGAACGGGAGATGGCAGTGCGGGAGAAGGAAGTGGAGGCCATCCAGGCCCAGGCCAAGGCACTGGCCCAGGAGGACCAAGGTGCAGGGGAGGTGGAGAGGACCTCGAGGGCTGTGGAGGAGAAGTTCAGGGCCCTGTGCCAGCCCATGAAGGAGCGCTGCCAGCGCCTGCAAGCCTCTCGCGAGCAGCACCAGTTCCACCGGGATGTGGAGGATGAGATTGTGAGTCCCTAGGGTCTGGGATGGGGTAGGGTCCTCATCATGGCAAACTGCTCCTGCCTTTGGCTTCTAGGCTCCTTCCTGGATGCTGGCAAGATGCCAACATTCCCTGTTTTCTCTTCCCTTTGGAATTGAAGGTCAACCCTCTAGGGACACTTGGGGATGCCTCCTAGGTCCCTTACCCCAGAAACAGGGATGACCATTCCCCGCACGCACATTCCAGGAGCCCTCCTAAACCTCTCCCCAGGTATCCCTGCTGTCCAATCCCCAGCTCTTGCTTTGCCCTCTGGATCTCCACTGACCCCCTTCTTCTCATCTAGTTGTGGGTGACGGAGAGGCTTCCCATGGCTAGCTCCATGGAACATGGCAAGGACCTGCCCAGTGTCCAGCTCCTTATGAAGAAAAACCAGGTGAGGCAGGGGCTAAAGGCAAAAGGAAAGGTCCCAGGAGCCTCCCCAGACTTGGAAGTTTGTCTTTCCTTAAGACTTGGAGTTTCTCTGGCTCCCCCTTGATGCTGTGTGCAATCCTAGAGCTCAGTGGCTCACCTTCCCTCACTGTGGGAGGGTGGGTTCCCTTGGCAAGAGATCTTGTGGATTGAAGGGCATTACCATCATGTCCTTGGGCAAAAAGTTGGAGAAGTGAAGAAGACCCAGGAAGGAACAGAAGCGGGAGTGTGGAGGGGCTTGGGGCTGAGCAGGAGGGGAAGTGTAGGGTGAGGGTCCCTAGCAAGCCTTTCAGTGCTCAGCTTCTGTTGCCGTGGACAGACCCTGCAGAAGGAGATACAGGGCCATGAGCCGCGGATTGCAGACCTGACCGAGCGGCAGCGTGCTCTGGGTGCAGCAGCAGCAGGTCCGGAGCTGGCTGAGCTACAGGGAATGTGGGAACGCCTGAGCCGTGAGCTGGAGCTTCGAGGGAAGCGACTTGAGGAGGCCCTGCGGGCCCAGCAGTTCTACCGTGACGCCGCTGAGGCGGAGGCCTGGATGGGCGAGCAGGAGTTACACATGATGGGCCAGGAGAAAGCCAGGGTGAGAGCCAGGGCAGAGATCAGGCTGTGTGTCTGACTCTTTCCTCCCCCGACCCCTATTTTCTGATGCCCGCTGTCCCTTTCCCCAGGATGAGCTAAGCGCCCAGGCAGAGGTGAAGAAGCATCAGGTACTGGAGCAAGCCCTGGCCAACTATGCCCAGACCGTCCACCAGCTGGCAGCCAGTAGCCAAGACATGATCGACCATGATCACCCAGAGAGGTGAGCACAGTGGGCGGCAAGGGGGCCCAGCTCCCGGGGGCAGGGGGGAGCCCCTTCCAGGAAGGTGCAGGGATTGTAGAGCCTTACATGTGATGTGTGTAAAGAACCATCTAGAAAGATGGAGAAGCAGGGAATTGGCAAGTGCTCAGGTGGCTACAAGGGAGGTGCTGGACTCTTCTGAAATAGGCTAGGGACCAGAGCAATGTATTCTAAGCTCTGCGGTGCCACCCCCACCCTGTAGCACGCGCCTATCGATCCGCCAAGCCCAGGTGGACAAGCTGTATGCCAGCCTGAAGGAGCTGGCGGGAGAGCGGCGGGAGCGCCTGCAGGAGCATCTCCGGCTGTGCCAGCTCCGCCGTGAGCTGGATGACCTGGAGCAGTGGATCCAGGAGCGCGAGGTGGTGGCTGCGTCCCACGAGTTGGGCCAGGACTACGAGCATGTGACCGTGAGTGCGGGGAGGACACCAGCCACAGATCACATCCTTGTAGTGTTTCTGTGGGGGCAGAATGCCAGGCTCTGCAGGTGCTGTTCCCCTGGGTGCTGAGGAACTTCATTTGAAAACTCATGCAAAAGGAGGACATGGGGATGTGCATGGACACGGGCAAAAAAGAAATTATCAATCACTCTTTTCCAACTGAACTCAGCAGTGCAGGGGGACTTGAGGTTCCCCTCCAGAGTTTGAGGGTTTGGACCCTCATCAGTGCAGAAATATGGGTATCCTTGTCTGAAGGCTAAAGGTTGAGCGTCCCCACCACCTGTGCTGGGGGCATCAGTCAAATCCAGAGTCAGTGGGAATCAGTTGCTTCTGCTTATTAACTCAGTGCTGCTGAAGAGACCTGTTTGGGCCCATGTGGCCCCGAGGAGAAAAGTGGGTTCTCTCTCTGGGGTGAAAGGACTCGCCCTATTTGCCTGGGACCACACACAGTGGTGTTACAGCGCTGTCCGTGCACTGCTTCCTCTACCAGATGCTCCGAGACAAATTCCGAGAGTTCTCCCGGGATACAAGCACCATCGGCCAGGAGCGCGTGGACAGCACCAACACATTGGCCAATGGGCTCATCGCTGGGGGGCATGCTGCCAGGGCCACTGTGGCCGAGTGGAAGGACAGCCTCAATGAGGCCTGGGCTGACCTGCTCGAGCTGCTGGACACACGGGGTCAGGTGCTGGCAGCTGCGCACGAGCTGCAGCGCTTCCTGCACGGGGCCCGCCAGGCCCTGGCGCGGGTGCAGCACAAACAGCAGCAGCTCCCTGACGGGACCGGACGGGACCTCAACGCCGCCGAGGCCCTGCAGCGCCGGCACTGTGCCTTTGAGCATGACATCCAGGCCCTCAGCTCCCAGGTCTGACCCGAGCACGAGGAGGTGGGGGTGGCTTGGAGGGGACTTTGTGGGAAATGAAGGAGCCCTCAGAAATACGGGGGGATGGCATCCTCTGGAGGGCCACTTAGGGGTGAGGTAGAATGGTTCCAGAAAACATCTCAGCCAGGCAGCATGTAGCCAGCACGTTCGCAGAATTGATGGCAAGCCTCCTTGGGGGCCCATAACATTTTCAGACAGTCCCAGTGGCTAGGTTCTTCATGGTGTACTAAAATCCGCCTGTTGGTCCCACCCAGGCTTGAGCTCTAGACTCACACTAAGCATAGATCCTTCCTCCAACCACTTACACCCAGTCAGCCCCCACCCAACTCCCTGCTTTAGGCTGAAAATCTCATTCTCACCATCTCTGAGGTCCGTCACATCCTGGACAGGACTCTGATGAAAGTTTGGCTAGTGGCCCTTTTAAGGGCTGCCCCCCCCCCAGGCTACCCAGGCCCCCAGATGAGACCCAACAGGGCAGAGTATGACAAGCCTTACTCTAGGTACCCGCCTACCTCCTTCCAGCCCCTACCCCCTGCTGCTCCTGCTTTTCTCTGACTGGAGAAAATGGGCAGGAGATAGGCAGCAGAAGCCAGAGGGAGGGACTGGTGTTCCCCAGTTCTGCCTGATTCCCACCTGGCACCCTGCAGGTCCAGCAGGTGCAGGATGATGGCCACCGACTCCAGAAGGCCTATGCCGGGGACAAAGCCGAGGAGATTGGCCGCCACATGCAGGCTGTAGCTGAGGCCTGGGCCCAGCTTCAGGGAAGTTCTGCTGCCCGCCGGCAGCTGCTGCTGGACACCACAGACAAGTTCCGCTTCTTAAAGGCTGTCCGGGAGCTGATGCTGTGGATGGATGGGGTGAACCTACAGATGGATGCCCAGGAACGGCCCCGGTGAGGCCCACGGTGCCCCGCAGGGGCTGTGGGCTAGTGGCTGGGATAGGGTGTGGGCAGCAGGTGACGCAGTCTCTACCCCCAGGGATGTGTCCTCTGCAGACCTGGTCATCAAGAACCACCAGGGCATCAAGGCAGAGATAGAGGCCAGGGCTGACCGCTTCTCCTCTTGCATTGACATGGGGCAGGGGCTGCTTACCAGGAGCCACTATGCGGCTGAGGAGGTGGGTGAGGCCTGCGTACAGCCATAGTGGGGGTGGTCTTTATGCTGATTTCTTCTTTGAGTCTCTGCTTCCTTTCCTGTTTTCTTTGCAGGAACCTTTCACTCTCCTCTCAGTGCTGTTCAGGGATTTCCCCCATTCCATCTTTCCCCCAACATGGTCTGCCTCTTGCAATCAGAAATCACTAATTCCTGCATGTGCATCCCCCAACCTCTGCTGGGTGCTAACTCACATTTCTGCCCCCAGATCTCAGAGAAGCTGTCTCAGCTGCAGGCACGGCGCCAGGAGACAGCTGACAAGTGGCAGGAGAAGATGGACTGGCTCCAGCTTGGTGAGCCTCTGTTGGGGCCAAGAAACTGGCTGAGGACACCATGCCCCAGGGGGAGGAGCTGGGGGGGCTGGCCCCCTGGAGTTGCCAGAATATCCTAGGCCTGGAATCGCAGGCGCCCACCCTTGGCTCTGCCCGGCTCTGCCCGTGCTCCTGCTCAGGCGCAGCAGCTTCATCGGAGTCCCTGCTCTTGCAGTGCCATGGCTACAGTGCCCCGCTGGTGCCCAGTCTGGCCTGCCATCTCTCTGTGTCCCCCTAACCCCTGCAGTTTTGGAGGTGCTCGTGTTTGGGAGAGATGCAGGGATGGCAGAGGCCTGGCTGTGCAGCCAAGAACCGTTGGTGCGAAGTGCTGAGCTCGGTTGCACAGTCGATGAAGTCGAGAGCCTCATCAAGCGGCACGAGGCCTTCCAGAAGTCAGCAGTGGCCTGGGAGGAGCGTTTCAGTGCGCTGGAGAAGCTCACCGCGGTGAGGGCTGTGGCACTGCAGGAATGCCTGCCCCATCCCACTTGCCCCAGCCCTTGAGCTCTCTCCTACTGAAGAAGACATTTCTTTCCTGCCCATTGCACCAGCATCTCCCAGACGTGAGCCCAGAATGCTGTGCTGTCACCACATAGTTATCAGTTGCCTGGGTGATGCTAAGAAACACCACTTCCCCCATTGCTTCTGATCTCTACTGTCATTTGGAATTACATTTTTCCATCTTTCCATCCTCAGACTAGAGCTAAGACATTTCAGCTTTCCTCAATGCCCTGCTCCTCTTGAGACCTTCTACAGTCTGACCTCAGAGTTTTTTGACAGCTGGAGGAACAGGAGAAGGCACGGAAGAGGAAGAGGGAGGAGGAGGAACGGAGGAAACAGCCCCCTGCTCCAGAGCCCTCAGCCAGTCTGCCCAAGCGGGACCTGGTGGACAGCCAGGTGGCACCTAATGCTGCCTGGGACGGGTGAGAGCTGGATGCCTGGCATGGGGTGTGGAGGAGGCTGATTCTGGGCCACCCAAGGACTTACCATTCTGTGTCACCTGCCATTCCAGAACCCACCCCCGGCTACCAGTGTCCACACAGCCAGCCAGTGTTAATGGAGTCTGCACAGATGCAGAGTCCCCACAGGTGACCCCACTGTCCCCTGCACCCCCACCAGAGTCTTAGCCCCCTTCGCACATCTTCTTACATCTTTTTGTTCTTTTAGCCCCTGTTGGACCAGCAGAGACTTGAGCAGGGCAGCTTCCCAGAAGGGCCTGTGAGTTTCTCCTGGAGGTGTGGGTGTTAGGAACTGGGAGATAGAAGGACAGCGCGGGGTTTGAGCCAATTGTGGGAATACTGGGGATAGGAGAGGGCAGAGGCTCAGGGAAACAGAGGCAGGAAGACCAGCTCCTGGGCTTCAAGCTTCATGACATTCGGCCAGGTTGCCCCCATCTTACCCTTTGACACTGATACTGTTTTCCCCACAGGGCACTGGCACAGGAGACGAGGCCAATGGGCCACGGGGAGAGAAGCAGACCTGGACACGGGGCCCAGTGCCTCCTGTAATGCCCCAGAGCAGGTCATCTGAGGCAGCGCGGGTTGCCACCTTGCCCCCTCGAGGCCCGGAGCTCTCTGCCCAAGAGCAGATGGAAGGAATGCTATGCCGCAAACAGGAGATGGAGGCCTTCGGCAGGAAAGCTACCAACAGGTAGTGGGCCTGGCAACACAGTGCCTGTGGCTCCTCTGGTCCTGCCTTCAGAAGAGGCGACCCTGGGATCTCTCGCTCGAGGGAGGGGGGAGCAGTGCCCTGTAGGAGGAGGAGCGCCCTCTGGCAAAGGGGTAGGTCTCAGGAGCAGAGCCCCCACGCTGCTCTGAGGGCCAGGAGGGTGGAAAGATGACAGGCCTGATGCCGGGAGTGGCACTGGCAGCCTTAGGGCACCCAAGCTATTCCCAGGGTTACAGGTCCCACAAAGGCCGGCCAGTCAGCTGTCTTGCCTCATCAGCTGCACCATGTTGCTCCCAGGTCATGGCAGAATGTGTACTGCGTCCTGCGGCGTGGGAGCCTCGGCTTTTATAAGGATGCCAAGGCAGCCAGCGCGGGAGTGCCATACCATGGTGAAGTGCCGGTCAGCCTGGCCAGGGCCCAGGGCAGCGTCGCCTTTGAGTATCGAAAGCGCAAACATGTCTTCAAGCTGGGGTAGGAATGGAACCATGCCCTCAGGGTGGTGGGAGTCAGAGTGGTACAAGGTGAAAGGGAGCCGTGGGCTGGGTCTAGGGGGAACAGGCCAGATGTTTGGGGACTGAGGGGAAGATGAGGGAGGGGGCAGTGGGGATTCTGACTGTAGTCCACTCTAAGGGGAGTGTGAGCTCCAAGACAGGCCTGACAGCTGATGGTGTCAAACTGGGAAATGGTACTGGATGGGACATCTGAAGGCAGGGCGCTGGCACTCCCCAGCATCCACGAACCTCCAGGGACCTGCCGCTGCCTGTCCGCCAGCAAGCGGAGCAGGAGGCAGGCCTGGGATGGAAGCGAGCTTGCCCAGGGCCTCGGCGGCTATCCAGAAGGATTTGCTTTTGGACAGCCCTGGGAATCTGCAGAATGTGCAGGACGTGTCTGACGGGGCGCGCTCTGAGGGCCACAGCCACGTGTCCTCCAGCTGGTTTCTGGGTGGTAACTGAGCTCTCCTCAGCACTGACCTGGCCAGTCCAAATTCTCAGCTCTTCCCTGAGGTTTCTCTCTCTTCCAACAGCTTACAGGATGGAAAAGAATATTTATTCCAGGCCAAGGATGAGGTGAGCTGTCTGTTCCTTCTCCATGTCCCTGTCCCTCCGTGCCACTTTGAGAACCCTGCAGTTGCAGATTTCCCTTTCTCCCCCTCTTCTCTTCTTTCTTGTCTTAAATGTCTCATACTTTGTAATCAGACATCCCACATTGTGCCAACTGGATATTTGTGAAGGCTACACATCATGTTCTCTATTTTAAAGGGGTCTTCTTCTCCAACAAGATGAAATAGTGAAATCACTTTTCAGCCTCCTCCTTTTAGGCTCCCTGCTGTCTGCAGGCTGGCTGCCTCCATGCTGCTTCCTCCTGGAAGCTGACCCCTTGTCTTTCCATATCCCCTGCAGGCAGAGATGAGCTCCTGGCTTCGGGTGGTGAATGCAGCCATTGCCGCTGCATCCTCTGCCTCTGGAGAGCTAGAGGAGCCAGCGGTGCCCAGCGCCACCCGAGGCATGACCCGGGCCATGACCATGCCCCCAGTATCACCAGTCGGTGCTGAGGGGCCTGTTGTGCTTCGAAGTAAGGATGGCAGAGAACGAGAGCGAGAAAAACGCTTCAGCTTCTTCAAGAAGAGCAAGTAGTTGGGGGCAAGCAAGACCCCCAGGCCAGCTCCCTTCCTCTGTTCAGGAAACTGCCAGGGACTGTCGACAGGGACCACCCTCTTGTCAAGACAACTGCCTGCTGCTAGGGTCTGTTGCCAAGGTCAACCATCACCAGGAACTGTCTCTGGGGACAAGTCGGTGTTCCCAAGGGCAACCCTCCTCTTCTGCTATTTAATTCCAGACTGGTGGTGGGGCCCAGGCAACCCCCACTTCCACTCCCCCCACTTCTTCCTCCTTCCCCAGCCCTATGAACACCTCTGTCCCCACCTTGGTGTGCCAAGTGCCACACCCTCAACATAGGCCACGTGGGAAATGGCGACCCCTGCCTCAGGGTCCTTCTCCAGCCACAGCTAGGGCATGCCATCTGGTTCCTTGCCCCTGGGAACAGCTAGGAACCTCTCAGAGCTGAAGCAGGACCTGGGGGCAACACTGCCAGATGGCGGAGTCAGAGACGCTGAAGCTCCCCACTCCCATCCTTCCTCAGCCTCTGACTTGAGTGGCCACTCCGTGTCTAACCACGCTGAGTGGCTTCCAGGTGTGAGCTATTCAGGGGCAACCACAGCCTTGAGTCTGGCCAAGGAGGTGATTAAAGAGCTCAGCTTCTCTTACTGTCTCTGGGTTTCTTTGCTTTCCTGCCCATGAGCCTTTCTGCCCAGGCCCATATGCTTTCTTGGGGTTCTGGTCTCCCATGTGTCAGGTTTCCACTCTGCCCCCAGCCTCCAAGCCCTTGAAGAACCAGGTTACCCTGGCCTCATTTCCCCAAGATAATGATCTCCAGTTTGCTGGGTTGACCCACGTCAAGCCTCTTTTTAGACCTAAGACGTTCACCATAGGTCAGGATGATGTTATAAGCAGTATTAATGTTAAAAAGCAGTGAACGGCTACTTCCCTGGTATACAACTTTATTCACCCACAATTCTGTGTTCAAAAATGAAAGACTGAAGGGCACGGCCGAGTCTCAGCCACTGCTCAGGCTGACAAGGGAGAGTGGAGCACATAGCAGCTGATTTCTGCCCCACCTGCTGTCTCCTCTATAATACAAAAGATCAGATAAGGATGAGATAAGTGACAAGTTCCAGTCTATTGACCAATAGAATGACATCACCCTAGGAAGCCCCCACACCCCACTACACACACAGGAGTATGTTTGTGAAATCTAGTGAAGTTTAAAAAAAGGGAGCAGGTGGCTTTTCTCCCTTGTCTCTGGCTTGGCAATTGGAGGTTTCAGGACAATCGTATTTGCCTTGGTGACCTCCTGCAGAAAAGCCGTGTTCTTTCATTGTTTTCCACAAGCAACCATTTCTTTTCAGGGCTTAGAGAAGATCTTTGGATCTACCCCATCTTTAGCGTAATTGGCCAACGGCCCTGGCTGAGCAGACCCCTGACTATCATCAGCCATGACAAAGACAGAGTCAGGACCAGCATAACACAGCCCCAGAATGGTCTCCAAACATAGGATCTAGTAGATCCAATTGCGCACAGAGTAATTATCCCTTTCTCTTGAGAAAAGCAGATTCAGAAGTATTCCACAATAAACAATTGGATAAATGTAACTAAATGATCCATCATGGGACAAAATAGAATAATTAAGCATTACAGCCTTCTCTTATTCTTCAAGTACAACTGTAAAATCCCCACTGCATGAAGGAAGAAAAACTTATACTCTGTGTGGAGTGTTCAGGGAACCTGGGTATTTACACTTAAGGTGGCAAGCCTGGGGTTGGGGGAGAAATAAATTGGAAATTTTAGAAGGAAATGTATATGGGGTGAAAAATTAGTGCAGAAATTATCATTTTAACATGTGAAATGTAAGTGTAAGTAGGGCAGCCCAGTGATATGACCCTGCAGGATGACCTGGTCATGTGTGTGGAGAGGTAATGAAAATGTGGTTTGGGCGTCATCTACATACATGGCAGCTGAAGCTATCTGAGTGCATGAATCCTTAAGGACAGGACAAAAAAGAAGGAAGCATAAGGTCAGGGAGACACCCTCAGACATGAGTGGAAGAAAAGTCCCAGGAACGATGACAAGGTGGAATTGAGTAGTGAAAGACAGGAGACAGATTAGCATACAAAAATATGATAAAGCAGGCACCACAAATCAAGGGGAAAATATGAACAGATAAAAATGGATCAGTCATTTAGAGAAAAATATTTGCAATCTTAACTTTCCCAGCCCACAAGGGTGCGCTCCAGACCTGTGCTATCCAATACAGTAGCTACAAGCACTTGAAATGTGGCTAGTCCAAAATGTGCTGTAAGTATGAAATGCTTGCCAGATTTCAAAGACTGAAGAGGGAAAAAAAAAACTTTATATCTCAACAATTTTAATATGTATTAAATGTTGAAATATTTTAGCTATATTGGGTTTCAAAAGAAAGTTAATTTCAACTGCTTCATTTTACTTTTTAAGTATGTTTACTAGAAAGTTTTAAATTAATGTGGCTCATATTGTATTTCTGTTTGGACAGCACTGCTCTAAATGGACTACAGACCTAAATGTGAAAGGTAAAATCATTAATGTTAATAGAAGAAAATGTAGGAGAATATATTTGTGACTCAGAGGTGTAGAAAAGGACATCCTATACAAAACTCCAACAGCACAAAATTAAGTTTCTATTCATTGAAGGACACCATGGACAAAATTAATAATTTGGTGGAATAAGGGGAGATACTTGAAACCAGTAAGAGATTAGTACCTAGAATGTACAAGAAAATCCTGCACATCAACAACAAAAAAAGAGACTACAACCAAACAAGAAAGATGGGCAAAAGATATGAATAGGAAATTTCCAAAAAAGTAAATGCAAAACACAAGAAGAGATGCTTAAAATCACTAGCAAGCAGAGAAATGCAAATTAAAGCACTGTGATATATCACTTTATACCTATTAAGCTGTAAAAAATTAGGAAACTGGATGTCAAACATTGGCAGAGAAACTGAGATACAGGGTCCCTCATGTGCTGCAGGTGAGAGGGTAACTTGGTAGTTTTTCTGGAGAAGAACCTGACACTACTTAGACAAGTTAGTCCTATGGATACCCTATGGCCCAGCAGCCTAGCACTTCCACCCCTGGGTTATATTCCCCAAATTCTCACAGGGATCCATTAGGGCAAATATAATTACCATAAGGATGTTAATTGCAACCTGGTTTATATCTGGGGACTTGGAGGCAACCCACTCTCAGGCATGACACATAACGTGGTGGTTGCATACTGTGGAGATTACTCAGTGGTTAGATGTAACACAGCAACAGAGCAGCACCTAGTGAGAAAAGAAACCAATTAGCTAAACAACACAATTTACATAAAGATTTCCATAAATGAAGTACCCAAGTACACAATTGGCAGACCTTGTTTAGATACCTATTAAAAGAAACCAACTGTAAAAAGGCATAGTTGCAACAGTCTGAGGGAAATTTTAATATAAATATTAGATATTCGTATAGCACTGAGGTTTCAATTAGAGGCAGATTGTGAAGTCTTTATGGGAAAAATTACATTATATTTGGGATTTGCTTTTTAAAACTTCAGCTAAAAAATAAAGGGGATAGATGAAACAAGATAAGCAAAATGTTGATAATTGTCAAAGCTGGGTAAAGGGTCCATAGGAGTTCATAATAATATTCTCCATTTGTCCCTTTTTGAAAATTTCCACAATAAAACACTTTTTAATGGAAAAAAGTAAATGTGCACTAAAAAGACATGTCTTGGAAGAACACAAAGTAAAACACAAATTTATATAATGGTTGCCTATGAAGGAAGGGGAAAGGAAAAAAGGGATAAATAAGAAAAGGGAAATCGTTGGGGAAAGGAGATGGAGCAGAGTTATGAGAAGGAACAGTATAAAAACACAGAGGAGAAGAGGATGATGAATAACATGAAAATTTCACAAGGGTGAAAACTGTTAAAAGGACATTAGATGACCTCAGAAAATTTTGGGAATTGGAGAGAATAGAACCCAAAATACAGTGTATGAAGATGGGTGATAGCAGGTTCAGACTCTCCACTTGTGAGGTCTGTCCTGGAACACAGTGAGGAAACCCAACTTCGAAAACAACAGTGAAGATGAGTCAAAGTGCTTTCATAAATCGGATAGGATGTCCCTATACATGCCTTAAAAGTCTGAGTGTAGAGAGAAACCGGGAATGACCAACATTAGGGAAGGGGAGAGAATTAGGTGAGAGACAAGCATGAGTTATTACAGTTGTTAAGGGCAGTGCCTCTACTGGGAAACAAAGAATTCAGTGAAAGAAACATCAGAGTAGTTGGGGAGGAAGAGGGCAGCCTAGGCAATTTGTGCTTGATGGTATCACAGAAAATTCTATGGAGCCAACACACTGAGAAATGATGACTGACAACAACCCTGGCAGGCTTTACTCAGGAGATAAATTCAGTGCATCAGTCTCTATAAAAGTCTATCCTTTCTTTGTTCAAGGGTGACAGTGAGTAAACCACCTAATAGCTTCCCTTTTGCCACCAGGAGGTGCCCTTGGACCACAGCTGAATTTTGAATGCTAGAAAGTGCCTGGGGACTCACGGTTGCCCAGATCTCCAACAGCTTGGGGTGGACGTGGAGATCATGTCCCACACCCCCAAAACAAGGAACCTCTCCGGGCCGCTGTACGAAGTATTCCTTTGGTGTGCTCACCACGGACCAGGAACTGTGAAGGACACACTATTAGAGCTAATACTCTAGCTAAAGAGAGAAAAACAGCCGTGTATACGAGCAAACAAAACATGATTAAGTGTAGCCCGGATAGAACGCCTCTTAGAGCTATCCCAGCTCTGCCATCTTTGAGTCTCAGTTTCCTCACCAATGAATACGTTTTCAATGAAAAATTCTTAATCCTGTTTAAAGCTCTACAAAAACTGACTAGGATTGGTTAAAATATGGCGCTTCGGTATTCCTAAAATGCCGTCTCAAGCCGCCACGGAAGCTGGACAGCCCGATAGGAAAGCCCCTTTTATGGGACCCAGTGAGATGACCCTTTGTCATCATCTCCCACCCCTCCCTCTCCGCCCAGATAGCCTAATAGCATGATCCTGGGGTTCTGATTTCACCTAGGCAGTGGTTGCGTCCCGAGCCCTTCTGACGCGTGAGTGTCGACCCCTTCCAGGGTGGGGATTGGCTAGCCCCGGCTGGGGGCGGGCCAACCCCCGTCGCGCACTGCCGTCACCGGCAGGCCCCGCCCCCGTGTCGGGCGGCTGGGAGCCGAGGCCGGGACAGCTATTTGTGTGCGGCCACGGGATTGGTCGCCCGGCTCTGGCGAGGAGGAGCGAGGGAAGCAGCGCGCGCTCGCGCGTGCGTGAGCTGGCGCGCGAGGAAGGGGCCGGTCGCGCCGAGGCTCGAACCGCTGTCGCCATTTTGTAGGGTTCTCCTGACGCGGGAGCCGCCGCCACCCGGAGGTGCGAGGGGTTCTTGTGGGTGTGTGGGACCCCCCCAAGGCGGGCCGGGCCTTCGGCAGACGGGGCCGGCCCGAGGTTTGCTTTTCTCTTGCCGCGGGAGGTCCTGCGAAGACAACGGGAGGAGGCGGGGCTGGGTCTCCGGAGGGGGCGGGGCAGGGGTCGGGTCGAGTCTTTGTTGGGGCGGAGGAGCTGGAGGTCGGGTCGCTGGTGGTGGGGTCCCGGTTTGGGACCGAAGAGACCTTTTTATTCTGAGAAAATCTTGAAAGGTGTTACCGCACGGAGAAGTACTCAGACTTCAGATTTCCCTCCAAAATCTTACCAGGAACAGTACGATATATGCCTCTTGCCCCCTGCTTGGGCTCTTCTCTTTTCTGCCCCCCAAAGAGTATTTTAAGACACGAAACAGCCAACCCTGTTACTTAAATGCATTTCGCGGAGATGATGGGCTGTGCAGTGCATGCTGACCCGACCTCCTCCTTACGTGTCACACAGCTCACAGTACTTAACGAACAAGCCTTTTCCCCTCTTTTGAGAATAACGAATGTCTGTGTGAAAGGATCTTGAAGGTGTACTTCTAAGGAGGATTAAACCAAAATGCAGTGTGCACAATTTCCCACTCCACTTCCGACTTTTGGAAATCTCTTTCTCTCCAGGCTCTTGTCAGGATGGTGAAGCTGTTCATCGGAAACCTGCCCCGGGAGGCCACAGAGCAGGAGATCCGCTCACTCTTCGAGCAGTATGGGAAGGTGCTGGAATGTGACATCATCAAGAACTACGGCTTTGTGCACATAGAAGACAAGACGGCGGCTGAGGATGCCATACGCAACCTGCATCACTACAAGCTGCATGGGGTGAACATCAATGTGGAAGCCAGCAAGAATAAGAGCAAAGCTTCAACCAAGTTACATGTGGGCAATATCAGTCCCACTTGTACCAACCAAGAGCTTCGGGCCAAGTTCGAGGAGTATGGTCCAGTCATCGAATGTGACATCGTGAAAGATTATGCCTTTGTACACATGGAGCGGGCAGAGGATGCGGTGGAGGCCATCAGGGGCCTTGACAACACAGAGTTTCAAGGTGAACTGCTTTGGGGTCTGGGTGGCAGAACTGAGTGGGGTCTAGTCAAGGCAGAGGCAAGAACACAGGACCAGGGGCCGGCAGGGTGGTGTCTTCCATTCTGTTTCAGCTGTAAATAGTAGAAAGATTATATGTTTACCACTCTTAAGCACAGTGCACTCTTGGAGAAGCAAACACTTCCTCTTTTCAGATTTGCCAAGATGTTCCTCAACAACTGTGCAGAATCACAAACTGTGGGTTACTTTATCCTGCAGGCTTCATTCACTTGAGTGCTTTTGGAAGTTTAATCTGCCTGGGCAAATGAGTACATCATGAGAGAAGGGAGGATAAAGGTCTGTGGCTTATCTGCTTTTTTTTTTAATGACCAGGAAACCTTATATTTGGGAGTTTACATGCTTAGGATTTATGTTCTTTGCTACCTTGGGCAATGAGTTGTGGTAGGAAAGAGGAACAAAACACTATAGAGGAATCCTTATATTAGAAATCTGGGTGGTGAATCTGGATTTGGGGGAGTATCTTCTGAGTGTTCAAATTTGTTAAGTATGTGACCTATACAAGCAGAGCCAAAAACCATGCCATGGACTATTTTGCCCCACCTAGTGTTATTTAAGGGGAGAAAAAGAAGTTTCTAAAAATACTAGGTTGAATGGGAATGATGGTTCTGCTTCTGAGGTGATTCCAGGGAGGGTGTCATAGAGCATAACATATTATATATACACCAATAATAAAGGTACATATATTGTCATTCATACCACGGGAAGTGTCTGAAGACTCTAGAACTGTGCTGTCGTAATGTAGATGCCACTAGGCACGTGTGGCTATTAAATTGAAATTAAGTTATAAAATTCATTTTCTCACTTGTACTACACACATTTCAAGCACTCAGAAGTCACATGAGGCTAGTTGGCTACCATTTTAGCACAGATATGGAACATGTCCATCATCATAGAAAGTTGTTTTGGACAGTGCTGTTCTGTGAGTTTTTTGTTGACAGTTTCATCTTGGACCACACATTTACAGTCACTTTTTAGGTTCATAAATTAACACCATTTTTTCTGAGTGCTGCTAACAGGACTGTTAAGAAGTAGTTAAGGGTCCTCTGCTAAACGTAGAACAGTGAGAAAAGAAATGGGAGAACTAAAGTTGACCAGAAAAGGGTAACATAGTTTGCAAATAGTGTATCAAATATCTCTAGCCTTAGCCAGTAGTGCCCTGGTCTTTAGCTGCTCTTAAAAGCACAGGGCAAGTGTCATAGACACACCTGCTACTGTTAACTAATCCAGTGACTGTGGACAAGTGTTTTAACCTCTCATGCTTCATTTTCTCCGCTAATGATCCCTCCCTCTCGGTGGTAGGTAGCAAGGCTAGATTGAGGTAGTAGATGTGAATGGATTTGGACAGTAAAAGCACGATAAAGGTGAGTGTTGTTTGTAACAATGAATGTGTTTCTATGCTGGTTAGAAACTAAAAAATGTAGTTTTCTTATTTACTTTTATTTTTTTCTTTTATTTTGGAAAGCGGTTGAACTTCAGACAGCTCTAAGGAGGATAATCCTAATTATATTTATTTGATGGGGAAGATCATGAATGGACAGTGTGTGAGGAGGTATGGGGGTTCTCTTTTGACAAGTACAAGCAAAATGTAAAAAGAATGCACTTAAAAGTCAGGCACAGTCCCTGCCGAGGGATTCTAGCAGAGTAATGCTGCACATCCTTACATTTTTAGTACACAATTGAATGAAAGAAGGGTCAGAAATGTTATGTTACATTGAAGTCAGTTAATTGGGGGAACTTAGGAGGAATGTGTTTTAATAAAGCAGCTTACTTTAATATAATAATCTTTAGGAAGTGAATATCTGAGTAACACAATGAACCATGGAATGTTTTTAAATGTCATCATTGGAAAAAAAAATCCTTTGTCTTGTTTTTAGCCTTGTATCTCTGGAAAAAGCACTCTGAGTTACACATACATTTTTATAACCAGCTGTTTTTTTTCTCGATGAAAAGAGAAAGTTTAGCATTGGATAGTAAGTTGCACTTTCACAGAAAATGTTGTCATGTTTTTTGATAAAGTTTTTTTCTGTCACCTGCTGAAGGTGGCCTCTGAAAAGTGCCACTTTGGGCATCCTTTGAACCTTTATGTTAATGGTTGCCATTTACATAGGATAGCATGTAATGCCATTACATTGCACATGATAGGACCTCTGCAGTTAGGACCCCAAATTACCCATTTCTAACATTTTAATACTCTTTTCTGTTCCAGCTTTCAAAAGAAAACGCTTTTATTGGACTGATTTTCAGGAAAATGTTGGCAGCATATTTCAGTAACTTTTGGGGGTCTCAGAAAATTTTAAGCTTTTGGCCTCTCCAAGTGTAGTAGTGATAGAATTTAATCTTCCAATTTGCTTTGCTTTGATTCCTTAAGATAATAGGGAAGCATGGTATTTTTTTCAATCATTGTAAGAATTTTAGAGGATTTAAAAGCCTGGTTAAAACCTTTGGAAAGATTGTATTTAAAAAAACTGTCACTTCTGTTACAGATGTTTTAATTCTAGGTTAACATTTTTACCTGAATCCTTCCACAGCTACTACAGAGATAGAAGTTGCCACAGATGCCTATAAACTTAAAGAGTTCCACTCTCCAAATAAAACGGGGTTGAAAATTGGATATATTAACAGAATATCATGGAAAAATCACTGGGTTTTGTTTCTCAAAAAAATGAACTCAATCTATAAAAGTAAAGGGCAAGTTACATTGAAATTTTTTCTTAAAAATACACTTCTGGGCCTCTGGATTGATTGCTTTTTGGATTGTCATGGTTACCCTGACTTCAGAGTTGGAGCACAGTTGGTATCTATTACACAGATTAATGTCACCATGTGTGTTTGAAAGCTAAGTAACTTGTAACCCTCCAATCTAAGTTATAGGGAACTCTACATTTGGGATCTAAATGGGGGCAAAAACCTGTGTGTTTCTGTCTTAGCATTTAGCCCTTAATAATTTCTAAGCATTAGAATGGGAGTATGTAAATCCTTGAAAACAGTGGGATGGCTAAATGCTGCCCTTCTGAGAATTTCTGCCATTTGGTATCTGTTGATTGTGTCAGTGGTGACAGTGGATTCCACCCCTATGCTCGCAGCTGGAAGTAAAAGCTTGAGCACCTTTGTTTCTGCTAACGAAAGGGTTGTAAGTTGGAGGTGACAATGGCTAGTAACTGGGATGGTAGGAATCTTAGACACTAGGCAGAACTGTGTGTGACTACAGTGATGTTACTACACTAACCCACTCCCCCTCAGGGTCAGTGCATGGCGCTCTTCTGGCTGCCGTCCTGAATCGGGCTGTTTCCAACAGGATGGTGGAGCACCAGGCCTATCGCATAGCTGCATCCAGAACAAGGTCTGTTAAAGAGAGAGCAACGTGCTGGCCACGTAGGGGGGATTTGTTCTGAGCAGCCCTTGAGAGTGACTCAAAGCCACTGCTATGTGCTGGCTGCCTTTTAGCTACACACTCTGCAAAGCAATGATTTGATCTCCAAAGTCAAGCAGTTTGGGACTAAATACTACCAAGAATACTAGTTTCCTCAAACTGCTTTTAAAGACCTTGGATGTTTCCTTAGGAAGGGTTCCTGGGCTTGATGGTACAGAAGTCCAGGGCAGAGATTGTTTCTTCTCTTAACCATTCCTAGCACTGGTCATTTCCTACAAGTATGGGTGTGGCTTGTTTGTATAGGTCTTTAGGCAAATGCTGCCTTTTTCTAACAAGTAAATAATCCCTTGTAAAGAATTGTAAGCTAAATGACAAGATGAAATGCTGATTGTTCATTACATGGCACAGTGTCCTTAAGAAACCAGTACTGCTTCAAGATGTAATTGTTGCTGTTGAGAGACCTTGGTCAAGTAGTTTTCTTTCCCACACTAGGCATGGTTTCACCCTTGCTGAATGAAATGGGGGTGGGGTTGGAATCTGGACGGTTTTATAACTGCTAGCGGTACTGGAGAGGAAGCAGAGGATGAGCCAGGTATGATTTGTGTACCCAACATAGCCTTCTGGTGGCACCTGTAAAAATGGCTGGAAGAAACAAGATGGACAGAAGATTGCTGTGGTTTTCAAGCTACAGTAAATGCTCAGGCTTTATGTGGCCCTGGGCAATTCAGTAAGAGGCTGGTAAGATGCTTTCCAAATCTGGAATAACTGATGTTTTGTTGGGTGTGTGATTTGTAAATATAGGCCTGTTTTGAATCGTTGCAATTAATAATAAGTCTTAGCAGTGAAAATCGAAACTTTTTCGATTTCTGTGTGTGGAGTTGGGGGAGGTAAGTTGTGGACACATAACTAGGAAATCCTATCTACCAGGGTTGTAAGTAGAAAGTAATGACTGGTCTCTGAGGACTCAAATTTTCTCTTTTAAACTTCAACTTCTTTTGGAGGGGATGGCTGAAATAGGGCTGCAGGAGTGTGTGTATGTATGTGTGTCTTATGCCAACTCGTTTACTTTCATTTGGGGAAGGATAAAGAATGTCAATGAGTTATAATAAATCTTACATCTATTTCCTCAAGGCAAACGAATGCACGTGCAGTTGTCCACCAGCCGGCTTCGGACTGCCCCCGGGATGGGAGACCAGAGCGGCTGCTATCGGTGCGGGAAAGAGGGGCACTGGTCCAAAGAGTGTCCGGTAGATCGTACGGGTCGTGTGGCAGACTTTACCGAGCAGTATAATGAACAGTATGGAGCAGTGCGAACGCCTTACACCATGGGCTACGGGGAATCCATGTATTACAACGATGCATATGGAGCGCTCGACTACTATAAGCGCTACCGGGTCCGCTCCTACGAAGCAGTGGCGGCGGCAGCAGCAGCTTCCGCGTACAACTACGCAGAGCAGACCATGTCCCACCTGCCTCAAGTTCAGAGCACAGCTGTGACCAGTCACCTCAACTCCACTTCCGTTGATCCCTACGACAGACACCTGTTACCTAACTCAGGTGCTGCCGCCACCTCAGCTGCTATGGCTGCTGCCGCTGCCACCACTTCCTCCTATTATGGAAGGGACAGGAGCCCCCTGCGTCGCGCTGCGGCTGTGCTCCCCACAGTTGGAGAGGGCTACGGTTATGGGCCAGAGAGTGAGCTGTCTCAGGCTTCAGCAGCTGCACGGAATTCTCTCTATGACATGGCCCGGTATGAGCGAGAGCAGTATGTGGACCGAGCGCGGTACTCAGCCTTTTAAAAACTGGAGGTGAGAGTGGGGTGGGTGTGGTTAAGAGAGCCCCATCTATTTCCCTTGAAAGAGACCCACGCTGCATAGGGGAGGCTAAAGCCACCTGTTTGCTCTCAGGACAGTATCCAAAAGGTATAAATTATAGTAGCTTTAATTATTTCTCTAGCTTAGGCAAGAAGTTCATTTGGCTTTTTGAGGTCTTAGTGTATGACTCCAACCAAATAGTTCCTTCTGAGAGAATGACAAACGCAGTTTGTTTTAGAATATTGTTCTTTAATGAAGTGTAAGCAGACCTGAGTTACAGAAAGTTAAGCAAACTAACATTTGTTGAGTGCCCTGTGTATACTTTATCAATTTAATCTACACTGTAAGCCTTTAAAATATTTTCTCTTTTACAGAAAAGGGAACTAAGGCTCAGAAAGGTTAAGTACTTTGCCTAAAGTCACATGGTGATTGAAAAGTAGAGCCACAATTCAGACTCAGGTCTGGCTGACTCCAAAACTCATTCTCTTTCCACTCCAAAAGTTAATATGGTATAAGTTGAAAAGTACAGGTTCAGGAGTTAATAATGAATGTCACAGAATTTTAACTGTAACTTTAGACTTCAAACTTGCTAATAAAACTACTACTTAGCTCATTAGCTTTTATCAGAGGAAGTCTTCTAATATATACCCATAAACCAAATTAAGTGCTATAAATTTTAGACGTGTAGGTCTAAGACACTTGAAAGAATGTTTTGATGTCGCTGTCCCATAGTCTTTTCCTTTTTAGTAATCCAGAGCATACTCTACCTGGGCACCTGAGCCATATTTCTGCATAGCCTATTATGCTATCATTTAGCGCCTCATGCTTCCCGCTTCTGCCAGCAGTTTTTGTTTGCAAGGAACATGTAAGAAACTAGATCAAACAGGTAATTTTCTGACATACAAAAATCCTATTGGTGGTGATCTGAAAGTTCAATTTCCTACGTCAGAAAGTGTGTGACAAAAATGTTGGAATGGCAAAAATTAGTTTCTAGAGATTAATAAATCTCTTCATCTGAGTAGAAATAGCATCATGAGAACTTCCTATTCTCATGATTTTCCTTATACTTTGAGCATTACTTGAATTGGAGGTCTAGTAGCTGAGTTAAACTGAGTCATCACCGAGTTGCCAGGGTTCCTAACTTGTGTATGTTAGGAACCCTGGTGTATGTGTAGAAGAAAAAGTGATAGGAATTTGTTCTTTTACATAGTGAAAAGCAAATATGGCATGCACCTGTGATGTTACATACTTTTTGACCTTGACAAGACTGGGAATCTCCTGACACCACTGAGTAACAGTGTGTTCATGTGCACAAAGTGGTAGTCTTGCAACTTGTGTAGTTTGCCATTATTTTTTACTTTTAATGCAGCTTGACCTGCTATGAAGTGGGATATGCCTCTGAAGTAAGGTGGTATTTATCAGATAACTTCTATTTCTTTCAAATGTTTGAAAGTTAAATATTAAATTAGTATATTATAGTCTTTAAAGGGTATTGCTAAGGTTATTTTAAAGTGAATATTACCTGCAAGTAGTGGTTGTTTGACTAACTTCTTTTTAGTGATGACTTTTAAAGAAACTTACCTTCCAGGTGTGAACCTCAAATGGACTGAATAACCCTGAGTTGGTTGCAGTCCCAGGAGCCTGATGTTAATGAGGCTGCCAGGATGAAATACTCCAGAACTGTTGGGGATCCAAATTCGGGTCTCACCCTAGCAGAACTGATTCAAGAACGTCACAACTTTTGAAGTCGATTGGCACAGATCAAGACCAAGATTTGGCCCTTTGTCTGTAATAAGTAGAGGAACTTGGTGTGAGTTAACTTTTTTTTTCCCCCAGCCATTGGTGTCTGGAGTGTTCCCATCATCAATGGAAAAATTAGAGAATTTTAGGATTTCTTTTGATTTGGTCAATTAGGGGAAGTACTGGAATTGTGGCTCCAAATCTGTAACAGTGTGACATGCAGGTGTTGGAGATGAATTAACCATTCCTTGGTATTGTGATTGCCATTTCTGAAAACTTGTTTAATATGAAAGATTAAAATGAAACAAATTTAGAGTAGTGCAATTGGCTGTATTTGAAATCTTAGCATCTTCTGCTTTTTCTAGATCCAAAAAATAATTCTTGATATCTGTATGCCCTTTGTTGCGACAGCTAGCCTTGTATCACAGAGGCGATCTTGCCTAAAAGATGTATAAGAAAATGAGAAAGATGGGTTTATCACCAACACAACAGTCTTCTAGGTAGTTGCTGCTTGTTCTCTATATAGCTATAAGTAGGTTCCTATATATACATAGCCATAGTAGACTCCTAGGTAATTCCATGGGATGTAAGTTTGATCCAGTCTGACTTGGCTTTGTTTTGTTCTTTGTTCTTTTCCCCCTGGAATACAGGACGGGACCAGGGCCCATGTACTCGGAGCCAAGCTGCTCTCCAGGCATTGTGTAAGCCTCTTGTGTTGTGCTCTCTTTCAGGTAGGATAATTGCGGACTGAACCCTCGGGCTGCGGTCATATATGAGAACTTGCTCCGCGCGGTCCCCTTTGCCGGGATGTTTCCATTGCTTCATGTTTCAGTAAACAAAGGAATTTGTGACCAACTATGTTTTCTTTCTTAATTTAATTCTTCTAAGTTGACTTTTCTTTCCTCCTGATACTAGTCTCTGTAGCCTTTCACTGTTCCTTACATTCTTGGCCTCTGAGCAGCCCTAGGTAAGGATTATGCTGGCATCCCCTTTGTCCTGCACAGTGGAACCCCTCTTATCTTGCTTTCCTTAGAGGAGTTGAACCCTTCTCCCTGTCTACCTGCAACATCTCCTTTCCCTTTAAAATTACCATGTAGTAGCAAGTGACCTGTTACTCTTCTCTTAGCTCTGGACTCTAACTGAAGCTAATCTTCTGAAATTGCTAGGACCATTGGGGTTTTGGTGGTGGGAGTTTCTTTGTTGTTGTTTTGTTTGTTTTTTTAATGTCTGACCTGTGACCGTGGCACAGCATTTGCTGAAATTTAGTTTTGTTTTACTCCACTCCTCCCTTTTTTTAAAATATTTTGACCAATAAACGTTTCTAACACTTAAATGTCTTTGTGTGATTGTTATTACCAGTATCTTCTGACTTTTCCTTAGTTGTGTTCAAACTACAAAATTCAAGTGAATATTGGAAATTTAGATGCAGAAGTATTTAATGAGGTAATATGGCCTCAGCACTGGGTAGAAATAAGTTAGCCAGCATCTTAAGACATTGATAAATATGCTACATTAGGCTCCTTCTTTCTAACCAGAAGTGCTCTTTCCAGTTTAAAGGCTATCAAACGCAGGTTAGTAGTGATAGAACTAAGTCCCACACAGAGAACCCTATACCATCAGGATAAGGCCAGGCCAGAATATAACCCAAGATCTGTTGGGTTGACTCAGTTTAACTACATATTTGTGTTCTTTTAAATTTATTTATAAAGTACTTGAGGAGGTCTGTCTTCCCATGGTGTTAATATTCTGCTATGGTTAGACTTTGGCTAAAAATGAAAAAGGTGTGGATCAAAAGAGGGAAAACATTTTGAGAAAAGTAGGTTACTAATGATGAGTAGTGACAACATTCTGTAATAAAATGTCTTACAGAAATTTTTTTAACGAAGGCATCAGATCCCCCATAAAATCACTTTAATGATGGCTGCAACCCAACTTAAGCTTTACTGTATCCTATATGGAAATGTTGACTCATAAATTATTACTACCTGTGAATTTTTACATAGCATTTTCATACATATTTTATACTTAGTCCTGACATAGGTGAAGCAGAATTTTTCCCTGACATTTTGGGCTAGGATACCAAAATCTAGAGAGGTTTGCCTATCCATGCATACGCTCCCCACTAGTGTTAAGTACACAGGCCCAGGACACAGAACTGTCCCTCTTTTACAAAAAGAAAAAGAAGGCACATACTGGGATTTCCTTGTGGTGATGTGCAAGGCCCCAGGCAGGGCAAAGAAATGTATACAGGGTTTGCTGGCCTCACCAAAATCTCTGGTCCTCTGTGCTAACTTTAATATAGCAGTTTAACAAATCTTGATTTCTATCACACTGGCAGGGAAGAACTGGATTCTCCAATAGTTTTCTATCAGCACTGTCCCAATAAAACTTTTGACATTGTAGGACGGGTTACTATAGCTGTGCCATCCCATTTGCAACCACTAGCTACATGGGGCTACTAAGTCCTTGAAATGTGGCTAGTGAAGCTGTGAAACTGAATTTTTTATTTTATTATAATTAGCTCATGGCTAGTGGCTACTGTATTGAACAGCACAGCTTAGATGGTAAAATAAGTTCTTACATGAAAAATTGTATGTTGGTATGAAAATCCCTTTTTATTTACAAGTTTCTCATTTATATAGACATTTCAGAGTCCCAGGAGGCCTCTCACACTAAAAGTTCCTGAATTCATTTATCAGTGTTTTGAATTCCTACAATAAGCCAGGATTTGGGTAACAAATGAGACATAGGTGGTTTCCTAGTAGAGAAGTAAACCTTAATTACAGCTGTGATTAGTGCAATGGTGGGTCAAGTACAGGGTGCTGTGGAAACAAGAGCGACTGGCTTTGGGGGTTGGAAGGGGAACAGTTGCTATTCCAAGCTGAGGAAGCAGCACATTTGACAGGAATAATGTGGTGCCCATTAGGAACCAGAAAGGGAGCTCGGTGGCAAGAGAAAATCTGTGCAGAGAACTCTGAGGAGGTAAGTTACAAGCACTGTTCATAAAAACCTTACAGCATGTGTTAGGAAATTTCATCTTTACCCTAAGACTAACTGGAAGTTAAGGGCTTTATGTTTGGGGATAACAGGATCAGATTCAATTTTCTTAAAAGATCAGTGACTGGAGACGAACAAAAGCAAATAGCACTATAAATGTGAGATCTGCATGATACATAACAGGTTTCTCCCCTAATCATAAAGCCAGTAATGTTTTAAAGGTAGAAAAATACCTCGTAGAAAAGGACCGTGCATGCATAGAACATGGGATTCAAAAGGGCAGAGTTTCTTATCCCTAAGGTTAATCAAACCATAAATAATGAAACACCAGTGCCTCTCCCACCCTAACACAGGCAGAGCACCTGTTGTGGGCCAGGCCCTAAGGGCTTTACACAAGGCACCACTGAGTGCTGAGGAGCAGGGCAGGTGAGGTCTCTGATCTTGAGAGAGTGAGAGGATGGTATGAAAATGCCAATTGCTGGAAGAAATGTAAAAGCATTTTGACAGTTCAGAGGACAATGATAGACACAAACCTACCAAAACTCAATCTTAAGGCACAAAAAATATAGAAACTCTTATAATCTCTCTTTTGAAATGGGAATATACTTAGTATGTATCAGAAACAGTGAAAACAGGGATAATGAAGGCCAAGGAGTATCCCTGGCCCAGTATGGAAAGAAGAAAAAGTACCCCAGGCTTCTACCTCCTGAATTCCTTCCTGAGCAGTCAGCTATTTGAGGTGAGGCTCTGGCACCCTCCCAGGCAAGGCCCAGCCACAGCAGCAGCACTCTTGTGAGCGTATCAGGCACTGGGCAAAATAGCCCCTAGCCTGATTTAAATGCTGCTGCTCAGGTGGAAAGCTTCCAAATCCTCCTTGGTGGTGTTTGAGAACTCCTGGGGTCTACTGCCACACCTTCCCTCAGGGTGGTTGTGGAGACACAAACATACTGAGCCACAGCTCCTACTTGACAAAAGCTCCTACTGCAGCCCAAACCTTGGCTCCTTAAGTCCTGCAGCAGCCTCAGAGCTGCCCTTCCTCTGATTCCCAGCCACAGTGAAGTTAGACAATGTGGCACAGAAAGATACCAAGCCCCAGGCACTTGAGCTGAACACAGCTTGTCCAAAAGGCCAAAAAGGTTGGCTGGCTGCAAGGTAGCCCAGGAAAAGGAATCAACTTGCCCACAGCTCATCAGGATTTGGTTCACAAATCTGAGACAAGAAAAGAATCTCCTCCCCACGCGATCTGGGAGGGGAGAAATAAAAACATTCCTAGGAAGAGCCATCAGTTTGTCAGAAGTGTCTATCTCAGGGTTTTGTGAAGGTCAGAGCTATGCTCTACTGCCAAAGAGAACAAAAGTACAGACGTGACAGGTCAGTCCTGGAACCCACAAAAGTAGCAGGAAAGGTCTGGTGAGATGATTTCTATCAGTAATAAATTAGGTTTGCAGGCCCTTTGAGGATCCAGGCCAAATTCAAACTCCACAAAGGCCTTAGTCTCATCCATTATCTCTGCTAATCCACAAGAACCCAATGAGGTAGTATCTTTGGCTCCCCCAGTAATTAAAGCAACTGAGGTTTAGAAAGGTGAACTGACTTGAACCCGCACCCCCCACACAGACCCCGGCTCCTAATGCTTGTTCTCCACAACAGAAAGCCACATTAAGAGGTCACTGAATGGAGAGGAGCATTTGGCAGATACCCAGCAGTCCTAAAGGTAGACCCTATCCACATGGAGGGCATGGATAGGAAGGTTAAGCCTCTTATTTGGCAAGGTGATCTGAACTGACTGTGGCAGAGGCGCTAGCCTCCTGTGGCTCTGCTTTCTCAGCAGCAGTGGCTGTGAGAATTACAAAAATGAGTGGTGAAGGGAAGGCCCCGTACATTCCCTCCATGCTGGGGGCATGGCCAGTACACACTTCAGTGGCTGTTTGTGAAATCACACCTCGCCTCTCCGTAGGGACACAATGAGGAATTTTGGCCGAGATCATCTAAACTGGGCAAGTGGCCAACACTCTGGGGCCCATGCTGCCACTGGCACGCATCCCCACCTGGAATTGCACTGCACTGCACAGGGCTGGGAAAGGAACGCTGTAATTATTCCCATTTTATGATGAGGAAACAGGTTCAGAGAGGCTGAGTAACTTGCCTAAGGCCACAGAAAGGGCTTGGATTGAAGTTCTGCCAGTCCACCTCCGGAGACTGAACTTAAGCCATCAATGCAGTGTGCTGATGCCTGCGGCAGCGCCTCCACACCCTGGCTGCACTCCCTGGAGGGTCTGGGGTTCCGGCTTCCCTGCAGGAGCCAGGGACTCCTCACTCCCCGACCCAGCCCACAGCCACCTGCTCTACTGATGTTTGGGGCTGGGCAATTCTTTGTGGGCTGGGGGCGTCCTGTGCACTGGAGGAAGCTTAGCAGCATCCCTGGCCTCTGCCTACTAGATACCAGGAGCAAACCCCCAGTTCTGACAGTTAAAAACTACTTCAGACATTGCCAAATGTCCCAGCAGTGGGTGGGGAGTGGAAAGCGGAAATCACCAGTGGTTTAGAACCACTGACCTAGAGGGCAAAAAGGACCAGAACTCTGGAGAACTCCAGCCCTAGCATCAACCCTACATAGTGTGCATGAGGAATTAAAAGGAATAAATTCTCTGTCCAATTTTTCTAAGATTGTATGTCCTAGGGAAATCAAAGGGGTAAGATGATTTCATGTGAAAAGTGCAGAGGTCCAGTTTCCAGCACATGAAAAAAAGCCAACCAGTGTCTGTAACAGCTACCCCCCAACCATCACTTCTTGATTATAATCAAGTTTTTCTCTTTCTTTCTGACCCCTTCCTCTTGACAACCAGTAGCATTTACTGAGGACCACTGTTCTCAAAGAGAAACTCCATATATTTGTTTGGAGAGACTGAGGGTTATCCAAGTAAGATTAAAACCATGGGTGCAGAGCCAAATATCAAGCTTCCATGGCCTCTTGGACAAACAGCTTGGCTGAATAAAGGAGAAGTTTAGGGCTGGAAATGTACATTAGCAATCTTCAGGATCTAGATGGTAGGTAAAGCCAAGGCAACTGGTGATACCAACTAAATGGAAGCATGGAGAAAAGAGGATTAGAGAGCCTCATTTTTAGTGCCCTGAAAACTTACCAACTTCCTTTTTACCTCAAAACCCCAAATCTGTTAAAAAAAAAAAAAAACAGAACTCACAAGCCTTTAAAGAGTATCTCGAGGAACAGCTGGTGCAAATACTGAAGGAGGGGAAGCCTGGCAGCACACACTCAATACTGATTTGTAAAGTCCAGAGTATAGTGTGGCTGAAGCTGAGTGAGCAAGGAGAGAAGGATAAAGTGAGAAAGCTAAGGAGGAGGCAGATCATGTAGGGTTTTACAGGCCTTTCCACCAAATGGACAGTGACACTCTTAATAAAATGAAAAGCCCCTGGCAGGGTTTGAGCTGAGTTGTGACATTATCTGATTTTTTTTTAAAAGATCACTTTTTTAAACGGATCATTCTGGCTGCTATATTGTAAATAGATGGTACATGATGTAGAAGCAGGGAGGTCAACTAGGAAAGAACTTAGGAAATCTAGGTGAGAGATGATAATAGTGGCTCAGACTAGGGGGTTAACAGGGAAGCTGTGAGAAGCACAGCTGAAGAGATTTCCTAACAGACTGAATGTGGGTGTAAGGCCCCTGATTTTTGACCCGAGTAACAGAAGGAGCTATCAACTGAGATGGTGGAAGGGTACAAGGAGTGTTGGGTAAGCAGGAATAAGATCAGATCAGTTTTATACAAGTTGTAGTTGAAGTTATCAGACACTGAAGCAAAAATGTCAAGTGAGTAATAGGATATGAATCTGCAGTTTGAGAGAAAGATCTGGACCAGAGACTTAAACTGGGAATTTGTGTATATAGATGGCATTTGAATCCACAGGATCACCAAAGACCAAGATCTGAACTACGGAGCCTCCAACAGCAAGAGCTCAAGAGAAAAAGGAACCAGCAAAGAAAACTGAAAGGTGGGAAAATCAAGACTATTGTGTCCTCGAAGTCAAATGAATTAAATGTTGAGGAACAAAGAGTTTAATGAAGAGTAAGGAACTGTCAAAATACTTACAATGAAGATACAAGTAGGTAGATGAGGACTAAGAACAGATGAGGACCTGAGGGCATTAACTGTAAAGCCACACAAGGGCATTTTGGGGACAAAAACAAACATCCTTTGTTGACTGTGGTCATGGTTACACAATTGTATATTTTATCAAAATGTGTCAAACTGTACTCTTAAAATCAATGTATTATATGAATACTTCAGTAAAGCCTTTTTTTAAATGCATCACATCAATACTTTTCTACTAAAAACAATAAAAACTTTTTCACTCAGAATAAAGGCCAAAAAGGCCCTAGACGATCTGCCCCATCATTTAACTATCTGACTTCCCCTCCTCTCTCCCCATCATTCTGTGCTTGCCCCTGGCCTCCTCACTAGAACAGGCCAGCTACAATCTCACCTTGTGGCCCATGCTCACTCAAGCTATTTTACTTGGAATACTGAAGTGTACTTGGCTCTCACCTCATTCAATTCTGCTCAAACCCATTTTTCAATGAGGCCTGACCACCCTATTGATTAATCTACACACATATATTGCTCCTCTCCCAACCCTCCTTACTCAACTCTACCCTTTTTAATAGAGAGCTTATTTCCTAACATACAGTTTACTTATTTACTATGTTCACAGTCTGTCTTGGGCTGGAGTGTAAGTTAAGACGGTTGTCCATTAGTTTGGGTCATGAGGCTAACATAGAGGAGAAACCACCACACAACCACAATGGACATGTGGCATGAACAAGAAATAAACCTTGCTTTTTAAGTTAAAAAAAAAAGTGACCACATGACTTAGTAATGTGGAATCACTAACAATGCTCTTGTGGAATAGTTAAGAGTAAAAGCCTGATTAAAGAGGGTTTAAAGATAATGAAAGGTGGTAACTGCGAACAGAAACCATAGAAAAATCTTGAGTTTTGCTACAAAAAGGAGTGAAAAAATGAAGTGGTGGGCTTTACCAGGTCCTGGTTAGCTGGGTAGGCAGTGGGTGGAAGGAAAAAAAAAATGAAGTGGTGGCAAAGGAAATGGAGTCAGTTTCTTTAATGGGAAGAACAGAATGTTTATAATGCTTACTGATCCAGCAAAGGGGGAAGTGGATGATGTGAGAAGGAAAGAACTGCAGGAGAAAGAGGATGGGCAACTAGCATAAACTGAACAACTGGCCTGAGATAAAAGCAGTTAACAAGATGGGAATGCAATGTGGGTGTAGATGCTAGAAAGTGAGCTGGTGTGACGATGTGATGAGAATACTACAATTCTCACCTGATTGTTTTCTCAGTGAAGCACGAAGCAGGTTCTTAGCTAAGGAAGCATGAGGGGACCTGTTCTCTGACTGCACGTCTACACAAGATAAAAGGTTTGTGATTATTTACTTAAAGTGAGACCAGTCACTGACACTGTTTCCAGTCATGTTCAGCCTGACCAGTCAGACAAATGAATAGCGAACTGGATTTAATCTGGGTTGTGGTTTCGCCAAGTGACTGTGATAAAGCTGGGTAGCCTCAGGCTTGCAAGGAAAATCAAGGTGTAGGCAAAGGAATGATAATGATTGGCTGTGGATTTCAAGTTGGGTAAGGAAGTGAGAATGAGGGACAATGAAAAATTGATCAATGGATTGGAAATTACAGTGGAACTGAAAGGGATGGGATATAATAGAAAGCAATCTGGAAAGACAAAAGATGGCTTAAGGTCAGGACAGGAAGTAAATTTCAAGAAATTAAGAGGCTGGCATTTTAGGATTGTCTCCAAATCAAAAAAACAAAACACCCTTAGACATCAACTGGTGTTTAAGAATGGTGCACCAGATATAAAATCAATTACCCCTTGCTAAAGGCGGAAAATAATACCAGCCAGATTCCTTATCCATCTGCTATCTTAAGAGATGTCCAATATAAAAACCTAAAAGAAACTCATTTAAATAAATTGTTTTATGACTTCATGATGCGCAGACATGGTTTACATTTCATTATTTACTGTTAAAGTAAATCAATGATTCCAACATGACTTTCTAAATCCAAAGGTATATGAACTATATAAAAAATTAATCTCTGATGAAAAACTGGACCAACCAATAGAAATATTGGTCTAAACACACCACGTCACTTAAAGCTGGTCAAACAATTTAGTGAATTGGGGGCGGGGTGGCGCAGCTGTTCTTGCTGCAGCATGACAGTGTACCAGACTGGATGCCAGGTATTTACCAAAACAAAGAAGTATGGTTTTAAGACATCTGCTAATATATAACCTCTAACCTGACCTACAACCATTACAGAAAGCCAGTTGAACCAGGTTCAGCAGGTCTTCCATTCAGTAGGAGATCTGGGAGACAAGATCTCCACTTAGGCCAGTATAATAGCCCATAATTTGGGCCAAGTCTGTCTTGCAGCCAGATAACTTACATATTGTAAGAGGCCACCCACCAATGGTCCTGAGGCCTAATCCAAGGAAAAGGCCACAGAAATTGAGTGACAAACAACAGAACAAACATAAGAACAGGTCAAACATGGAAATACACCGGGTGGAACGAGAGCAGACTTACTGCACATCAAGTCAAATAAGCTCCCTCACCAAACATGAGGAGATTCTAAAAGCTTTGTGTTAGAATGCCAAAGAAAATTTTTTTCAAAAGTTAAGGGTTGGTCTGTGTGCTGCCCACCAGAGGTGAGAACAGCGTTATAAAACAGAAGGAACGGGGAACAGAAACGTCATTCTCACCCATCCTAAGAAAGGCAAGGTGTGTCCCTGTAGGCTCAATCCTGGGTAAGTTGTGAGCATTGTCGAAAATGGGCCTGGGTAGCACAAATCATTCTTTAGCTGGTTCTGTAGGTTGAATCATACAGATAGAATCCCTGGAGGACAGGTATTCAACTACAACAAACCAGATTAACACACCATAAAATAAGGCCTAAGGACGTTATTTAAAACACTCTAGGCACAGATTTACAAGAGGGTTGATTTTAACCCCCATGCCAACCCCTAGCAACTGTGAGTTAACTGGTCTAAGGCACGTTCCCCCGGTCAAGCAGGGTTTTTTAGGTAAGTAGGAGGCATCTATGTCCTGCTCATTCTAGTCTTTCATCAAAAAGGGTGCTAAAATTTCTTGCTGCTTATAATCAGAAAAGGAGATATGATGTTCTTATAACATTGTTTTCATCCCTTTAGTCCCACTGCTGCAACTGAGATTTGTTTCAATTTGGACCAGGAGTACCCATACAGAAAACAAAGATACCTGCTTCACACTTTGTATCAAATAGATTCCAAATAGAAGAAAATTTTAAACTTGAAAAAAATGAAACCATAAAATTCCAAGAAAAAAATTTTATGTTCAAGTGCAGAAATCCCAAGTATGACAGAAAAGACCAGAAATTCAATTGCACTACACTGAATATTCCTGCATGTCAAAAACATGAAATAAAATAACTGGTAAAAACACCAGCAACTCATATCACAAAGAACAAATTACTTTTATACATTGCTTCCACAACTTAGGACAAACACCCAATTAAAAAATAAAAATAAAAAGAAGATAAGGACTATAGACAAAAAAGGAAATACAAATGGTTCTTTAAAATACAAAGATCATCAACCTCACTCAAAAAAGCAGATGTTAAGTGGAACTATAAGATAACCATTTTAACTTATTAGGCTGGGAAAGATCAACAAATGCACTGAGGAGGGTTTAAGGAAACACTTTCATACCTTGCTGGTAGGAATATGAACTGGAATAACTTTTAAGAACTTCACATGTAGTGAAATGTAAAATATCATCCACCTCCAGAGTAGTTTATAGCTGTACTTGCGCTCATGCAGAGTAATCCTATTTCACCTCATCCAGAATACCACTGATTTTAAGGTACATCACTTATTTCATGTACTAAAACCAGAACAATGCCAGTTACACTACAGGTATCAAGATGCAAACCTAAAATGTGGGTAACATTTAATAATCAATTATATATAGCCTAAACCCTCCCATTAATTTCATTCCATAAACTTTTTTTTTAATTGAAGTATATATTCAAAATCTGGTTCCCTGTCTTTTAGATGTGCCATGCTGAAATTCTACAGGAATATTTTTTGGCTTCATAGCTCCTAAGCTGCTTCTCTGGCTTCCTACGAAAGAATCTTCTAATGTTCATTATTAAAGTCTGCTCTTCAACCATTTCTAGTTTATAAATCAGAAGGTCCTAGACCAGCTCAAGCCCACACATAAAAATCACCTTCCTTCCCCTTGCAATAGCCTGGATGCATTACATCAGACTGGAAGTGCTACACTAAGGAAGCTCAACAACCCTTACATAGTCCAACTGAGAGGTCCCACTTTGTTGCATTAACTGGATGAACAATTCAGCATGTTGGAAAGAGGTGCTGAAGGAAACCAGCTGGCTCAGTCTTTAAAGAATGAGCCCCAGTGGACAAAGAGCAGAATACTGTCTCCTTCTGTTGGCCAGGACAAGTTAGACAAAACAGAAGCAGTAATAAAACACTCACTGCAGCTTTTAAGATTTACTTATCACTAGCTATTGGTCTTACGTCCTTGACAAACTGCTAGCACCATGCCTGCCTTGTATCTCAAGGGGGCTATTTACCTGCCAATAAAGTAATAAAAGTCCCTTACTCCAGACAATTGGATGTTGGAAGGTTCATTGTCTTATCATCTGAGGCCTAAGAAAGGAAAAGATGTTAGCATTACAAAATATTTTATTTTGATAAAAATAATCCATGACTTTGGTATAACAGCACAAGGCCTTCAAGTCTTGCCCCAGCCTCCCCAGAAACAAAAGCTGTTAGCTCTATAACTGTTCCCTACCTTCATGTGTATGAGTTAAGATGTTTACTATTCTCCATTTACCACTTTCTACAATTATCCGGATTCCTATTACGGAATTTAAGCTTTGTTCTTACGTACTTCATTATTCACCCATCCACACTACCCCATTCTCCCTATTTTGTTAGTAAGTTATTAAATGCTTAGTGCTGCCAGGAGAGGTCTAGGTTGAGTCCCACAATTAGGTAATTTTTGACTCTGGAGTTATTTACCTTTTCTCATTCATTTTCTATGTACTTACCTGTAACTCATCTCTGAACTCTTCAAATGAACCAAAAAGTTCCTCAAATATTCAAATACAGGAAGTTTCAAATTCCTTCTTGAAGACATCCCCTTCTGCAACTCTTCTTTCTCCTGTTTCAACCTAGACTACTGTTCTCCAAGCCCACAGCAAAACTAGTCCTGGGACTTCCCACTGTCATCATTCTGGGAATTCCCTTTGCCTCAGAGTGAGACCACGTGGAGAACACTAATGCTGAGCAAACTACTCCAATAGTTTAATACCACAGCACAAATGGTCTCTTCATTACTCCATCTGCCTAGAGTCTAGCCAGCTCTGGGTTAAGAAGCCTGGCTTAATTTAGCATTCACTCACATCAATTCCAATTTTGAGGAAGCCTAGATGACTTTTAAAATGAAGAGGTCTAACATCAAAATCAAACTCCCTAATCATTCAAAACTGCCCTAAGTCCTCTGACCCATTTGGAACTAGGCCAGACGAAATACCATCACTACAGAAGAATGCCCTTTTCCATCCCCACTGACTTCCAGTGACACTAATTATTTGCACACACAAGACCTGGACAGAAAGCTGAGAGTGGAGGCAATGAAAAACAGGCAGCATGTCCTACTCATCTTTGTATTATCCACAATACTTACACATAGTAGGCAACCAGCGAGTACTTCCTTACACAAAGCCAGCTCTCAGGTAGATGCTAACTACTTTACTCAATAGTGGAAGGCTACAGAATAATCAGTGTACCTACAGCATTACTCTTGTAAAACTACTGTATAACTCCCGAGCTAAGGATGAAAGTATAACTTTGTCAATTAAACAGAGCAGTCTGTGTGGCTTCAAGTCAGATATACTTGATTGGAAGCTTAAATATAATTTCAGAAAATTTGATGTATTATCAAGTTAAATTCAATGCTTTCAAATCATCTCTTAAAAATAAAGCTTAGAATTACTTTCTCCATAGTCCTTAATAGTTTTTTCCTTTCAGCAGCAGTTAAAAAAAGCTGTAATAGGTATGTAGCTTTAAGCCAGCTGTTTCTGTCATGAAAAACTGCCTGTAGGTGGTCTGTTACAGGGAGACTATGCTAAGCAGAAAGCAAGAATGACTCCCTTTAAAATCTTATCAGACAGCCTATTTTACAATGCAAAATCTTACTACTTCCATATTTAATCTACTATGACATTACCAACTTGGAAAAACCCTCACTGCCCATTCCCACCTAAATAAAATCCTCTACTTGACATTATGTACTGTCTCCCTCTCTCGGATTGTAAGCTCAACTGTATTATCCCCAGCACCTAAAACCTTGCAGAGTATCACTCAAAATTTGTTGCATCAATGAATACAATTAATAGTCCATCTTTTGAAACTTGCCAACACTAGGGTATACTGATAAAAGCGATAATCAGTGACAGGTCTTTTGAGAAAAAGGAACAAAATAGGGACAGTCCTCCAACAAGTGGCAGTGGCAAAAAAACTAAGAGAAAAGGCAAATGCAAGGAAAGTACCTTGTGTAGATGTCAGTCATAATCTTACTAACCACTTATCTGTAGGACCTAATAACTCTTCCTACCACTAATACCCTTAACTCCACCACCAGTTTTCCTGGAATTGCTAATAACTTGACTTCCACCAAAGACAGCTTCAATGTTCAGCAGTTTTTTGTATTCTGGTATTAAGAGGAATAAAAGAGTGTGTAACTCACAGAAAAATGGTTCCCGGAAGGATTAAACACCTCATCAAACTACCACAGGGTTTCACGTGAAACAGATATTCAATAAATTACAAGCTGTATTCATAGTTCTTCCCACCTCAGGCATCTATGTAAATTGTCAGGCAGAGGCATTAAGTAGAAAAACCTGAGAGGTCACCCAACTAAAAACCAGTTCCTTTTTCTGATCACCCATCACAACCCACCTTTCCTAGAAGCATGTCTAGCAGAGTAGGTGCTCAGTTATTTGTTGAATGATTCTGGAAAATGCCCTAACTGCACATAGCCCTAATATATAAAATATGTTAAAACTGGGGCTGAAAGGTATTTTTTTTATAATTCTGGAAGACAGCCTGTTTTGATAGAAGCATGAAACTAAGAGGCAGTGACTCTTCCTGGTATTCACGCTCCCATCCTCATTGTTCAAGTACCTAAAATTCACTGCCAGATCCCTTTTCCATGCCCATCATTGTGAAGACTGTAAGTACAATAGTGTGCTGGTGGGACTATTCAGGTATTCTTTGGATTTTGGCAGAGCTACACAACTAAGTAATGACAGGCATCAAAGTGTTACTCACTGGGCTAGAGAAGTACTGGAATGGTGTTGGAGCCACAACTTTTATTATTCCATATGGCATGAAAAGTAAAAAGCTAACCAGTTTCCTCAAGCCCTTCATTTTCCTACACCTCTTCTTTGGAAGTTAAGTCACGCTAGATGTCTTGACTGACTGGGTGGTTGGAACAGTAGTTAAGAGGGGTGTGTGATGATTGTTTCTCAAGCAGGGAAAGATCTACAACTCCAAACTACCAGTAAGTAGTTGGTTTTGTAACAAAGGTGGATAGGGGAAGTCTTCTGGATTAAGACTGATTGCCTGAGTTCTCCTAACTCCTCTTTCTCCTTTGGCACCTTTAAGTCCTCTCCACAATAAAGTAACCACAGTGATGTTCACCCAGAGCTGAAATGTCAAGCTTTACACCCTCCCCTTCTCTTCCAGGGACAAATAAGAAAGCCAGACACAAGCCCAAGCAAGAACTCTCTCAAAGCACACACAACCTAAGTTGAAAAAACCATTTATTTCACTGGAAAAGAAAAAAGTGATCCAACTCTGTGTGTCTACCTGCCACAGCCTTTGGGCTAAAGACTCAGGAGCAGTGTGACACTCTCACCAAGGTCATTCCCAAATCCAACACCCACTGGAAGCAGGAGGTGGGGAGACAGCAGAGTCCCCACCAGTTTCTGCACATAGGAGGCCTGCTGGGAGAACAGAACATGAATGGGGATCTACAGAAGTACTGAAGGACAGGAAGAACAGGAAAATGGACAGGAGAGAAGAAAGGGAGAGGCGGTCTGAACTGAGCAAGGTAAATTAAGGTCCATGGTTCCTGAGGGACTGAACGTACAGAGCCGAGAACGTCCCGGAGATGGGGTACCATGAAGGGTGTATTCTCATGCACAACCGCAGCTCGGAATTTCAGCCCACACACATCCCACCTGAAAGAGAGCACAATACAGGGCCTTTACAGCAAAGCTCAAAAGGGCTTTTCCCACTTAAAAAAACTTCAAAAAACATCTTTATAAAGTCTGATACTTTGACACTCCTTTTTAAGTTTACTTGTACCCATTCCCAGTATCACAATAGCCTCTGAAAGTGAAAAAAGCTTGAAGGCCAGAGAATAACTGGGAAGGTCAAGCAATCCCAGACTGGGGCCTTTGTCTAAATAGCAAGTTTTCTTTCATGACAGTAGCCAAGGACACTACATTTCTCTTGATGTTAACATTAGCATTCCTCTAAGAAGGTAATTCCACAGCACAACCTTTCATTGGAAGGCAGGAAATAGGGAAAGGTTCCAATTAATTATCTGCAGTAACAGTTCGAAAGTATGTTTGAACCTGGGAGGACTACCAAGGTCCAAATTAAAAACCATTTGAGGTCTGGGCAAAAGTAGCATCAGTGAAATAAGCTGTTAAGACCTGAGGGCATCCAACCCTGCCTAGGGAAGAAACGAAAAGATGTATTGGAGGGGACATGCAAGCCACACATCAAGTCATTCAAGTTTCTTTTCCAGCCCTATGAGTGATTTTCTACCCAATAAACCTGGGCAAGTCTCATTATATTCTGCCTAACTGAAACGGATGACATTATCACCCACCCTGTTACTACAGGATTATGGACCAACAGTAGTATCTGGGACACACTGGGGGCTACTCAAAAAACAAAGGGAACGGAGAGTCACCCTTTAGTACAACAGCAATCTCAAATACCTAGAGCCCAAAGCTGGCAAAGCATAAGAAGAAAAAATATTCATATAGAGTCAAATGGATCATGAGGCTCAAAATGTATGGTAAAGGAAAAAGCCAGAGGGCTCAAGGTAGAGCTGGTGGCTCAAGAGTATTAAATGCGGAGTGACTGTAACGGGGTATGTGGTGGGGACTTGATAATAGGGGGAATGTAGTAACCACAGTGTTGCTCATGTGAAACCTGAGCATAAGATTGTATATCAATGATACCTTAATAAAATAAAATTTTACAAAAGAGTATTAAATGCCCATAACTAGTAGGAAGATGAAGGGAAATGCCCATAACTAGCAGGAAGATGAAGGGAGTGATCTGCTTAAGGCAAAGCTCCCAGGCCTGGTTTGCAACATTATTAAAGAGAATAAAATTAACAGATGTGCTCACATATTTGTATTACCATATGCTCAGAAGAAGTGGAGAGGATGTCAAATCTAACACTGGGGGACATTTTAAAATGGAACGAACTGAACTAAATAAACAGGCTATTACAGAACAGATTAAAAGATAAAGCAATGGAGTGGGTGCTTTATCCAGGGAATGAATCTGAGCTGAACGGAGAAGTTGGATTTGAGCCTACGCCCCAGGCTCCTTGTTTAACTCAACTTTATAGGTTAAAAGAAAATACCTCTTCCACTCCTCTCTGCCTCGACTTACCATCAAATGAGTTTTTTTATAAAGCTCACAGGGTGAACTGTTCAGGAATGTCAGAAATAACCGGTTTCAAGATTAAGATGATGCCATTTCAGTAGTCTTCATAGTAACTGGGACTGAGCAGTGATGACCAGTTAACTACAGTTATGGACTTTATCATTACAGGTCCTATCAGACCTTCCACATAACACGAAACAGAACAGGAAACTCGGAATCCTTAGTAATGTCACACACGTAGGAATTTCAACAAAGGCTCTGAGAAACAGCACACCAGAGTCTGAATGAATGGCTCCCAGGTTCAGTGTAATTACAGCACAGAGGTGTGACCCAAGATTCATCGCACCATTCTTTGTTTTTCCAGGCACAAACAGTATCAGATTAACTCCCACTACTATGAGCCCTGGAAAAATAGCCATGAGGGCTAAGGATGTTTTTATTTTTCACCAAGTTAAGTAGTTATAAGATTTCTCCCTAGTCTCTGAACCATACTATTAACCTTACCCTAACCCTGCAAAAGCAAGCAAGCAGGGCAGCCTAACTGGAACCTTTAGACTGCAGGAAGGATGGCAAAACCAGAACAGGGGACACCCCACCACTCTCACCTCAAGCTTTAAAAGGCTGAATACCGCGCCCGATCCGCATACTGCTCCCGCTCATACCGGGCCATGTCGTACAGGGAATTCCGCGCGGCCGCCGAAGCTTGGGACAACTCACTCTCATGCCCGTAACCGTAGCCCTCTCCAACAGTGGGGACGGGGGCTGTAGCGCGACGCAGGGGGCTCCGATCCCGCCCGTAATATGAAGTGGAAGCTGCAGTAACAGCAGCAGCGGCTGCAGCAGCAGCAGCAGCTGTAGCAGCAGCAGCTCCTGAGGTCGGCAACAGGTGTCTATCGTAGGGATCAAGAGAGGTGGAGGTGAGGTGACTGGCCATGGCTGTGTTCTGGACTTGTGGCAGCTGGGACAGGGTCTGCTCTGCGTAATTATACGCAGAGGCAGCTGCAGCCGCCACTGCCTCATAGGACCGGGCAGCACGGCAGCGCTTGTAGTAGGCATCGAGCGCTCCGTACGCGTTGTTGTAATACAATGAATCCCCATAGCTCATGGTGTAAGGCGTACGCACTGCTCCATACTGCTCATTATATTGCTCGGTAAAGTCTGCCACTCGGCCCGAACGATCTATCGGACACTCTTTGGACCAGTGCCCCTCTTTCCCGCACCGATAGCAGCCGCTCTGGTCTCCCATCCCGGGCGCAGTCCTAAGCCGGCTGGTGGACAACTGCACGTGCATTCGTTTGCCTTGAAGAAACAGACGCAAGAAGGGTTGCTATCACTCTTAGTCACAGCCCCAGCCCCTACCCCAGATGCTGGTCATAGCAATAGCTTTACCTAGACAACTCTAATGCCAAAAAAGTATTCTTAAAAAGTTCAATATATAATTTCAGTGTAATGACCTGATTTCAGGCAAAGATCAGTTAGATGAAATGTTTCAGCTCTAACACTAGTTTAATGCTTCAGAAAGAAACTACTCACAAACAAGCATCTCATCCTTTGCTTAGTAAGTAGACAAAAACTACTGTGAACAGTGACCCAAAGTCAAAAGAAACAACAGTATATAAGAGTGGTCCACAAGATTCTGACACCTCCAATCTTCACTATCAAGACTGACTCCATTAAGCAGGAGAATGCAAAGGCCAGTCCCCTACCCCAAAATCAAAGACAACAGAGTAAGACTCTGAAGTTACCACTTATAGTAATCCACACTCAATCCCTGGCTGAGTGTTAGGTTTCAAGATCTGGAGGGAGGGGAACACTCATGAATCGGGGGAAGGGAGCAAAATATCAGTTGAAGGACAGGCTTCCTCTTAACTGCATCCTTTAAATTGCTGGTTCGGATATTCATTCTAACAAGGATTCTTTACAATCTGACAGCTACTTTAGGGACCCCTAGTAGGGTCAAAACAAATAGGGCAGGCAGTTCACAAAACACCTAACTTTTTAAAAACACTATCATGAAAAATATGGAAGAAAGGTGGGGAGAAAAGTGGAGAACAACTAATAATATTAGTCAGAGGATCAAACTTTCCACTTTGGCAAGATTAAAGTACTTTTCCTCCTTAAACTAGGGATCTGAGATCCTAAAAACATGCACCTGATGCTATTTTTTGCTGACAATTACAATTCCTATTTTGGAAGAGAAAAATAATACTTCTCAACACCTAACAAAAGAAACGTTTCTGAAAAAGTTTAAGATTTAAACCTTTTCAAAGAAGTTGTTTCCACCTAATGATTTTACCAATTTAAACGTAAGCAAAATTCCAGCAAAAAAACCTGCCAAAGCAATTGGCTATAGTGTACTCAAATATGCAGATGTTGAAGTGAATGGTTAGAACCAGGGGAGAGCCAACAGATATATCAACTACTCATACAACATAACAAAGTGGCAAATACAGTTTGCCTTCAGTATTAGTCACGTTCTGGGAGGCCAGAAATAGGAAAAGGGGGTAGAACGACCAAAACACCAAAAAGTCCAGATTTAAACATTGTATTTCGTAAGTGTAGGTTGCAGGTTAGGATCTAAAATATGCAATTAAGTACTTAAGTGCTTTAAAATGCTAACCTATGTCCCTCTGGCATTTGCCCGTGGGGCCACTTTGGCATCTAACAGAAACAGAGAAAACAAGTTGCAACCAAGGAACCAACCATGCACATTCAAGACATAAAGATCATTAATAAATGTCCTGATCTAAAGATCTGTCAATTCCAAAGCCAGAAAAAGCTAAAAATTAAAAAATACCTAACATGTTCTATAAAAGGCAAATAAAAAGAATATAGCCAACACTGAGAACTGAAAAGGAAAAATATCACCATAAGTAAGTATTGCTAGTTTAAATATACACAGAGTTCTACTAGACAGTTATTAGAGAAACGACTAATAGGAAGGACTACAGGGAAAAAATAATAAAGCATAGTAGTAGTAGCATCAAAGCTTATAGTGCAGATGCTAAGAGTCAAACTATAAGGATAATTGGTCCTGCTCAGTCCACACTGCCATTCCTTTTCCACACGAAACTGTTAAAAGCAGATTCCACCACGTCTTTGATGAGTGGGTTTAAGTGTGGAAGCGTATCCAAAGAATCAGGTTATCACACCACAAACCCTCCACAAGAGCAGCCTTTGATCCCAATTAAGTTGTTGACACAAAATAATTCTCAACCAATTATAAAAGGAAAACAAACTAGACCTAAGAGACCTGTGATACTTTTCTTTCATAATGCACAGCAATACCCACAGCACAGGGCAACCAGTTACTTGGGGGAATGATGTCCAGACCTCCCCCTTGAAGACTGGTCCTATCTAAGGGAAAAAGGGAAATAAACACCAAAGATGGCAGTGATGACTCTTAACAAGAGAAAGCAGCAGCCACCACCTTGTTTGGGCTAAAAAGGTTGGAACATAGGTTTAAAACACAGCAAGGAGTTGTGGGACTACCCCAAGATTTGGAAGTAATTACAACCAAAGGAAAAAGACTCTTTTTGACACTGGGGACCCAAAGTGGGTGGGAGGAGGGTTAACAACTCACCATGGCCACCACCCCCTTCATGAGTGCCAATCTTGCCACAGGAGCTCTCAAACCAAGAAAAAGACAGTACCCTCCAAATAAAGTGACAATCCACAGCAACACTCATGCTGTCCTCCAGGCACACTAATAATTCATCTAATCAAGGCTCCAAGATAACACCCAGCTAAGTGCTCTATTCACCAGGGATATTGAGTCCAACCCCCAACTATGAAAAGGCACTGCTATTACTGTCCCCCAAATTCCAATACCTCCTTCTCAAAACTCCTGAAATTAGCCTTTTAATTTTAGAGTGGCCTCATCCTCAAGACAGAACCTCTTGGTACAAGTATAGTAAAGTAGCAAGAGCTGTAGCCCTTTAAAGACCCTAATCAATTAGCTATCTAACAACTCATCTTTACTGAGAAGTTATGAATTGAATGAAATGGGGGAGCTTAACATGGATTTTCCTCCTACTGCCTTGCTAGTTCTTCAGATGTAAAATAACGCATAATGCTGATACTGTACTGAGGTAGTAATTCAGGATAAACATTGCAATGTGCTCTACTATAATCCCCCTCCCCCAATAAACAACAACAAAAAAAGCAAAAAGACAAGGTAACTGGCGAAAGCTTCAGAGGAAAGGATTTCTGCATTAATAGGCATAAAATCCTTAGGGGCTCCAAACTAAAGCCAGTGGCTTTTCCTGCCATAGACTTGATTTGTCTAAGGTAAAGCTTCTAAATCTCAAGCAGTCTCCATTTTAAGTTGATCGCTCACACTTAACCTTTCATCATCAGCCAGCCAACAGCTGTATCTCTACCCCAAAACCCTTTCCTTTTACTTATCCAACCTATTTTCTGCAGGAAGCCGTGCATTCAGCCCTCTTCCCAAAAAGAGGGTGGTTCACCTTGAAATTCTGTGTTGTCAAGGCCCCTGATGGCCTCCACCGCATCCTCTGCCCGCTCCATGTGTACAAAGGCATAATCTTTCACGATGTCACATTCGATGACTGGACCATACTCCTCGAACTTGGCCCGAAGCTCTTTGTTGGTACAAGTAGGACTGATGTTGCCCACATGTAACTTTGTGGAGGTTTTGCTCTTATTCTTGCTGGCTTCCACATTGATGTTCACCCCATGCAACTTGTAGTGATGCAGGTTGCGTATGGCATCCTCAGCCGCCGTCTTGTCTTCTATGTGCACAAAACCGTAGTTCTTGATGATGTCACATTCCAGCACCTTCCCATACTGCTCGAAGAGTGAGCGGATCTCCTGCTCTGTGGCCTCCCGGGGCAGGTTTCCGATGAACAGCTTCACCATCTCGGCAGCCTGGATGAGAAGAGACAAAATTTCTAACAAAAGACCTTAGGCCCACATCAGTTTGGAGAGGGGAATCAATACTGCCATTTCTTTTCACTCTTAACCAATTCTTCCAAACTTTTCCCTCTCACCCGCCCCACATGCACACCTCCACACTAATAATCAAAGGAAAGTGGGAATAAGGAGGCCTGCTACAGCATCGGCTTTAAACCTACGATAACGATAAGACCTCTATAATAGAAAGGCCCCTGGAAGACAAAGGGGTTGGATATTTTCTAACGGTAACGGTAATGTAAATGAGAGCTTAAATATAGGGCTGGAAGTACTTGGCTTTTTTATCCACGTGAGGACAGTCAGAAAACAAAGAACCAACTATTGGTCTGACTACCTGAAATTATGAATTAGCTCTTCCTCTAGTAACCCGAAAAGATAGCCACCATTTCCTGAGAAGTGAGACTTATAACAGTTAAGTCTCAGGGTTTTCTTTGGAGGCAGAGAACAGGCGACTTGGGCCCGATAGCGAGGCATGAGTAAAGTAGCTACTGGCGTGGGGAACGCCTCTCTCGCCGTGCGGTCCCTACGAGCTCCGGCAGAATGGAGAAATGCATGGCCAGAGAAGGCTTCAGACATAAGCCAGACAACGTCTCGGGCTGATAAATTCTCGAAACGGGGTTCTAATTCCTACCTCTAAGGGAAGCACTGTTATCTCCGTGGAAACCTCGAGGCAGGAAGCCGAGCCAAGTCGGATAGAGGGCAGGGTGGGGAGAAAGCACGGTATTCTCGGGGGAGGACGTGGGGGAAGGGCTGCTTCAGGCTTACCACACAACGCCGAGCACCGAGGTCGGCTCTGCGAGTGGTGCGGAGGCCGCGACCCCACTAGGATATCCCTGAAGCCCAAGGAAGTGAAATTAGATTTAACGAGGCAAAAGAAAGAAAGCGGAGGGGCTCGGAGTCTCTCACCCGCACCGAAAATCAGCAGGGCCTCTTCCTCGCGGCGGCAGACGCTTCTCACAAAACGCTAAAATGGCGGCGACCGCAGCAGTGACTCTGGGTAGAGGGGGAGGTGCGTCTGCCACCGGATTGGCCGCTCAAGAAAGTAAAACGCAGGCGTTCCCGCAGATCCTCTTCCTGATTGGTTATCACGAACGCCAATTACCTGAGAGGCCGGGAAGAGGTGGAAACGTCAGTAACCCAGGAGCTTTTATGCGAGTACCAATGAGCACCAACCTCTCGAAGACGGAGTCCCTGATTGGGTAAGAGGTCGACGTGAGGGAGGAGCCGCAAACGTGGGCTTCGCCGGGGGAGTTCAGCCCGCCATTAGGCGGAGCAACCTAGGACCCCGGGTGGCGGTCTTTGACTTCATGGGGCCAACTGTGCTAAGCTTCCACATTTCGCCACTTTCACGTGCACTCCGACAGTATTCCGCAGCTCCGTTTTGCCTTGTACTCCAAACTTCTCCCTCTAAACTCCAAACACCATCCCCTCGCAGAATGCTGCGAATAGCTTACGCAGACCCAAAGAAACAGATAAGGAAAATAGCAAAGTGTCCCCCCTCAAAAAACCAACCACCTCCTTCGGCCAAGAACCCACACTTAAGTCCTCGGGGTCCCAGAGCTCCCCATAAATTAAAACTTTTATAGGTGGTGAAAGGAACTCTGAAACGATTAATGGGCGCAGTTTCAATTAGGGTATAAAGGCTCCCAAGTCGGCCCGGTTGGGGGCTGCATTACTCAGGAGGAACTGATGTTAGTTCCCTCGAGGAACCAAACTCCCGGGGTCTAAGGGAAACGGCTTCTCTGGGCGACCGTGGAGATTGAGGCAACACCCCCCAACAGACCCCGCCCTGAGAAAGAACTGGAGAAGCAAAGTTTTGTGTTTTACTTTATTGGGTGCCATCAGCCAGAGCTTTAGGTTTAAATTCCCAGAACCGACCTTGGAGGGAAGAGCCTAATCACAACCAGCTATACAACAAAAATTCAATCAAAATGGCATTCTTCAAGAGGGTCCGGCTCCCCCATCACATTTTTTCTCATCCTCTGTCTTCAGAATCCCACATTCACTGAGTAAGCAATGACCCTTTGCAAGGCAACTTTTGAAAACGTTAAGGTGGGATGAGGAAGGCTGAATCGAAGAACTTAGGGATCAAAAGGGGTGCAGATGACAGTACAACATACTACAGTCCAAAGCAGCCCTCAAAAAGAGGTGGGGGGTCATAAAGAAAATGAAGTCGAAGTTATGGAAATGGGTTTTAAAACCTGACATGACTCAAAAATCTAATGATGGAAAATGGGTCGACTTATTCTTAGGATGGGAAAAGGTAAGGACCTAAAAATGTCAAAATCCAACATTTACATACGTGTTGGTTGCTAATCTTGGTCCATTTTCATTGTGGAAACTGATGCTGATACAAGTAAAGACCCATATAATCAGTGATGAAGAAAAGCAATTCCACGTGAGTCAACTGTATGTGTGCCCTTTTGAGGGGGCCAGCATAGGTGATCACAACTCAATCTGCACAGGGAAACAAATACATCTGGCACAGAATTCTCAGCTTCTTTCAGTTTAATCTTCCAAATGTTCTGTGGCCCAATAGCCCTTGAGATAAACTTTCTTCCCAAAATACCACAGCATATAAGATCAACTCACTCTATCAAACTAGGAATCTCTCCAAGTCCAAAGAGAAGAGACTGGGAACATTGCATCTTTCAGGATCAGAAATCAAGACACGTTGAAGTGCGCGCACACACACAACACACACACAATCTATTTGATTTACCTTCTGAAAGCCCTCTAGGTGGAGTTATGTTTCATTTTGTAAACTCATCCAACTGAGTAAACCACATTAAATCATCTCCCTGCTTTTAAAAACTAATTGCAATTGGGAAAATATCAAATTTACTCTACCCAATCTGGTTCTTGCCAGAAACAATCTTTCTGTCCCAAGCTCAGACTGGAATGTTCTCTCTAGGTCCTTTTTTGCTGGCCACCCCATCTGAAGACGTCCTCCGACTTCAACCCTACCTTGGAACTCTATCCTATGGCTCCATGTTATTTTTCCAAATACTTACCACCACTTGAAATTCTATTTATTCATTTTCTACCTTCCTCCCACCCCTGCCCCCAGTAAATACTTGTCCTACAAGGACAGAGACCTTTTCTTGTTCCCTACTATATCCTCAGTGTTAGAACTGCACGTAGCACATGGCAGACACTAAAATATTTGAGTAAGTTAACAAATGGGTAAATTAGTGCATGAATTAACTTCTTGATAACTAAAAGGAGAGAAAAGACTTTGAAATGACTTTGGGTTTTCAGTCAGTATCAACTTAAGACCATGAACACCTAGTACTTGTTACCACCTGGTAGGTATACTTCCCAGTTTCCCTCAACCAGAAATGCAGGTGCCCCAAATCCAGGGGTTATCTACGCTCCAGCTTTTGACTGCCAGGATTACCAGCTTCAAAATGCTTCACAATGAATCTTTAGTAGGAAGATTTGCAGTTCAAGTGTTTCCAATGCTGATGTTCATCTACCCAACTATTTTAGAGTACTAAAGCTTAATGTTTGCTCCTCAGAAGCCATTAAAATTCTTCCAATTAAGGACATCTGGTCCAAATCCTCTACCTTACCACCTCAACTAAAGAGAATGGGATTGAATGAGATATTTTTTAAGTACCTGGTCTGGAACACTGTAGATGCCATACTGGTGATTCTTAATTTGCTGATCAGGTTACCAACCCCCTAAAAGATAAAGTAACTTGTCCACAGTCATCTAAAAAGCTGATGTACTGCCAGAGACAAGCATAAATATATTCTGGCTGCAGATCTTGAAGAGATGTAAAAGCCTGGACTCAAAAGAGAAATGAGAGGCAAATCCAAATTTAGGGGAGAAACTGTTGACAGTGAAAAGCCTCAAATGGGGATAAGCAATCTTTATTACGTTCACACCCTTGGGGATGAATATATATAATTTATATACCTAACCGATAACTCTGGCCCCTGGTCCACAAATGAGTTACTGCTCTAGAAAAAGCTCAAATTAAAAAACAGAATTCTCCAAGGATGTTCAGAGGGAGCCTGGCTTCCAATATCACAGCCAACTAACTATATGCTCTTAGCCTTCCCTTAGTGTCTTCACAGGTGTCCTACCCCATATCTTTCTTCTCTATACCTAGAAGAATCTGATCCCAGGACAATGATGGGGTTCCGAGACTGAAGATGACCAGAATCAGTGTGTCCAGCGCCTAAGGCCAATTCTAAGTACCCCTCATTATAAACCTCCACTACCTTCACTGGTACTTTTAAGTGAGACCCTCACTCCTACATCCAAAGTCCTTTGCTCAGCTGTGTGCTCCACTAGATCATCTCAATTGCCCCAGAAGTTCCTCACTTCTACGAGATGGTTAGCATTTAATGAGCAGTGACTACAAATGAGGCCCTACACTTGCCAATGTTCTCATTTGATCCTTCCAAAAACATTATCATGATTATAAGCAAGGTCCTGAGCAGTTCAAAATGGCTGGTTCAATTTCTTGACCTGCTACAATCCACCCATGTGCTCTCAAGAAAAGTTACTTAACCTACAACCTCAACTTCCCCACTTGTAAAATAGGTTTAGAAATACCTAATGCATTTGGATCTTGATGAAGATTAAATGAAATAAATATATGAACAGCACTTTTAACAGTGCTTACATGTTCAATAATTGTTAGCTATTATCCCGATTTTATAGAAGAAAAACTGAGACAGAGTCCCTGATATGTGCAGGACCACACAGCTAAGTGGAGGACCAAGATTCAAACTCAGGAAACCTGACTTTATAGAGACAATATCCTTAAGTCACTGTCATTCTCTGTGCCCAGTTTTCAAATCAAATAAATCCTGACTCCAGAAAGTTTGCTCTAACTACTGGCACTGATCCATCCTCTCCTTCCTTACCTGCCACTTCCCTAGCAATGCTTATTAACTTTAACTGGTTTGCTGAGGAAGGTCCTGCCTCCCAGGCTATAAATTTAAGGTCAACCAAAGGACTTAGCTACATGAACACCGTATTTCTAGATAACAGTGGAATCTGTGTTTACAGATACAGTATTTCAAATAACTTAGAACTGGACTTGAAATCACTTTAAGAACTTCTGGTTTTCTGGACAACCCTGGATACTACCCTTCATGACCTTTTTAAAGGTGCCCATAGGATTTGGGTGAATATAAATTCTCCACCTGCTACCCATCTTACCTTCTCTATTACCCAAATTCCTACTACACAGCATACTAGTAAATTTAAGAAACTTATTTTCATTATGACTTCAGCCACCTCACATTGTTATGGGTCAACGGACTTGACAATACAGAATGACTGGAGAACCAAACAGTCTGTGCATGGACTTCGGCATGACGAGAAAGGCAGCCTTACCCATAGAGGCTAACCACTCAGTGACAGTCCCATTACCTCCAGTACAAAGGCTGCCTACCCAGACAGAATGTGAAGTAAGGTCCAAGCCATTAGGAGAGAGCAGGCTGACAAGGCTAGAATAGAAGCCTCTACATGGTCTTGTTTGAAGAATAAACCAGTACTACTTCTCCAATGAAAGCCAAGTTGTAGAGGTAATAGATGCAAAAGTGCAAAGATCTGAAAGACAATGGGAGCCCACATTCCCCACCCATTTTCCCAAAACACACATCTGTCCTCCCATCCATTCAACCCAAATGTCTCCAAAGTTACAGGACCCTGTAAATCAGAAATCCACAAAAAAGCAAAGTATGAGGAGTGGGCTATAAGATTAACACAGGTGCCATAATTTAGATAAAAGAGGTGAGAGAATTTAAAAATAATCTGCAAGAAAAAGGAAAATGATAAAACAATTTAGCTTTGTAGGCCCTTCTGGCTTAAACGAGAAGCCTGAGGGCTAAAGCAGCAAGGGCATCAGGACCTGAAGATGATGGGCAGTTAGGGTGATCGTCTAGGTCAGGTCACGCTGAAGAACTCGGGCTGCAGTAAAGAACATCAACGCTGGCCCCAAGAGCACAGTAAGCTATTTTTCACAGGGACAAAGGGACTAGAAAAGTGGCAGAACCCTCGCTGGAAAGAAAGGAAGACAGAAAGCCACATTAACAAAGAAGTATTACAAATACACAGACCACAATCACAACCCTAGAATCAACCAACCCGCCATTTTCCAGAGTAATAACCAGAGCTAAACTTATTAGATGGCCCTCAGATCATCCTACATTCACTGCAGAGAAATGACAAGAACCTATCAAACTATCCCTCCCAGTCCTGGAAAAAAAAAAGCAGCAGCAAAGCACTTGAAGGCAAAGCAGTAGGCAGAAAGAAAAAGAAAAGAGCAATGGTCTCAATACCCAGAGATACCCGTTTATATCCACAAGTAAGAGCTCATGGTTATGAACACCATATGCTTTTGCCCTCTGGGCAGAGGCAAGAGAACATCTGGTGTAAAATACTTTGAACAGGCAAGTTCACAAGAAGCCAGTTGGAGGCAGAAAGCCCACCTGAACTCCACCTGATTGACACACAACCCTCCCCAAAATTGCCTTGCCCCAGCAGGCTCCCAAATTCAATCTCTAAGGCCCACTTTCCCAATGGAACATCAGTAGTTCTTCTCATCACCACACCCAAGTCTTCTTCCATGCACTCATCAAGCCCAAGCCTAAGACTCCGTATCTTGCCCCCGATTGGAATTGTCATGTACTTTTTGCTCAGACCCTCTCAACCCCCAGTCCCAGATTAAGAGCATAGAAAGAATCTTCGATTCCTCAACCTTATTCCAACATCCCTACTTAGTTATGCTTGTACCTTACCCCTTTCCCAGAATCTATATTTACACCTTCAAATATAAACCCAGCAAGAAAAAATATCTGGCAACCCTAATAAGTACAGATAGGGAAAGTGATTCCTGGGTGACTATGATGGCAGAAGTTGGCAGGACGCAGGACACTCCATGGTGATGTTCAACAGGTAAAATACCAGGTCAGGTCTATGGCCAGAATCCCCCAGACCTACTTCCAATAGTTTCTGCCCTTCTCCAACCACAGGGCAGTAGCAGACCACACATCACCACCCACACCGCTGGCTCTTTTCCAGGTCCCAGCCCCAGCACTCATTTTAGCCCACTGCTTGAAGGATCCACTAGCTCATAAGCACCAAAGCAGCCCATTCCCCACTTCTCACTTGAGAAGCCAAACCCCAGAACCACCCTGCTGGAGCACAGGTTGTCTCTGAACTGGAGACAAGTCAGGGAAAATGGTCAAGCATAGGCAGAGGAAAATGGGCAATAAATTTACTGCATTTTGTTGTGATTAATTCAATTTGAGGGCCAAGGAAATCCAAGCAACTTGGTCTGGACTCTCAAGGCCTAAAGATGGCAGACTAGCAGGATGATGAGCTAAATCCCTCTGGGCAGCAGGAAAATCATTCTAATTCCCACACACAAACCCCTTTCCTCATCTGCTGTGGGTTCCCTGGCTGCCTTCCCTTCAGCTGTCATGTCTTCCTGGATGTCAAACTGGCTCCTCTGAAACTGAATGCAATCAAGACAATGACAACCAGGTTTCCAAACTGCAAATTGCCCCAAGTTTTATTTGTAGTCCATACAAAAGGGAAAAAAAAATTAAGGTTTTCTAACACCACCTACTTGGGGAGATGGGGAATTGGGACTGTGCTGCTCAGCATTAGCTAGAACATCAGGGGTCAGTAGGGTTTTGGACATATACCAACTGACTGTCCCAATAGGAACTCAGTATCAACACGGTCTACAAAGGAACAAAGTCAGGGTCCCCTGGGCTGCTGGCACAGCTCGGTGCATAGAAAATGGTTAAGCTAACCATTTCCTGGTCTCCCTCACATCTAAAAACAAAAAGGCGCCGCTGACCTCAGCTGTAGGTTGCTTCCCCATCCAGACGACCTTAAATATCGCGCACAAAAATAAAAGGGAGCCAGGAAAAAATAAAAACATAAAAGAAACTCCCATCCTGGGAGATGGGAGGCAGGGGAGGGGAAACCGCAGATCTAGAGCCAGTAGCAAGATTTGCTCCTGAGGCGAAGGAACAAAGTAGGTTACTGCCGAACACTCATAAGGATCATTTCCTGGGGAAGGCCCACATGGTTAGAGGAAATGAAAAACCGCCAAAGGAGAGGTGTGGGCCAGTGGTTACAACCAGGGTCTGCACCCTACCTCACCTCTCCTCTCCCCTCCCTGTGGTGCCCCATCCCAGGATGGCCCTACATGCGGCGCTGGTAGCCAGAGTGCATCTGAGCTGCCCGCAGGTAATCATTATAGGAGCCCGAATAGCGTGCGTAATCAGAATGGGCATCGGGCAGGCGACGGTAATCCAGCGAGGACTTTGTCGGCGAGCGGCGGAACGAAAGCTGCGACTCTGATAAACGGCGGTAATCAGAGAGCTCGGCTAAACGCCGGTCGGAACCATACCTAGTCGAGAGAAGAAGACAGTTGGTGAATGAGACAATTGAGGGGAGGGCTCCACGTGGGCATGGGGGAGATGCCAATGGGATAGGGAGGGTGGGATCAGATTGGTCTCCAACAAACAAGACTTTGTCAGAAAGCTCATCACCCTATCCAGGGCAAGAAATCAAGGCTGGTTCAACTCAGTGGGAAACCAAGTGCACCTCTAAGGCCCTCCCTTCTGATCTGGACAAGGTGGATTTTGATCTACATTCCCAAACCACAAACAAACTATCCCCATCCCTGGGCCCTGCACAGAAAGACCTTGGTTTTTATCAACAGAACGGCGGATGAAAGCAAGGTCCCCAACTTCCCCCAGAGTGGACGCACCTCATACACCTTGCCTTCAGTCAGTGAGTGCCAAAGGGACTATTCTTTCAAACCCACCCCCACGAGAGCCAGGACAACCACGTAACAGGCTTAAGGATACTTGAGACGGTGGGAAAGGCTACAGGGCCACAATCTTGCAGGCAGTGGCTCCAGTGGCACCTGGGCTTGCCTAGACAGGTGACACTTTTCCCAGACTGACTAGTTGGTACCACCCCAGGCTGAGCACTATGCTCCACCTGAACCCTGGTGGCCTGAGAAGTTCAGATATCACCCCCCTAGGACTCTGGACATCCCACAGGAGTAGAGAAGACCAAGGGAGGGGCCAATTGCTCCAGTTTCCCTCCCATGCCAACCTCAGCCCCTTGCCCTAAGCCCCAATTGGGGGCAGAGGCGGGGGGGCATACAGTACCTTTTCGACATGGCGACAGCCTTTTTGTAGGGATCGTCGTAGCTGGCCCGGGGTGGGGAGAGGCGGGTACGCTCATAGGGCGGCGGGGTGCTGTTGGCGTTGGCAACGGCCCCCTGGGACATGGACAGGTAGGCTGCAGACGGCTGACCTGCCCCATCGTAGGCATTGCCCGGCTGGCCACGATAGGAGGCAGCAGCCTGGGGATGCTGCTGGGCAGCATAGGAAGCAGCCAATGAGGCTGACTGAGTGCGGTAAGGAGCTGCCAGGGTGGCAGAAGGCTGGGCCCCATAGGCAGCTGCGGCACCATAGGAACCAGTGGCTGCAGCCGCTGACTGAGCCCCATAGGAGCCTGACAGGCCCATTGATGCTTGAGCCCCATAACTGTTCAGCTGGGTCTGAACAACCGGCTGGGCACCATAGGAGCCAGCCATTGGGGTAGCGGCTTGTGCAGCGTACGCGGCTGGCTGGTTGGCATAGGCAGCAGCCGTAGCTGGCTGTGCCACGTAGGCAGCAGGCTGGGAAGAGTAGGAAGCAGCCTGCTGTGCGGCATATGGGGCGGACTGGGGATTGTACGAAGCCGAGGGCTGTGCGTTGTAAGAAGCTGCCTGGGCCCCGTAAGCTAGTGAGGAGGCTGCAGACTGGGCCCCATAAGAGGCTGCCTGGGCCCCGTAGGAGCCTAGGGAGGAAGCTGCTCCCTGGGTGTTGTAGGAGGAGGCAGCCGCACGAACTCCATAAGAAGAGGCAGCCTGTGCACCATAAGAAGATGGCTGGTTACCGTAGGAGGCAAGGGAGGAGCCCTGAGCCCCATAGGAGTTGAGCGAGGAAGCCGCAGCTGGCTGACCCCCATAGGAGAGGGCAGAGGCCGAAGGCTGGGCTCCACCATATGGGCCAAGCGAGGAAGCTGCGGCAGACTGGGAGCTAGGGCTAGCTAGCTGGCCCCTGTAGGGGGCCCCAAGGGAGACAGAGGGCTGAGCACGGTAAGAGGCTGCCTGCGCTGTCATGGGCTGAGTCCGATAGCCAACACCCAAAGAGGCAGAAGGCTGTGCCCTGTAGGCAGCTCCCAAAGACACTGAGGGCTGGGCCCGGTAAGTGGCTGGCTGGGCCGTCAGAGGAGCCACATAAGAGGCTCGGGGAGGTGAACGGCGCAGGGGGCTGCGGTCGCGACCAAAGAAGGGTGGTGTGGGCTGACGGGCTTGCCCATCAAAGCCACCAGTGCTGTTGCCAAAAGCCTGCTGGTAGTCGAAGGTGGCAGAGAAGCCACCAGTTCCAGGGAATGCCGTATCCCCAGCCCCTGGTTTCTTGGTCTTGTCCCCAGACTGGATAGCCAGGCCAGGCCCCTTCTTCTGACCCTTGGTTGAGAGTTCCACGTTGATGCGCTTGCCCTTCACTTCTTTGCCGTTGAGCTGCGCGATGGCGGCTTTGGCATCTGCTTCCTTCTCCATGTGAACAAACGCGTAGTCTGATAAAGCAGCAGACAGAGGGTTAGCAATTAGGGGGGCAGGGCATGCTACCCGATGGGTCCCAAATTGGACACACAACAGCACCCAGCTGTTGCCAGCTACCTCCAGGCCTCCAAACCCTCCTCTCCAGGAGTATGTCATAAAATGTGGCTCCCATATAACAAAGCTTCTGTCTATCCCAAGCAGTCACCTTTGCCTGTGGCCTTCTCCCTATTCTTCCCTTTCCCCCTGCCACCTCACCCAACTTCCTGGTGAGAGAAGAAAGAGCTAAGATGAACTGCTACACAGAACAGAAATCTTCACAGCTTCTGTAGGCATAAACCAGCAGACAAAATGCAGAAAGAGTTCCTGGATCAATTATTCAGTGTTCTCTAACCCAAGGTCACCAAACACTACTGCTCACCTTTGAGGCTTAACTCTCAAAACACTGGAAATGACCACTTATGTCTTGGCATGACCCATGTCTCAGCCCAGGGTCCAATTAAGGCAAGAGGGCTAGACTGCAAGGCAAAGTTCACAAATTCCTCCAATATGATCTTCCCTTTCTCATCATACCACTTCCAAGTTTTCAAAGCACTTCCACGCCTGCATCTCTTTTGAGCCTCACAACAATCCTGTGAGATAGGCAGAATAGAGGATCATTATCCTCATTTTACAAGTGGGCAAACATGCTCAGAGAATTTCTACAGCTTGCTCCAAATCAAATCAAGATGTGTTAGAGCCAGGAACAGAATACCAGCTCCTCCACACCTCTTCACTATACCAGTCTATCCCTGAGAATTCAACGTAGAAGGCAAGATTGCAATATGACTAGAAATTTAAGCTTAGAAAGGGAGACACTAGACCCCATGTATGCCAATGAGATGCTGGAATGGAAACTGAGCCTCCTGACTGAGTTCAGGCCCAAGCCCCCCCTCCCCCAGGCTACATTACATCCTCCACTGGTTCTCCTTCAAGAGAGAGAGGTATACCTTACCCCCTTGCACTTCTTTCACAGAGCAGGCTATTTCTCAGGAAAGATTTGGTTTCTCAGCTTCAAGGTGAGAAGCTGCGATTACTGCAGCTAGAAGGCTCTGCTAAGTAGTTTACCCTAGGTCCTCACTCAGGACCTAAATGAACGGTGGTGGGATAGGCTCTAAATAGGATGTTGACCTCTAAGTCCTACTCATTTACCACACAGAATGAGAACATTTTAGGAGGGGGAGGGGTGGGAAGAAATTCTTGTTCATGCCCAAACTTACATATAAACCACAATGGTGTAAGCAGGATCTGAAAAACAGTAAGCTCAGGATTGTGGGAAGTAAGGCCATGCATTTAACCCCACCTGGACCTGTGGCTTCTTTAAGATACAGTCTAAGTACCAGGACCCCATTTCACTTGTATCAGTTTAGGAAATGAACTACCTGGATGAAATTACTAAGGTTCCCTTCTTGAAGATAAATCCTTTTAAATAGCCTCTAAACCAGTGTTTTAATTTCTAGAAACTTTCACACTGAGATGCCCTCTCTAGCTGCTCCTATAGAGCATGTCATTTTCCTGGATGTGAGGCAATGCCACCAACCCAACTTATATAAATGAGAATAAAATATAATCACCAGGCAGAAGTCAGAAGTAAGATATAGCACAAGGAATGCTGGGGTAAGAGCTAAAAAGCCTGAACTATAGATGCAGCTATCACTGACTTCCTCTATCACTGACTTCAAATGAGAAAATAAAAGTACCTTATAAAGTAAAAATAACTATATAACGGTAAGGAATTATGATCCTAGGAATAGCCATAGGCTTATTTCCCTACAGAATATTATCTTTCATCTCTAATAAAACACAAGAGATACACTATTTGTACATGCAAATTTGGAGCCTGCCAGAAATGATAAAATAACAAAATGAACTGTTACAACTCTCAGTCCTCACACCCCATGGCCAGAACCTGATTACTTATCTACCAATTATGAAAAGTAAAAGTGTTCGTTTGGCCTGGCTACAGGGCACTGTAACTGTCCTGTGTGTGATCTCTCACCTCTCCTTTGAGTGGAGTGGTAAAACGCTGGGAGGGGGAGATCTCTTTAAAACCAGAGGCTGAGCTGATCCCCCTGGGAATGGCAAAACCCCATGGAAATTCAATGTAATGGCAAACAGAAAGCAAGCTTGTAGGCAGATTAAGAGGAAGTGGGGGAAAATAGTCCGCATTATACTCCTGGCTAACCTGACTAGAACAACCTAGGGAAAAATACCCAACCAGGAAAAAAAAAACCTCCAATGGGTTTATAAGAGCAACAGGACATCCCAGTGTCTTCATCCTAATACTTAGCTGGGTTTTATTGAGACAAAGGTGTGAAATTTTAAAATTGAGATTTCACATGTACAATTCAAATGATGGCCCAGATGAGCTACATACCTGATTTTTTAAAAAGTAGCAGCAGCCATCAGATACAATTATAACCAATTTATATCATGCAGTTCCTAAACCTGGTATTGGAGGCAAGTGTGAATTATACTGGAGAGAAGCTGACCCCATATTCAGGGTTAACTAACCATATCACAGTGAACAGCCAAACCCAGACCTAGCCCTGTAAAAGATGCCCAGGAACATAACTCTCAGGACAATAAAGAAAAACCAGAGATTTAGATATCTTCAGGGACCCACCTGCCCTGGAGAGCTAGTTCAAGAAACAGTGACCTCAAAAGGAAATCCACTGTAGTTAAAGGGAGTAGCAAGCAATGTTTTATAGAGATCTCTGAATGGTCTGGTAGCCTCCCAGTTCATTCAGTATCAAAGTTAAGAGAACCCAGAAAATGGGTTTTCCTATCCAGAGAAAAGTAAAAACCTCCTACTGTATCCAGAGCTGTGTACAGTAGGAGGAAAGAATGGCCACCCACAACAAAGGAAATGTTTTTTCCTCTTTTGCCTTTCAGACCTCCCCTTAAGTCTAAATGGTTCCTAAGGCTGTCAGCAACTCATACTTCTTTGAACACCCAATAGAATGTAACTGTGGACAGTGGTTACAATCCACTGTTGCCATGGAGATTTTTGCTCTACAAATCAAATCATATCTAAGCTCCTGGGGTAACCAAGCAACTATGTTAAAAAAAAAAAACAGAACAGAATGCAATGGCAAACTATTTTATTTCCCCAAGAAATAAAACAGAACTGGTTGTCCTGTGCAGTGCCAAGCTTCTGTACTTTTCAAAAACCTGACAGCCAACAGGAGGCTGGAGCCTCAGCCCTCAATCCAATGCCCATTCCCAGCCCAAGAAATGAATAAGCTATTTATAGAACCAGAGCCAGTCTCTTCTACATTCCCAACTTTAAAAACTTCACTTTCCTTCAACCCAGAGATAGAAAGGCATTAGTGAAGGACATGATGCTCAAATCTTTCCCACAATCCCTTACATCAAACTATATCAGGAGCTCTGTTACATAGCAGCATAACTACAAATAACAGCCGACCATGACTCTAGGGAAGTCAATGCATTTCTGATCAGTTGTATACAAAAAGGAAAAAAATGCACGAAACTTTGTCTCTCAAGAAGAGTCAGCCAGGCATTCTAAAAACCACTTGTAGTTATACACTTCACCCAGCCTCCCACTGTCCTTGGTATTGGTCCCGAGCAACTTCAGGCAAATTTTCAGCTTTCTCAACCACCCTCAAAGTAAGCTTCTTGACCAATGAGTTCCAGAGACTGCCCCTCAGATGCTAGTTTCTAGATTTTCAATCTACTAGTCAGCCTGCCTAAGAGCCACAAAAGAAACATGGTTAAGTCAATTAAACACAGAACTCTCATGAGTCATATACCCCCATCCATTTCCTGGCGAGGTGCACTATCTGAGGCTCTTCCCACTTTTACTATCAACAAAAGCAAAAATCCATGCACCCACATAGCCTGCCTCAGAGCACCCAGCAGGCAAGTCCAGTATCAGACAGTCGTGGACTTGCATAACGTGAGTTGAGGAAAATAGGACATAGTATCAATGCAGAACAAGGAATTGCTCCTTGCATTTTACACTTCCCCCAGCTGCAGAAAGGACAAAGAATGGCCCAAAAGATGTGCCTTTCCAGGACAGCATCCTGACAAAGTATCTTGGTGGAAACGAATCAACACCTGCACCCACATTTATTTCCCATCCTCAAAACTTCTCACATAGGGTATGTGAGCAGGTATGAATCCAACACCAGGAACAGGGCATCAGATACTCCCAAAGTTGCATCCTTGAAGATAGCAGGGCAAAGTTAACCCAAGTGGAACAGAGAATAACCACATACACAAGTACTATCCCACCAAACCTTGCCAACATAAAAGAAAAAGAATTTAGGGAACAAGAACACAGATTATGAAAAAAGCTCAATGGGATCTCAAAAAGGAAGTCGGGCCTAAATTACGGTGGTATTATGTTTTTCTCCAAGAAAAGGTAAACTAGGGATCTGCCCTGAGGATTAGACTACTCAAGCAAAGACAATCTACTAAGTATATCTGATTAGCCAATGTTTAGCAAAGACCTCTCATACACCCCTCCCCACATCCCCCTCAGCCACAGAGTATGCTCCTTTGCAAAATCATCAAGTTTACCAAATGACACTGCCCTGGGCCATGGGCTTGGCAAGTAAAAGCTACGGAGAAGGGGACCTTCATAAAACAAGCCTCCTTCCAAATGCGAAAGGTCGTCGGGGTTCGTTTTATAGAGGTAAAATCGAGTCTAAAAGAAAATAACCCAAGTTTGAGAGAGTTGAAAAGCGCAGAGTGCCACGCCTAACCCACCTAAAAATATTGAAAGGCCAAAGTGGTTCGGAAGGGGTCCCTCCTGTACCCACGGGTAACTATACCCGTGAGTGGACCCATGCCACACAATACTAAAAGATCCCAGCCCGAGAAACGTCCAAGGGCCCCGTTACCTTCCGCTCGGGAGCATTCATCGGGAGGGAACACGAGGGCGGCCTTGGGGCGTCAGCCCCCACCTTTTCCCTCTTCCCTTGCTCTGACCGACGTCTGGAGAGTAAGTGGGGAAGTGGCGAAATCTTCCCCGCTCCATGATCCGGCTTGTGCCCGTCACTTCCCAATTTCCGCTCGGTGCCAGGCCCAGGAGACCAGAGGAAGGCGCGCCCCCGGCCTTTCCCGGTATACTCCCAAGTCTTTCAGGCGCGTCCCGGCCCCTACGTAGCTCGGCTCACAGAGGCCACCGCACCCACCCAGAGCCGCTTCCTCCCATTTGGTAACGGTGCCTAGACCGCAGGGGAGGAGGGTGGCTCTACCCAACGAACCCCCAACACCTTCGGCCTTGCTCCCGCGGACTTACCCCCACCCCCCCCACCGCGCAGTGACCGACCCCAGGGAAAGGGGCGTAGATAACAAGCAGAGTGCCCAGCGCGCGCCCGCGCCCCCGTCCCCGCGCCCCTCGCGCGCGCCTCCGCGTTACCTTTTACCACGTCACATTCTATGACGCGTCCGCGACGCTCGAAGAGGCTGCGCAATTCCTGGCTCGTGCACGCAGCCGACACGTTGCCCACGAAAATCTTCCAAGTGTTAAGAGGCCGTGGGCGCGACATCTCTACTACGAGCGCGCGCCCTGGCCGCAGCTCGTGGCCGTGCAGGGCCTCGATGGCGCGCAGCGCGCCCGCATTCTCGCGCATGTGCACGAAGGCGAACTGTTTCATGACGGCGCAGCTCATGACCGTGCCGTAGGGCGCGAAGAGGGCTGCCAGCTCCTCCGGCGTCGTATCCGCCCCATCGACGTTTCCTACGAATATCTTCATTTTGCCGCTCAGCCGCCTTCCCGGAGAGCCGGGACCTCTCCTCCAACGACAGGCAACACGTCCGACTAGCCAGCAGTCCTCCCCAGGAATGGCTGGCGACTGAGAACCCCGCCGCGCAGGCGCTCTGACCTAGCCAATCGGGGCCTTCATCCCGCGCGTCCTGCAGCCAGTCAGAGAAGCTTAGAGAAGATGCACGCAGGCGCAGCCAATCCCAGAGGGCCTGGAGCCCGCTCGTTAGCGAAGGGGGTGGGAAAGGAACGACGGCGCGCGACCAACCGCCACTGCCGGGGGAGGGGAAGAAAGATTGAAGAAGCGGGTAGACGCGGGGAGGGCTCTCACTGGAGAGGCCTAGTCGGTGAGGCGGCCTGTGGCTCGGGTGGGGCTGGGATCCACGGGCCCCAAGGAAAAACTTTGTTCAGTCGGAAGTCAGAGCTCCTCCCATTCTAGCATCCTAGGCCAAACCCGCGCCTGGTGTCCACAGGAAGGCCGCGCCTGGCTGGAGGAACTAGCACAAACGCCTTCAGTGAGCAAACACTCGGCTCCCGGGACTGACACCTCTGGGACGGTGCTGGGCGGTCTGAGGGGACCTGAGAGGCGTCTGCCTGGAGAAACCCTCATACCATGAGTTCGTTGCCCGAGATGGCTGAGGTCCTTGCAGACGCTGGAGACGGAAAAATCAGAGAGGGTCTCTGCCTTTAATGGAATTCTCGAGGGATAATAAGATGTATCTCTTCTGTATGTTTAAAATATTCCACAATAAAAAATTTTAAAGAGAAAATTAGGTCAAAAGAATGATACTTGAGGGGCGAAAGTTGAGCCTGTAAAAAAAACTATAAAGGGGGAAAATTTTTTCAAAACCAATGGATGTATGTAAAGATCTTGTTTGGCAGAAGACACCGAAAGCAAACACGTGACAAACTCAGAGAACTATTTGCCTACATGTTCATTCTAAGAATTTTGTTGAGCACCTACCATGTGGGCATCAGCAATGATATGATAGTGAACAGAGAGTGTTAAAAATCCCCACCTTCTTGGAGCTGATACTGTGGTGGAGACAGGTAATTAAATAAAACATATAGCCTGTTAGATGGTGATAAAGGCTTGAAGTAAGAGTGGGAGCAAGCAAGCCACCTTCTTGGGGAATCATTCTAGCCAGAAAGTACAAATCAAAAAGTCCAGGAGCAGGAGCATGTCTGCCTGTTCAAGGAACAGCAAAGAGCCTATATGGCTGGAGGCAGGAACAGTGAATAATAAAAGCATAGGGTTGGGAGGGAGGTGTAGCACCTTATTGGCCACTGAAATTACTCTAGCCTTCACTCTTAGGCTGGAAGTCTGTGGAGAGCAGGGGGCAGTGGGGCTCATCTGGGAGGACTTACCTTTCATAGTTTTATAAGTATCATTCTGGCTGCTACTGATATGGGCAAAAACAAAAAAACAGTTGTTTCCTCGGAATATTTACCTCTACAGCAAAAATTCAGGAGAGAGATGATCATGACATGGATCAAGGTGACCACAGTAGAATTCTGGGGAAGTGGTCAGATTTGGATGTAGTTTGACAGCAGAACTATACACCATATGTTACTGGTTGTGAGTTGTGAGGGAAAGAAGAGTCAAAGATGACACCAAGCAACTAGAAGCATGAAATTGCCATTACAGATATGGGAAACATTGTAGGAGAAACAGATTTTCTGTGAAGGACCAGAAATCCAGTACTGGACATAAGTTTGAGATGCCTCTAAGTCACCCAAGTGGGACACCAGTTATATATATATGGAGACACCAATAGATATAGGTCTGGAGTTCAGGGCAGAGGTCTGCGCTGATGATAAAAGTTTGGGAGTCTAAAGAGTTAATAGACTGCACTGTATAAAGAACTCCTACAAATTAATACCAAAAAAAGATGAGATAATTGGGCCAAGGATGGGAACTGGCAATTTTATAGGAAAAGAAATGCAAATGGCCAGTGAACAAGAAACTTCACTGGTAGTCAGGGAAATGCAATTTCCTGAGAGAATGAGAACATTTTCACCCCTTTGATTTGCAAAACATTGAAAGCTTTATATCTATTGCTGGTGAGGCTGTGAGGACTGCACTCACATATTGCTGATGATAGTGTGGACTCTACAACCTTCTTGGGAACTTCTGACAATATCAGAACTTTAAATGAGGTGAGCCTTTAATATAATAAACATACTTTGGAAATCTAGCACACAGAAAACTCATCAATAAGGATATTGGTATAAATGTATTTATTGTGGCGTTTGTAGCAGCAAGCAGTGGAAGCAACCTGAATGTCCAGAAATAAAAGAATTAGGTTTTGCCTTATGATGGGATATTATGTTGCTCTTAAAGATAGTTTGGAATTTATTGATCTGGAAGGATGATCATAATTCAAAAGAGAAAAATATAATGTAATTTTATAATGTTACATCTTTCTAAGCTACAGGGGGAGAAACGCTCCATATAAGTGCATATATTTTTTCAGCGTAGAGAAATAACACTTGTTACCTCAAGGAGATGAGATGGGGGTTAATTTTTTTATACTTTTCTGTATCACTAGACTTTTAACAATGAGCGTCTAATTCTCTCATAATTAAAAAGAAAGTACATTTTAAGATGGAAAATGGGCACCACTTTGAAAGCACTCTGATATGTTCACAAATCCAAACTGCTGGCAGAATCCCCAGAGCAGGTATCATCAGCAGGTCCCTAGTCACCTGGCAGGTATAGTCATTTTAAAGGTATAATGGGGACAGTTCCATGTTTGTTCCAGTAATGCTGGTAGGGTTTAGAGTCAGAACCCTGGGCAACAGCAATATAATGTGAAACCCATATGTACTTTTTTTCTGGTATCTACTTTGAAAAACAAGTAAAATTAATTTTAACAATATGTTCTATTTAAGCCAATGTACCTAAAAAACTATCATTTCATCATGTAATCAATATAAAAATATTAAAATATTTTACATACTTTTCCTTATACTAAGTCTTTGAAATTTCATTATGCATTGTACACTTACAGCACATCTCAGTTTGGACTAGCCCATTTCAAGTGTTCAGTAGCCACATGTGGTCAGTGGCTGCCATGTTGGCTAGTGTAGTTTTAGCCTTCCTCTCAAAATGGCCTTTAGATCCCAAAGAGACAGACTTTGGAAAAGCAGAACTTCAACATCAGAGATGAATCTGATTTTTAAAAATAGCCCCGTGTTCTTCAGAGCCAAGTGTGGAAATGAGGGTGAGCAGGAAGATCAAGTTCAGAAATATCCATCGACAAAGTGTCAAAGGTGCAAAGGATTCTTCAAGATGAGCCAGGCCATGTTAGCCCGATCACTTTAGAGATGAGAGATCTACTCAGAGCTGGAGAAGAGAAAGGAGTTGCCCACCATCAAGCTGGTGGTAGAACTGAGCTACTTAAGTGCTCTTTCCATCACCCCAGGTCAAGGAGTTATTAGATTATTAGATCCATGTTCAAATCGTGACTTGCCAGTTGTGTGAACTTGAGCATGTTTCTTCACGGCTGTAAGCATCACCTTCTTCACTTATAAGACCATTGGCCTTACTGTCAGGATTTCTGGGTTTGGTTTTCTTTTTAAATAAGTCTGTGCCTGTGGTAAAATCACAGAACATAAAAAACATTCTAAGCATTTTTAATGATAGAGCTCTGTGGCATAAAGTACACTCACATTGCTGTGCAACCAACATCACACTCTGTGTCCAGAACATTTTCATGGTCCCCATCTAAAATTCTGCACCCATTAAACACTGATTTCCCATTGCCCTCTCTCCTCAGCCCCTAGAAACCATCAATCATCTTCCTGTCTTTGTGAATCTGACTACTCTAGGTTCCTTATATAAGTGGACTTGTACAAGTATTTGTCCTTTTGTGACTGGTTTACTCATTTAGCACAATGTCTTCAAGGTTCATCCATGCTATAGCATGCATCAGAATATCCTTCCTCTTTAAGGGTTAGAAATATTCCATTGAACTTGTTCATTGCATGGTGAGCAATAATGTCTTGTGTATTGAAAAGTTGTTAAGAGAAAAAACCTCAAAAGTTCACATCGCAAGAAAAAATAATTTGTAACTATGTATGTTGAAGGATGTTAACTAAACTTACTGTGATAATCATTTCACAATAAAAAAAAAACTAAAAAAAAAGAAAGAAATATTCCATTGAATGTATACACTACATTTTGTTAACCCATTCATCAAGAGGCATTTGGGTTTCTTCCACCTTTTGGCTATTGTAAATAATGCTGCTTTGAATGTGGGTGCACCCTACCTGTTTGAGTCCCTGCTTTCACTTCTGCCGGGGCATGCCGGCAGGAGTTGAACAATTCCTGAGTGTGGGGGGTCGGGCTGTATATACAAGACGACAGGAGGGCAAACTGTCTGGTGCAGAATGCAGAATGCAAAGAAGCTTTATTCTGGCATGGCTTATATACACATGAATTGCTTACAGATTAGATTCACACACCCTTCTCAAGGACCTCAGTCCAATCACTTAAGTATTGCCCACAGATCAATACAATCAGACATTAATCCAATACTTAAGTCACATAACGCCTGGGGGCATCTGGTCCAGGTGGCTGGCCTTGAGATAAGATCTCCCTGCATTCCTGAGATACTTGTTCCTGGAATTTAGGAAACTTTTCAAGGTTTCTTTCAGAGTCAGGCCCGGTTCAGGCCTTAGATGGAGACTAGGCACAAAAACACAGTCAGTCCTGTCCTGTACTCTTGCTCCTTCTGTCCCAACCGCTCTCCACATGTCCTGTACTCTTGCTCCTTCTGTCCCAACCGCTCTCCACACACTTCCTTTAGGTATACACTTAGAAGTGAAATTGCTGGATTTTGTTTTTAATTAAAGCATAATTTATATACAATGACAATCACTTTTTTTGTGTACAGTTCTTGTTGTTTTGACAAATATATAGTCACACAACCACCACCACAATCAAAATATAGACAGTTCCATCACCCTGAAAAGTTTTCTTATGCTGTTACCTTACAGTCAGCCTTCCCCCACCCTCCAGGCCCTGGCAACTCTGGATCTGTTTTCTTACTATGCCTGTAGTTTTGTCTTTTCCAAAATGTCATGTAAATGGAGTCACTCAGTTTATGGCTTTTTGAATGTAGCTTCTTTCACTTAGCATAATTCATCTGATAGTCATCAGTGCCCTTGCCTGTATCAGTGGTTAGCTCCTTTCCACCAGTGATTTACATGTATGGATGTACCACAGTTTGTTTTTCCATTCCCCAGTTGGAGGACATTGTGGATTGTTTCCAATTTTTGGCAATTATGACTAAAGCTTGCATATAGGTATCCGTGCAAACAAAAGTTTTCATTTCTCTTGGTAAATACATATGAACTATAAGGTCATTCTGAGCATTCTGAACAAGGTATAATAAAGTGTTTAACACCCTGTGAGGCACATAGTAAGAAGCTCAATAAATGGAGCTATTAGAAAAGTTTGTTACAGAATTTTATTGTAAGTCAAATCAAAAGAACCTATAGTATCTCAACGAGAATTTTATTAAGCACCTACTATCTGCCAGCCATTCTTCTAGTTTCCGGAACAGCATTCAGTTAGAATTTTAATATCCTGTATGTGTTTAAAGACAAAAATAGAAATCATCTCTCTGTTTTCACCATACCTCATACCCACAAATTGACTCTATTTCTCTGACAATGATGCTAGGCTTTCCCTGATGCTTCCCCTCTCCCCATGTTGTAGCCCAGTGACATACCTGGCCCATCATGGCTGCTCCAAATGGCCTTAACTGGAATAAAAAGGAGAACTAAAAGGAAAAATACTTTTCTTTTTTTTTTATTAAATCATTGATATACAATCTTGTGAAGGTTTCATATGAACAACATTGGGGTTACTACATTCTCCTCCCCTATTATCAAGTCCCCCCCACGTACCCCATTACAGTCACTGAAGGAAAGATATTTCTAATAAAATAGTATATATCATATGAAATATTTATAATGAACTATGTCTTCTGGTCAGCTACAAATGCAGACTGATACAGAGGCACTGCTTTGATAACTCAAATAGGACGCCTGCCATTACCACTGGTGATGTTATTCTCCAAAATGGTGAACGATTCTCAGTAATCTTCTAAACCAAACAAAGAGCAGAAAAATCCAGTGAACATTAAGACTGCACCAAAAGCACTCTGTTGTTGATAAAGTTATTAATAAATGAAGTAAATTAGATTCTAATTACAAATATGTTTTTCAACCACAAGGATATCTGGCAGGACATTTGAAAGTTGTACAGGATATGGGACAGTTCTTCATTATGCCAGACTGTCCCACACATCCGCACATTGCAAGCTGGCAAGGATCCCTAGCTTCCCCCAGGAAGCACCCCACCACCACCCGACGCCAGCCCAGCACTGTCACAACCAGAAAAATCTCCCTCACAACCTCTCAAAGTTGCCCAAGGGCAACTGAACCCCCATTAAGAACCACTAATCTAAACCAAAGTTTGTAAACTTCCAGTAAACTTAACTTCAGATAACTTTGAGTTAATTTTGGGTAAAAACCAATTTCTTAAATAAAGCAATCTGGTAGGAAAAGTCCTTATCTCTTTACAATGAACAGAAGGAAACTTTAGAGAGAAATTCTGTCCTGTAAACTAGAGAACAGAGCCCAGTCAAATTTACTTTTGACCCCTTTGCCTCAGTTAATTATATGAACAAACCAATAGTTATTTGGTTTTATAGGTCATTCTAATGGGTCAAAGATATCAAGTCCTAATCCTTGGAATCTGGAAATGTCACCTTAATTGGAAAAAGGGTCTATGTAGATGTAATGAATTTAAGAATCTTGAGATGTGGGCATTATCCTGGATTACTCAAGTAGACCCTAAATGCAAGTGCATGTATCCTTGTAAGAGGGAGGAAGAGGGAGATTTGATACAAGCAGGGGAGAAGGTGATGGGGGAACAGAGCAAAGAGATATTTGAAGATGTTGGCCTTGAAGACTGTAGTGATGTGGCCCCAAGCCAAGGAATGCCAGTGGTCACCTGAGGCTGGAAGAGGCAAGGAATGGATTTTTCCTAGAGCCTCTGGAGAGAGTGTGGCTCAACTGACACCTTGATTTCAGCTCAGTGATACTAGTTTTGAATGTCTAGCTTCCAGAACTATGAGAGAGTAAAGTTCTGTTGTTTTAAGCCACCCAGTTTGTGGTAATTTGTTACAGCAGCCACAAGAAATGAATACAGCCATGACTATGTTTTCTTAAAAACACGGATGCAGTCATTTTCACAGCATGGACTTTTACCATTTTGTTCCATAAATGTTCTTCCCTGATAAAATGTAAACGCTCCCCTCCCTCAGCCTCCTTGTGAACTAATTAATGTCCTACTTGCTCTGGCCACTATTCATCAGGACTGTTTACTTGCAGCAGAATTCATCCTAATATGTAATTCAACAGACAATATCAAGACTGCAGATAATAAATAGTAATACTGTCATGCTGTCTAAAATTATGGAGGTAAATCCCAGAAGAAATGACCACAGTTGAAAGCAGTTGCCGCTAGGAAATGGATTTGGGAAGAGATGGGGCAGGGACTAGTGTTTTTCTTTAGATGCCTAGTAGTATTATCTGACTTTTTAAATTATGCACATTTATTACTTAGATAAAAATATAAATAAAATTTAAAGTAATTTGAACAATCTTAGTGAAAATAAAATTTTTCTAAAATTTTCTAAAAGGATACAATGAGTATTTGAAAAACTTTCTAATTTAATTTTTAAAGTACTCTACTAAGCTCATTATCAAATGAGACAAGATTGGAGAACATTTACATTCTGCCAATCTCATAGTTAGGGTACAAAATGATCAGAAAGATGGGGGAAAGTTCTTACTTTATATTAATACAGATCCCATCTCCTTGTAATGACTAAGAAGCAACAGAAAGCTTCCTGAAATGGTCACAGGTTTTCCCCTAACACTGAATGAATGAATGAATGAATGAATGAATGATAAAATATTAATAGTTACCACTGAACAATTGCTAAATCTGCTAGGTGCTGTTCTTTGCATGGGCAATCTTATTTGATTATCACCATAGGCCTGTGAGATTGGCTTATTGTAGCCCCCATTTCACAGACAAGACTAAGAAGCATTGCTCAAGGTCACATAGCTGGAAAGTAAGTAGGCCTGGGATCTGGACCCAAAGCCCAAGCTCATCACTACTAAGTTTCCCTGGATAGAGGCATAAGAAAGATTATTAAACGTGGCTGTACCTAGAACACAAATGCAGCATTGATGACACTAACAAGGAGTCCATCTATTATGTAAAGATGTTCATTTGTGGCAAATACATTTTCAAAGCCAGAAAAAGATTTGCCATTAGAATATCTTTAGAATTATGGCCAGAAAAAGAAAAAGAGGAGGAAAGAAAAAGAAAAGCCAACTTCTCCTAGATTACTTGGGTTTAATTTAATCAAACAGTGAAGAAATCTATACAATATTTATTGCTTAAATCAGGTGATAAAATTAAGAGATTATGAAAACTAGCCTTACAGGCTTCCTTTGAATTTAGGGGTCATGGTTTCTAAAGCCAATGCCATCTGTAGGGTTTAGCCTTGTTGTTTCCTGTTATCACAACAACAATTTAGAAAAGACCCAGCAGGTGTGTTCCTTGCATAGGAAGAATGTTCCTGGGCAGGTGCAGCCCCTGAGATAAACTGCCTGGTCCAGGGAGTACGACCCAACTTCTCTACAGCCAAAAAAAGCTGTTCCCTGAGTGGATAATCTAAATACTGGGAAGGATTAGAATGAAGAGGAAAACGATGAATGCACCTCACAGTAGTAATACTTCTGTTGTAAATTCACATGCAGACTTTTGTCACACTTGGGAAAATTTGAATATTTTTGGTATTTAAAGTATGTATAATGTTAAAGAAATGTTGACATATTAGACAATCTGACAGATCGGTCTTGGTTTTCTAATTTAAAAAGTGTAATTAAGAAATTGATTTTGTAAGCATGAATATTGCATGATTCTACTTCTGTGAGGTCCCTGGAACAGGGGGAAATGGAGAACTGGTGTTTGATGGGGACAGAGTTTCAGATGGGGGAAGATGAAAACGTTCTGGAGATGGATGGTGGTGTTGGTTGTACAACAATCTGAATGTACTTAATGCCACAGAAATAGGCACTTAAAATGGTTAAAATAGTAACTTTTATATTACGTATATTTTGCCACAATTTAAGGAGAAATTGATTTTAGACGCTAAAAATCAGTGGGCAAAAAAATTGATAAGAAACAGAATATTCACATAGTCTCCAAGTAGCTCCCCAGAAGCTATTAACTAGTTGCAAAGGGAAAAATCCTAAGGCTACAGTGCAGAAACTCAGAAGACCCCACCTCACCAAGTGATCCCAGCAAATCCCACCAGCAGTGAGATATGCCAACGTGATGTACTGAGAAAGGCACTACTTCCCTACCGTGGTATTTAAGCCAAAAATACATAACCTCAACCTAATGCCGAGAAAACACAGACAAACCCAACTGAACGACATTCTACAATATAACTGATCAGCACTCCTATGTGTCCAGACAAGGGAGTGCAGACAAGGAAAGTCTGGGGAACTGTCCCAAGTTGGAGGACACCAAGCAGACAAGACAGCAAAAAGCAAAGTGCCATCCTGGGCTGGATACCGAAACAGAAAGCGATTATCAGCAGTGGAACTGGCAAAATTTGAGTAAGGTCTGCAGTTCAGTTACTAGTATTGTCTCAAAGCTAATTAACTGGTTTTGATAACTGCACTGTACTTATATAAATTAACATTAAGGGGAGTGGGTGAAGAGCACAGTGAACTCTTCACTGTTCCTATGCAAATGATTTTTAAATACTGAGATAAAATTCACATACCATAAAATTCACTCTTTCAGTGTACATTCGGTGGGTTTTGGTATATGCACAGGGTCGTGCAGCCACCACTGCTAATTCCAGAACATTTTAATCACCCCCAAAAGAAACCCTGCACTCTTTGGCTGTCACTCCCATAGCCTACTTTCCCCAGACCCTGGTAACCACTAATCTGTCTGACTCTAGATTTGAGTATTCAGGATATTTTGTATAAATGGAACCATACAACTATATGGCTCTTGTGTCTGGCTTCTTTCACTTAGCATAATGTTCTCAAGATTCATTCACATTGCAACTTTTTGGTTAATCTAAAATAATTTCAAAACATAAAACTTTTAAAATTAATTTTAGGGTTCTAATATTTAGCTAAAATGTATATATATTTTTTAAGTTTATAAATGGTAGTAGAATAGTTTCATGATTGTTTATAAATTTA
>JAVSCE010013387.1:0-52729 GCA_032199065.1 Smutsia gigantea
AAAGACACAGAGTAACAGAATGGATAAAAAAGCAAGACCCATCTATATGCTGCCTACAAGAAACTCACCTCAAATCCAAAGATATACACAGACTAAAAGTGAAGGGATGAAAAAGATATTTCATGCAAACAACAAAGAGAAAAAACCAGGTGTTGCAGTACTTGTATCAGACAAAATAGACTTCAAAAGGAAGAAAGTAGCAAAAGATAAAGAAGGACATTACATAATGATAAAGGGGTCAGTCCAACAAGAAGATATAACCATTATAAATATATATGCACCCAACACAGGAGCGCCAGCATATGTGAGACAAATACTAACAGAATTAAAGGAGGAAATAGACAGCAATGCATTCATCTTAGAGACTTCAACACACCACTCACTCCAGAGGACAGATCAACCAGACAGAAAATACGTAAAGACACAGAGGCACTGAACAACACACTTGAACAGATTGACCTAACAGACATCTACGGAACTCTACACCCAAAAGCAACAGGATACACATTCTTCTCAAGTGCACATGGAACATTTTCCAGAATAGACCACATACTAGGCCACAAAAAGAACCTCAGTAATTTCAAAAATATTGAAATCCTACCAACCAACTTCTCAGATCATCAAGGTATAAAACTAGAAATAAATTTTAGAAAGAAATCAAAAAGGCTTACAAATACATGGAGACTTAACAACACTCTCCTAATTAATCAATGGGTTAACGACCAAATCAAAACAGAAATCAAAGAATATATGGAGACTAATGACAACAACAACACAAAGCCACAACTTCTGTGGGACGCAGCAAAGGCAGTTCTAAGAGGAAAGTATATTGCAATCCAGGCCTATTTAAAGAAAGAAGAACATTCCCAAATGAATAGTCTAAAGACACAATTACTGAAATTGGAAAAAGAAGAACAAATGAGGCCCAAAGTCACCAGAAGGAGGGACATAATAAAGATTAGAGAAGAAATAAATAAAATTGAGAAGAATAAAACAATAGAAAAAATCAATGAAACCAAGAGCTGGTTCTTTGAAAAAATAAACAAAATAGATAAACCCCTAGCCAGACTCATTAAGAGAAAAAGAGAATCTACACACATAAACACAATCAGAAATGAGAAAGGAAAAATCACGACGGACCCCACAGAAATACAAAGAATCATAAGAGAATATTATGAGAATCTATATGCTAACAAGCTGGAAAACATAGAAGAAATGGACAACTTCTTAGAAAAATACAACCTTCCAAGACTGACCAAGCAAGAAACAGAAAAACTAAACAGACCAATCACCAGCGATGAAATCGAATTGGTAATCAAAAAACTACCCAAGAACAAAACCCCTGGGCCTGATGGATTCACCTCTGAATTCTACCAGACATATAGAGAAGAAATAACACCGATTCTCCTTAAAGTTTTCCAAAAAATAGAAGAGGAGGGAATACTTCCAAACTCATTCTATGAAGCCAGCATCACTCTAATACCAAAACCGGGCAAAGACCTCACCAAAAAAGAAAATTACAGACCAATATCCCTGATGAACGTAGATGCAAAAATACTCAACAAAATATTAGCAAACCGAATTCAAAAATACATCAAGAGGATCATACACCATGATCAAGTGGGATTCATCCCAGGGATGCAAGGATGGTACAACATTCGAAAATCCATCAACATCATCCACCACATCAACAAAAAGAAGAACAAAAACCACATGATCATCTCCATAGATGCTGAAAAAGCATTTGACAAAATTCAGCATCCATTCCTGATTAAAACTCTCAACAAAATGGGTATAGACGGCAAGTACCTCAACATCATAAAGGCTATATATGACAAACCCACAGCTAACATCATACTTAACGGCAAGACACTGAAAGCTTTTCATCTAAGATCGGGAACAAGACAGCGATGCCCACTCTCTCCACTGTTATTCAACATAGTACTGGAGGTCCTAGCCACAGCAATCAGACAAAAGAATGACATACAAGGCATCCAGATTGGTAAAGAAGAAGTCAAATTGTCACTATTTGCAGATGACATGATACTGTACATAAAAAACCCTAAGGACTCCACTCCAAAACTACTAGAACTATATCTGAATTCAGCAAAGTTGCAGGATACAAAATTAACACACAGAAATCTGTTGTTTTCCTATACACTAATGATGAACTAACAGAAAGAGAAATCAGAAAAACAATTCCATTCATAATTGCATCAAAAAGAATAAAATACCTAGGAATAAACCTAACCAAGGAAGTGAAAGACCTGTACTCTGAAAACTACAAGACACTCCTAAGAGAAATTAAAGAGGACACTAACAAATGGAAATGCTTCCCATGCTCTTGGCTAGGAAGAATAAATATTGTCAAAATGGCTATACTACCTAAAGCAATCTACAGATTCAATGCAATCCCTATCAAACTACCAACAGCTTTCTTCAATGAACTGGAACAAATAATTCTAAAATTCCTATGGAACCACAAAAGACCCCGAATAGCCAAATCAATCCTGAGAAGGAGGAATAAAACAGGGGGAATTACACTCCCTGACTTCAAGCTCTACTACAAAGCCACAGTAATCAAGACAATTTGGTATTGGCACAAAAACAGACCCACAGACCAGTGGAACAGAATAGAAAATCCAAACATTAACCCAAACATATACAGTCAATTAATATTTGATAAAAGTGCCTTGGATATACAATGGGGAGATGACAGCCTCTTCAGCAGCTGGTGTTGGAAAAACTGGACAGCTACATGTAAGAGAATGAAACTGGACTACTGTCTAGCCCCATACACAAAGGTAAACTCAAGGTGGATCAAAGACCTGAATGTAAGTCATGAAACCATAAAACTCTTAGAAAAAAACATAGGCAAAAATCTCTTGGACATAAACATGAGCAACTTCTTCATGAACATATCTCCCCGGGCAAGGGAAACAAAAGCAAAAATGAACAAGTGGGACTATATCAAGCTGAAAAGCTTCTGTACAGCAAAGGACACCATCAGTAGAACAAAAAGACATCCTACAGTATGGGAGAATATATTCATAAAAAACGTATCTGATAAAGGGTTGACATCCAAAATATATAAAGAACTCATGCACCTTAACAAACAGAAAGCAAATAATCCAATTAAGAAATGGGCAGAGGACATGAATAGACACTTCTCCAAAGAAGAAATTCAGATGGCCAACAGGCACATGAAAAGATGCTCCACATCGCTAATCATCAGAGAAATGCAGATTAAAACCACAATGAGATATCACCTCACACCAGTGAGGATGGCCAACATCCAAAACACAAACAACAACAAATGTTGGCGAGGATGTGGAGAAAAGGGAACCCTCCTACACTGCTGGTGGGACTGCAAATTAGTTCAACCATTGTGGAAAGCAGTATGGAGGTTCCTCAAAAAACTCAAAATAGAAATACCATTTGACCCAGGAATTCCACTCCTAGGAATTTACCCTAAGAATGCAGCAGCCCAATTTGAAAAGGACAGATGCACCCCTATGTTTATTGCAGCACTATTTACAATAGCCAAGAAATGGAAGCAACCTAAGTGTCCATCAGTAGATGAATGGATAAAGAAGAGGTGGTACATATACACAATGGAATATTATTCAGCCATAAGAAGAAAACAAATCCTACCATTTGCAACAACATGGATGGAGCTAGAGGGTATTATGCTCAGTGAAATAAGCCAAGCCGAAAAAGACAAGTATCAAATGATTTCACTCATATGTGGAGTATAAGAACAAAGAAAAAATACTGAAGGAACAAAACAGCAGCAGACTCACAGAACCCAAGAACGGACTAATAGTTACCAAAGGGAAAGGGACTGGGGAAAATGGGCGGGAAGGGAGGGATAAGAGGGAAAAAGGGGCATTACGATTAGCAGATGTAATGTTGGGGGGGCACGCGGAGGGTAGTACAACTCAGAGAAGACAAGTAGTGATTGTATAGCATCTCACTACGCTGATGGACAGGGACTGTAATGGGGTTGGTGGGGGGCCCTGATGAAGGGGTAGTTTAATAACCGTAATATTGCACATGTAATTGTAGATTAATGATAATAAAATAAATTAAATTTAAAAATGTCAACAACAAATAATAATCATTTCAGATGTTTAAACAAATGTGTGTAAGTGTACACAAAGAAGAGACACAAATTCTCAGAAAAACCATTAGCGTTACAGTTGACTATTTTCTGCCTTGAAATGGGGGAATTATCTGAAATACCCTTCGATGGCTGACCTGATCATAGCAAACAGGCAAAAAAAAAAAAAAAAAAAGATAGATATGAACAGTTAAAAAGAGAAGAAAAGAAATGGACCTCTAGGGAAGCCCTTGTTTCCCAATTCCTTCCAATGCCTTCCTCCACCTCAAATCTGTTGCATTCCAGGATGGCACCCCACACAGGGACTTACAAATATGAATAAGAGGAAGTTCCTGTGCCGGGACTTACAACTTACTTGTAACAAATGCATCTGGACAACATGACAGAAAAACTACCAGACATATTGGAGAGACAAAGGAGGAATTAATCAATTGTGTACATAGGGGTGAAAGAGAGAATTTTTTTAAAAAGGACTCCTTCATAATTAATTTTTATTAAGCAACTTCTGTATTTCTCTTCGCATGTGTCTGTCTCATTTAATCCTCTTCTTCTGCCATTAAGGGATAGGAGCCATTGTTCTCCTCACTTTTCAGATAAGAAAACTGAGAGTTTTATGTAACAACAAATTGGGATTGTGTATCTTTCTCAAATTTACATCTCTACTACATTAGAGTCAGAATTTGATCTTAACTCTTTTACTTCAAAGCTCAGTCATCACAAACCTTTCTTGGGATAAGGGTTAAAACTGTTTCACAATTGATTGATATCACAGAGAAGAAAAAGAGTATATAATGCAAGTTTTTACCTCAAAGTATGCATATATTATTGAAATTACATGGAACACAAATAACTGCCAGAAAACCAACCAAGAATCAGAAATCCCAACGTTCAGTCATCTAGAACTTTTTAGAAATGCTACATATCCTTCTCTTAGTTAGGAATATTACAGACTAGTTAATTAGATAGAACCTGATTTAACTTTATTTAATGAGTAAACCATATGAGTAAAACCAATTCCTGACCTGAAGGAACTTACAGTCTAGAAATGTGGAGGAGAGGGAAGAGGAAATATTAGTGAGCTGGAGAAATTAGGAAAGATTTTTTTGAAGATGGTAGTATCTGATTTGAAGGAGTTAGCTTTCAATGTTTTATTTTTATTATTTTTAATAAACAAAAACTCTAAATTCTGTCTGACTAAAGAATATCTGTAAGAGAAGAGGCATTGCTATTTAGAATATATAAAGACATCCTTTGAACAGATAATAAAAAGCCAGAAAATCCAACAGGAAAAGAGAGAAAGGATGTGACAGGCAATTATACTAAATTATGCTTACATACTCAAAGGACTAGACACATTGCCAATAAACACTATTTGCCCGACCTCACTAATAATCGGGAAATACAAGTAGAAACAAGATGATCATTCTTCATCCAGCCAATTAGAAAAATATTTAAAGATTGATAGTACCTATTGTTGGGAATGTCGAGAGAATTTGGTACTTTCAAAAATAGTTGGTGGAGTATAAAATAAAATAATTTTGAGAGCAATTTGCTTATAACTATCAAATTCTTAAATTGTCAGTTCTTTGTGATCCAGGGGATCCAATTCTAAATCTATCCCAGAGAAACTGCTGCAACTGTGGATAAAGATGTGCGTTTATTGCAAATTGTTTTAATCACAAAGCATTTTGAAAAACCCATTATGACTGCAGAGGCATGGTTAAAATATATTATGGCCATACATTCAATAAAATTCTCTGCAGTAGCTAAAAGGAATGAGCTAGATCTTTGCACTGATAATTCTACATGCCAGTGGAAAAATCAAGTTGCAAAACCATATGAATTATGTGGTTCTTTCTCAATTAAAATTTATATGTATAAATCTCTGAATGTAGGTATATATGCAAGAAAGGAAGGATTCTCTCATAACTATTAATACTAGTTATCTTTGTGGTGAGATGCAGAATTAGTGATTAGGAATATTCACATTTTTCTCTCTCTACTAATATATATCTTAAATAGTTAGCACTGAAAATATGCACTGTTTATGCACTTTTAAAAATAAACAAAGGAGAATTACTTAAGACAAAGCAGAATATGAGGGAGTACAGCTGAGTTGGGTGTGTCTGTCTGCATGGGATGGTGAGGCACCTAATTTAACTAGGGCCAAGGATGCTTCTATGGTAGAAATGGGAATGAGAATTTAATGAAAGGCAAACGGGACTAAATTAAAGTGAACCTCAGAACAAGAAAGCGCAGTTCAGGTTGTATGCTGTAGCTTTGGTATTAGGTTAGTTTATTAAGGATGTTAGAAAGGCCATAAAACTTCAGCCCAGCTGCTGTGCTTCCCCATTTGACTTTAGGGAGCATAGGAAGGACCAAACTGGTACGAATTTTACATCAGACCACCCCAAATTCTCTTCCATTTTGTCAAGTTTATTCAAGGTTGACTTCGGTTTGCTCATACTTGAATTGCTAGACCTATGTATCAGATGAGATCAGGAGAGCAGGATTAGTTCCTCTCCAAGCAAAACTGCTATCGGCTCTATAAAGAATCTCCCAAATCCTCTTTATTTAGAAGAGGCCAGTTGGACTTCACAGGCAGTTTGAATTTTATGGATTTCTTCCCACTACAGAACCATTGCAGGAAGTTGTATAAATCTAATAACTGAAAAGAATTTTGCGATCACCTTCCTTCCAGTGGCTTATCATTTCTCTCAAAATAAAATCCCACTTCCTCATTCCATAGCAACCCTTCAGACTCACCCTTTTCCTTTTTTCATTCTGATTCTACCATAAAGGCAAATTGTCACAGCGTTATTTCCAAGGCTTCTGGACATTTTCATGGGCATTCACTATTTCTAGCCCCATGTCCTTCTGGGAAAGGAGGCTGTTCTCTTTGCTAATCCCCCCTCCTATCCTCTTTTCTTAATCTCCATGGAATAGTAGAGGCCAGGCTTTCACTTTTCTTAAGACCTTACTAAGGGCTGGGATTCATTTGGGAAAGGAAGTTCAGTACAAGAAAGGGGAGTGTAGCCGCCACTAGAAGAGGCTCTTTTGAGAGACCATAGGCTCCAGGTCTTCCTCAGAATACATTACAGGGCTTCTTGATTGCTTAACTCCTGGCCTGCTGCCATTGGCCCAGCCAGTTTACTCAACAATGATGCCTTCGAACATTTATTTTCCTTAAAGTTCAGTTCAGCTTGGAGAGAGGAAAATTTCATTTGCTATGTCCCACCTTAGACAAGTTAATTAACCCCTTTGTGCTTCAGTTTCTTTTTCTGTAAAATGTGAAGGATAATAGTAACAGCTACCATATAGGGTTATTGTGAATGTGGAGTGAGTTAATATATGTAAAGTACATAGAGCAGTATCAAGCTGTTCTAATAAATTCTGGATAAGTGTGTTATTAATACCCACATCACACCATTGAACTTAATGCCACATTTCCATTACCTGATACTTCCAAGGTGAGGTCTTTCAGCATAGGTGAGGAATTTACATTTTTCCTCTAATAAATTCTGTCGGTTTGGGATCATTTTTCTAACCTGGTGGGACTTTTTTTATTAGCTTCAATCATCCAAAATATAGATTATTATCTTCAATTTACTGTGCCACCAGAATTCTCTCTCATTGTGAATGATGATTTTTATTCTTTTAGCAGATTGAGGGCCTGCTCTGTACTATGTTCCTGAATGCAAGTGAGTGTGTGTGTCTGTGTCCACACGAGTGTTTAAGGCCAGGGGTATAACCCCCTCATCTCAAAGGCACATATGGTTTTTAATAAGAATGCAAATAATCTAAATGTTTAAGTAAGAATCTAAAATGAGGCAGGGTAAACAAATATTGACTGTGGGCAGAGTCTGAAAGAACCATGCCATAAGGATCTAGCACAGAATATTAATGCCTTGGTATAGTTTTATTAGAGAAAGTTATCTCCCAGAAATGCATACAAATAGAAAAGTTAGTTTTTATTTTTTATCTTATCTCTTAAAATTTAAAAATATTTAAATATATTACACCTTAAGGGCATGAACAGTGAGGTTAACATTGTTTAACAAAAATAGGGCAGCTTGTGAAGCTTGAAAAATATCAAATATAGGACAAACCATAAAAAGGCCTATTTTAGGGAGTGAGTAGTAAACGAAGAAGTAATCCAGATTAAAAACCCACTAAGTAGCTTTCAAATTATTTCAAATTTATTTGTAGTAAGGGTTCTACTTAGAGAATGCAAGCTTCTTTGACAATTATAAATTCTTCTGAGTTGATAGATTTTTAAACTTTTTAGAGAAGTGCAAGCATAGGAATAATGAAGGAAGTTATGTGGAAGAGAAGAAAAGTGCTTTTGGTAGTGAAAGGGCCTACACAAACTGGTATACTGAGTAGGGAAGGACTTGAACCTGCACTGTGCTAGTCAGGAAGTTTCAGGGGAGGCTAGAGCAGGAGAGGTACAGGATTGTGACTGGCTCCACTGTATCAAATACTGTAGTATGCCAGGTGATGCAGAGGAACCTTTCCTCTTGTAATTCACAGTGAATGTGGTGTGTTTGAGGCTGTACAACAAATCATCCCGTTTTCTTTTCTGCAGGATGAAGCAGTTGGAGTGTATCATCTCTCATTGCTTTTGTTTCTCTAGGATCTTAAGAATCAAGTGGGCATTGACGGTCATTTCTAATTCTCCTAAATATCATGCTGCCACTGTCCGAGTCCAGAATGGACTGATTAAGGGTCTGAGGCAGTCTGACAGCTCTCGGGTACTTATGCTGATAACAGAAGCTGATTAAAGCTGGGGGTACCTGTAAAGAAAAGAGACTGCAAGGCACACCGTCCCTGCACTCAGTCAACTTTCAGGCCTCCCTGCTACGTTCCAGGCACTGCACCACCAAACGCGACACGTCTGCTCCGGGAGCCTTCTCGGTGGAGAAAGGATCAACAGGGAAGGTCCCGCTGGAGGCCCGTCCTGGGGCGGTCTGGAGGCAGGGGAGCTGCACGAGCAGGAGGTGGCCTCAGGTGGAACGGGAAGGGAGATCAGAGCATTTCTCAACAAGAGGATTGTAGGAGTTTGGGGGTAGCTTTTTAAAGGAAGCCAAACAGGTACCCATCTTTTTGGGAGATACTGGCACGTACCCATTGCTTCTGCCAATTTTACGTAGAGGGGAAGAACCGGTGAGTCTTTGGAAGTAGAGGAAGTCCCTCAGAAGAGGGCTGTGTTTCTCAAAGGGTGCCTCCAAGGGGCTGAACTACTTCCATCTGGGAGAAAAAGACTTTGTCAGTAAGGGCACGGGAGGGTGTTATGTCTGGTGTAATTTCAAGGCTTTTTCCATCCTGCCTGATGTGGCATCAAGGAAAGATTTGTTCCTTTTATTTATTTATTTTCGATTTTTAAAGATTTTCATCTTCCCTTTCCCTCCTTCCCAGCCACTCCGGTTTGGGTTTTCCATCTGACTCATAATTCCTTCGGAAAGTGGAGTCGAATTCATAAAAGTGCTGGAGGTGGGGTGGCAGGCTGGGAGCTCCAGGGAGTCACTACCTCCGTTCCCACTCAGCCCCGGGCGCGAGGGACGGTCGGTCTGTGGGGGCAGATCCAGCCTGCGCCCGGGATGGCGGATACTATTAAAACCCCGGCGGCCCGGCCTCGGTGACTGGGAGGCGGGCGCGGCGGGCGCGGGAGGGTCTGCAGCGGGCGGCGCTGCAGCAGCCTCCGCCCGCGGGCGCGAGTGTGCAAGGGTTTGGAAGGCCGGCGAGCCGGCCGCGAGGGGTGTGCGCGTGTGGGGCGGAGCGGGGCTCGCCCCTCGCCGCCGCCCCGCCGGCGATCGCTCTCGAGCAGTCTCCAGCACTCTGGGCCCCCCACGGCCGTAGGACCGGGCGGGGGAGGGAAAAAGTGAGACTCGGTGTCATCACAATCCATTGTCAGGAGGGGAGGAATTTGGAATCCAGCAGTGGCGAGCAGCAGCTGGGCGGTCACATCTGGGAATGCAAAGCCTCCTCCTCCTCCTCCACCACCACCACCTCCTCCTCTCTCACCCGGGAGCACTTCCGAAACCACTTCGCCTTCAGCCCCTGCCTCGGCCAGAGGTTTCATTTTTAACTGAATATTTACGAAAGCTGGAAGCGTGCGAGGGGGGTGGGGTGGGGTGGCAATAGCGGCTGCTTCTTTTCCAGGGATTTATTTAATGGGGATGTGTTCAAGGCAAGAGCGAATTCAGAAGGATATCGACGTCGTGATCCAGAAGTCCAGAGCCGAGAAGGACTGCCTATTTGCAGGTGAGTTCTCGCCTTTCCAGAGCCTCGGACCCGGTGCCACCTTCTCTGCCCGCCCACCTTTTCCCTTTCCAATTTTGGGACCACGACGCCTGTGGCTGGTGGTGGGAGTGGGTTGCACGTCCCCAATCCGGGGTTCATCTGGCGACAGCTGCTGCAGCGAGAGCGAGAGCCGAAAGGGGGAGGGGGCGCCAGCCTCTCCCCTTCCCCCGGTCTAGGGCAGCTTTGGGGGCAGAGGCTGGTGGCCCGAGCAGAGATCTAAGCAGAGGGGCGGTGCGTTGTATTTTTAGTCCCCCGTGGATGCTCAGAGCGTCCTAGCCTGCCTCCGGGGTTTCAGCAGCAGCGGCCGAGCGGGGTGGGCAGGACCCGCCGGGTTTGCGCAATGGGCTGAGCGGCAGCGGCGGCCGGGAATGGAGCCCGTTGCGCTGCGCCGCGCGCCGGCTGCGCCTGGCGCCCGGCGAGGCCCCTGTGGGGGCAGCGCTGGGCCGCTCTCCGGCCCCTTCAGTTCCTTCTAGTCCCTTTCGACTGGCAATGCATTGCCCGGGAACGAAAAGGGATTACTCCCCAGGTTCTCGAGGCGCCCGGCGCCCTTGTTTGGGGTCGCGTCGCCTTTCGTCCATTTTGCTCCTCCGGACGGAGGACCAGATTTTGCTTTCGCTGCCGCGAGCCCGGCGGGGGCCGCTTCCGGTCGGCCTGACCGGGAAATTCCCGCCGTTGCCATGGCACCCGGCACTTGTTGCGGGGGGCGGCCTCCCGCTGCTCCCGGCCCGGGGTGCGCGGCATCCCCTCTGACGGGGCGCAGACAGGGGACCTCGAGGCTCTCCAGCCCCGCCAGGCCTTTCCGTGGCGCCACCAAATGGGGGGCAAGTCATGACCAGGGTTAAAAATGCACACTCAAGGGGTACCTTTTAACAGGACTTTTCGTTTCAGATTTCAGATACTCAGACTCCACCTTTACTTTCACCTACGTTGGCGGCCCCAAAAGGTATTTATGTGTATAGAGTTGCTTCATTTCCTGTTCACAGGCTTGTGTTTCCTTTGTTCTTAGTGTGTTCCTTGTTGGGGTAGTTTTTTTTTTCTTTCCTTTGTCTCTCTTACTGCTCTCCTTTAGCCACATCCCAAACCTGAGGTCCCTCTCGGCTTTAAGTAGCAGAGGAAAAATAAGTATGTTTGATTGAAGTGTTTCTAAGATCACGCCACAGGCAGTGAGCCCAACTATTGCACCGTTCCTGTTAAAAGCTGTTCTACAGTAGGAGCTTGCTCTTTCAGCATTTGGGGCGTGAGAGTCAAGCGGGTGCAAAACCGGAATAGTGGGTATGAAGTGAATTGCATGAAAGACGTACGATGTCACAGAATATGTTAAATTTGAATTTTGTCCGGCCTTAGCCTGTGGGGACACAGTGGTTTAAAAGAGCAGTGACCACCTATGGGAACTGTCACAGATGGGGCTTGTCAGGACTTGACATCCAGTATCATTTGACCACATTCCAAAATATCTTCTAGCTAATGGAAACATTTATGAACATAGAAATTACAAAAGAAGCTTCCTTCTGTAAATATATTTGTAAGACACTTGGAATTTAATATAAGCCTTTAAAATGCTTAGGATCTGTGTTGTGGTCTGTAATCTCAACAAAGCTTTTATTGAAACAGTTATCAAATTTCCCATATGTACAGTTTGCCTATACTTAAGGGTTGATAAATTGATTGGTGTAGTTGAAAATACAACATTTATAATATATACTTATTGGGAGAGAATAAAATTACAGTATTTCTTAGTTTACTTTGTAGTACCACCATCTTTGTAATTATGAATAAAAGGAATAATTAAATTAGACTAGTGCTGCCCCTACACTCATTATCCAAACAATATTGGTGAATGACTAATATCCTTTTGGATTATTTTAACAGTTAAAATTCACTGTGTGGCCCATTGAAAACGTTCTCCACACAATTAGGTAGATAACTGCTTGAGCAGTTTTTTTCACAATTGTTGCTGTTCATTTAGTGAGAGGTGTGAACTGAGAAAGCCCTTGGTAGGTTTTTCAACTAACCAGCTTTATTTTCAATACGATACTTTAGTTCTTTTGGCCTCAGTTTACTTATCTGTACAATGAGGGGGTGAACCATACACTTAATTTCTAACATCTGGTAGGTAACTGCAGTAAGCTTCTTTCTCATCAGTAAATTATTGAACTGGTGTTAATATAGCAAGAGGTGGAAAAGGCATGGATGCTTCCCGAAGCAAGGCCAGGGGATTGGGATGAATAATTAACTAATCAAGATAACATCAATTTTCACTGTAGGAACATAAAAACACCATGGTTGCTTTTAAAGTAAGTTTCCTTTTCTGTGTAATCCTATTAAGGGATGGTATTTTCTTATGTCCCTGATTTTACTAGGACTTGTGTATCTCATGTGGAACAGCCTCTTAAAGAAGAAAAATAACTGGTATAACTATTAATGTGATTGCTTAGTCTCAAAAGTTTGTTCTACAAAACAATATATAAAAGGTTGCTGTAGTATAGTAATAATCTCTTTGATGATAATTCCTTTGTGAGTGTGTAGCCAGTGGCAGAGAAGACATTTTTTCCTGAAAATAAAAATATGTTGTTTTCATTAACTTAATTAGAATCTGCTATATATATTATGCATATTTATTGTGATGTGTCAGTCGGACATTTAAAATTTAAAGAATCCTGCTCTTTTGTTTTAATGTTCTTACCAACTTAAAGTATTCAATTAGTAGCATCATTTCAGTTAAACTAGTCTTCACCATTAAAGAAAGTGTGAATCTTACAGAGAGGTAGTGTATGATTATGTTGAATTATAGTTAACTATCATTTCAATCAATACTTGAGAACATACTTCAAGAATAATTTTCACTTCAAGTTGTAGAGAAAACTTAATAAACCAGTTCCCCTCTTGACATTTTCCAAGAACTGAGTTACACTTTGTTCTAAAGGCAAGGGTTCACTTATGTGTCATTATTCAAAACAAGAAATAATGTTGAGAATTTTTTTTCACACAAACACATTTCTTATATTTCTGTGGATAAGAGGAAATGTCAAGAGGTGACTGTGTCAGGGCTGGCCTTCATTTGGAGGTCAAAGTGCCTGCCAACATTTGGTCTTCTGCTCCAGTGGACTTTAGGTAAGGAATGAGGGGGAGCAGATGGTCAGCTGGAAGGCTGAGTTCTCTTAGTTTTCCCTAATGGGAAGGTTCGTGGAATTACTGTTCTCACATTTGGATGTGCAAACTGAGACTCGAGTTAAAGAAACAAGCTCAAGTTTTACTCAGTTAAATGATGAATACTTAGTTAAATGATGAACCCTGTTTTGTTATACTCCTGAAACCTGTGCTCATTCCTCTACATTAGTGTTCCCTGCCTCTCTTTGAACATGGAGACAGTTTAACATCAAAAAATTATGCAAACACTTGAGAGTGGTAGTTTTTGTGTCTTTTGAGAAATGATAAGAAAGGAAGTGTTAAGTGTCGTGAATTTGATTATTAATACCACCTACATATGCTGAAAATTTTGTGGTATATATATATAAGGCAAGATGAGTTCATTCAAGCAGTGATCCTTATAATGAGCACCTCTGATTCCTGGACTCTTTGGAATAACCCTGCAGTCACCAGTGGTTCATGGCCTGCCATAGGCTGCTACCTAATGCTGCCTCCCAGTGTCAGGGTTTGCTAAGAATTGTAAACCAAAGGCCTCAACTGTATAAGATCTGAAAATCTATGCAAAAGTAATTCCTTCCCTATACTTTGTCATGCTTGTAATCTGCCTTTTTATTTCTCTTGTTCGCAGTAAACTCCTTTAGACCACAAAGGATTGGGGTTCTGGTCCTTCATCTCACTTGCAGTCAGTCATGCAGCTAGTGGCAGAAGAAACAGAAGGGGTAAAGTGGGTGGTGACAGCTACTGGAGGGATGGAAAACCAGGCTGAATTCCTGGTGCCAATGGTTAAGACTAGGAGAGAGTAAGAGGAGCCCAGTGGGCCTGGCCAAGACCCTGTGGGATTCCCTGATTGTCAGCTTCTAGCAAAAGAAGTATGGGGAAGATAGAGCTGAGGTTTTGAAAATAAGCAAATAAGAAGTGTTTATTGTAAAAAAAAAAAGATAAGTGAAAAAGAAGAAATAAACACATTCCTCCATCTTCTATTAACATATTAGAATTTATTCTTTTAGAATTTTTATGTCTGTATGCATATAATGTATATGTATCCAAAGATCGTATTTACTCAAGACCTCACTTTTTTTACCCAAGAAAATAACAGTGTGTTTTCTTTAGAAAAGATATGAAAATAAAAAAAGTTTATTTAATTGGGAGTTTTCCAATCAAGGGGTGTCACTCTGCACGATAAGAAATCTGATATTTATATTAGAAATCATTAGTAAGCTAGAAATTGAATGTTTAACAGAATGTTTGGAGTTGCCTGTAAATGTGCACCTTGTATGGATCAAGACTCTTCTGTGGTCATGGGTAGATTGGCATTTTTTGAAGTGTGCCCTCCCATCCCCTTTTTAGTAGTTTCTGTCCATACAAATGTTTCGGAGCATTATGTGTAACACTAACAATGGTACTTCCACAGTCCCTCAAATCACTTGCTACCTCCTCTTTCTCCTGAGCCTTTGCAGGTGCTGTGGAACATTTACCTTCCACCTCTCTCTGCTCTTAACCCTAGTCAGCCATCACTGTTGGGAACTTTGCTTGAGCCAAATACCTCTTGAGAAGCCTCTCTAGGCATCCCTTCCCCTGTTTGACTCAGCTAGGTGTTTTCAAACTATGTTGCCACACTGTATTTTTAGTACCTGTTTACTTGATCATCTTGGAGGCAGGGTGTTGTCCTGTTCTTTGTAGTTTCCTCAGCCCCTAGCTGGCTGCCTAGTACAATATATTTTCTCAAATGATTATTTGTCGGGTGAATTAAATGAATGCCACCAAGGCTTCTGGCAGGTGAGAAGCAACTTTCTAACCAAACTGGTCAGGAATACAGATATTTAAAAACTTCAAGAAGCCCCCATCTGGTGATGTCACTTGTAGAATTTCTTATTAATCCGGAAGTTGCCTAGCTAAATTATAAGCCCTGGTCTCTGGGTCATGTGTTCAAATGCTTTCAGGGAACAGACAGTGCAATTGCTTAGGATAATAGAGAGTTAGGGGCACCGTAGCATGATGGAATGTTTGGATTCCAGAAGTATTTAATTCATTAAAAAAACCCAGCAACACTGGTAATCAAGCTTATTTTCTGGGAGCCCTAATTCACCTGGGCTCCTACTGTGTAATTCCTTACTCATGGGATGCCTTGGAGAGAGACAATTTACTTGATTGCTAAAGTGCATTTGTATTTGTTTTGTTATTACTTTCTTTGAAAGGAGAAGTGTACATGCATGCAGGAGTGGGGAGTTGTGAGGGTGGAGAAGGAATTCAATCTCAAAAAGATTTATCAATTTTCATTATGAAAGAAGTACATGCTTGTTTTAGAAATCTCAAAATATGCAATTATTTTGAAACCATTGAGTACTCTTTAAGGGGTCAGGATGAAAAAGAATGATCATTTTTTAAAAATAAAAAATTAGCATGTTCCTCTTGGCAATTAGGACTTGGTTCCCTTAACTTCCTGTGACATCAATTATCCAAAATGATGATTTTTTTTTTAAGTATGTTCCTTGGAGCCCTGGGAACCTACCTAGGAAGCTAGGGTGGCAGGTGGAAGGAAGCCTGAAGAAGCTGAGTGAGAGATCTTTCTACCCCTTTGTAAATTTCAGCTGCTCTGGCATTTTTCTGTATAAAATTTTCTTTGAAAGTGGTTTCATTGTTAAATTAGTTTTAAAACCACTGGCCTAAAATAGCCACCAATTTAACACAAATATAACTTCATTGAAGCTTTTATATTAAAAAATATTTAAACTCCGCTGATTTCATGGGTTAAGATAATACTACAAATCATATTTATTGGGCTTGGTCTCTGCCATGCTCTTTGCCTGCTTTACATCATGTGTTTGCAACCAAGACAAGTTAAGTTTTTGTCAGCTATTTTATGTTTTACAGCTAAAGAAACTGAGGCTTCAGCAATTTAAATAACTTTGAGTTAAGAAGCAGAGCAGAGATATACTGCAGTGTTAAGTCAGTGTTTACATAAAGGTTTAAGGGGCATTGGTTGAACTGGCATGACTAGAATAGTTGGGAATGTTTGGGGACAGGGAAGGATTGCTGGTGGAATGTCTGCCAGAGGAAGTCCTGAAAATCTACTGGTGGGCAAGGGAAGTGCCTGAGCCCAGTGCTAAGCATTAATAGTGGAAAAATAGTGTATATTGGCTGTGGAATCCTTATGCAAATATTGGGCTGATCCATTTAAATTCCCCATCACTTCTTTCTGCAGCATTTTTTAAAAAACATGTAAGTGAAATTTCATCAATCCTAAAAATATTTGTTATTCACTGCACAGATTTGATTTTGGATAGATTGTGCTGTAGTAGAGAAATCTTGCTTTAGGACAGCTGCCAGTGACTTAGCGTGGAAGTTTAGTTAAGTTACTGACATGTAATCTTTATCGTTTTCATTCCTTTGATTTTTGAAGTCTCATCCGGGAAAGAGTAATAAGATATATGTTTTTATTAATAAGGCTTGTCATTTCTGTTTTATTGTGACATAATTTAGGTTTTCTGTTCAATTGTCTCACTTGGGGGACACTTCAACCCAGCACATCAAAACAACCTATTATTTCCTCTTTAAAAGAAGCTTTTCTTGCCAGCCTTTCCCTGGTCAGTATCCCATCACTTGAGCCAGTTATAAGGAATTTCAGTTTCAGTTATCAGGTACCCCTAACCTTCCTCTTCACCCCTTTTGATGCCCCAGTAATTGGTCTTAAAGTGGTCTTAAAATTCTTGATAAACACCTTCGCCCCCCTCTATTTCATTTATACCTGTACCCTTTAAGTATGAAGTTAATCATAGCATTTTTTCTGCTCAGAAGGCTTCAAATGTGTTCTCTTCACATCACATTTAAACCCCCATTTTTGGCTTTCAAGAGCCACCTTCCCCATCCATTCATGTATACTTAGACTTCGGAACACCAACTTACTGCTGTTTATTGACCTCATCTCTCCATTCAACAGCAATTTGTATTTAGTGCATTAAGCACACACAGCTTTTCAAGGTTTATTGATTGATAGCTCTGTGTTGCATAATGTGCTCGGTTTTGATATCAAGATCATGCTTTTTATTATCACAAAAACCAGTTCATTTAGTCTTTTCTTTGACCCAAGTGGCACTTTTGTGAAAATATATGATGTATTTATGCTCAGGGAGAGGATAGAGACCATAAGTAGGACAAAGAGAACAAGGCAAAGTGAAATCTGAGGAGAATGGGATGAGAATGTAAATAGATTCTCCCCAATGCATTACAGAATAACTACGGCAACAATGCCTTGAGTATAGTTTATTTGCATATCAGTGACATCCCAGTTTGTGGCCGACACCGTGGCATTAAATGGAGGATGCCAAATCATTCAAAGTCAAATTTAAAAGGGAGGCACCCACTTAAGCCTGCTTGTGGTCAGATCAGTTTTCTTGGTACATAAATTCGCAGAAAGCTAGCTGCTGACTTCCACCAAGATGGTTTCTTTCTGATGATTTTGAAATGTAGACTGAAAAGACCTTACTAAATGGCTTGAAAGTGTTAGGGTTTGTCAGCCAGCTCTGAAGTGCTGCAGTTTTTTGGATTTTCATATTGTTTTCTTTAAAAAACAAGTGCAGTTTGTTATCTAAGAATCGCTTAATAGAGTAATTTACTGTATTTCAAGTGTAGAATGAAGTCAGACTAATATAACTACCTTATGTTTGTTAGGTTTTCATATCTATGAAGAACACAGTTCAGACAGAATTAGAAAAGAAATCAAAATTAATGTTAAGGACAGAGCCATATAAATGAATGATAAGCCAAAAAATTTTGCAAAAAATAAATCAGTGTTCTTTTTGAAAACTGAAACTTTGGTTCCCAGTAGAGTGCCTAGAATATAGTAAATATGTCCCAATATTTCAGTAGTATTTCAAAGACAGTAATATTTTTTCCAACATGATGTGATAGCATTTCTCAAACTGTTTAATTAGATGTTAGTTTGGTGGCCAAATATGTCTGGGAGATGCTTAGTTAATATTAAGCAAGTGTAATAGTTGGCTTTTTAGAACCTTCTCAGGGTTTTTCAACTTATTTGATTACAGACCTGGAACAGATCTAGTGAACTATTTTGTGGAAAATACTTTGGCAAACTCTGTCTCACTCATTAAAAATAGTTTTTGGGTAAACAACAGTATAACAGAAATTGCCAATCCACATGAACCCTCAAGAATTTATTTTCAGTAATTTTTATAGAATTGCTTTATGACAGGAAGAGCTTCAGTTAAAAGCATTTGGCATTTCATGCCAATAACTTTTCTGCAGGAGGATTTATTTCTCTAGCTTTCTCACTCTCTCGTCAGTTTTGTTGAATCCATTTATGATAAGCTCTCTCAGCTATTCTTCATTGAAACCCTGAAGTTAGCAGGGCCCTCTGTGGTACAGGACTAGAAGTCAGCCTCATAAGGAAGTGTAGAGATAGATAATGAATCTGTGGAGCAGAAGTACTCATTATGTCCTCTTAAATTCTGTCACTTTAACTACATTAGAGCTGCTTAGTGAGCAGTCCTTGATGGAGTATACTTCTGGGGACATTGGTGGTGAGAGAAACCTGCAATTTATCTAAATATTTCGTTTCTTTGATAAATTACATTTTTAAAAAAATCAATGAGGGTGTCTTTTTCATAATCATTTTCCTCCTAGTGAGAAATTTACTTAAGGAATTTTAAAACATTTCTCATCTTTTTCAACATCAGTAAGGAAGCACACTCCCCCTTTTTTCTGTGGTGTCAATCATTACATTGGAGGAAGCTACATGTTACCTTTGGTAATACATGAATGGAGAATGAAGCTTTGCTTTAAAGTGCACTCCTGTGGACATGGGGCCAGGTACACTATTTAAAATGATTTAAGTTAACAGTAGATGTATTCCTATATGAATACTAGGAAGCTTTTGTGATTCAGGGCAACCAGTGGAACCTCATATGTATTGAGAATCTAGTAAATTCTAGGTTTCTCATTTGGAAGTCAGTGTGCAAAATCTCAGCTGAGTGCATTTGTGATTGTGATAATATGTTTGTCAGTCTGTATCTGTATCACTGATCTTAAGAACAAAGTCTCAGATACGGGTATGTGGGAGACCTAAGCAGAATGCTAAAATCTGCTTCATAGATTAAAGCTGATACAGTTGTCATTTCTCATTAAAATGCACCACAGCTAGATAGGCAGCAAAAAACGTTAGACCCTCCAGCTGAAAAGCAGTCATTACTTTATTGTCATCACAGGATTTGATATGATTTCTCTACTCATTGGTCAAATTCATTTTTAGTTAAGAAAAAAGTGAATTATTCACTGTGAACCAAATTCTTTCTTGATTCTTTCAGGAGCAGTCTATTCTTATGGGCAAACCAGCCTACAGTGGTGATTTCAGTGAGTTTCAATTAAATGATTTCAGTGAGAATTGCATATTCTTGGCTGAATTTGACCCCAGAATTATGAAACTTGGGCCAAGAAAGATTTTAAATTTAATTCTCAAAAATCATGCTGGTCTGGCTTTATTTTAAGTTGAGGTGTAATTGACAGATAACATTATGTTAGTTTCAGGTGTGCAGCATAACCGTTTGATATTTGTATATATTGTGAAATGATGACCACAGTAAGTCTAGTTAACGTCTGTCACCACACAGGAAAAATTTTTTTGTTTGATGAGGACTTTTAATCTCCCCTCTATTAGCAACTTTCAAATATTCAGTACAGTATAATTAACTATAGTTAAAATACTGTACATTACATGCCCAAGACTTAATTATTTTATAACTGAAAGTTTGTACCTTTTGACCCCCTTCACCACCCAACCCATAGCTTGATTTAATATGAGCTTCTGTGTTGACTTCCTATATCATTAATTTAAAATTTCCAATATCCTCTATTCTTGATGTCCAATATGCACATTCCTTTCCAGTAGGTAACTGGCAGGGAGAAATCTACTTAGGGCAGTCATTTCGCAAAAGGCTTTTTAATTTTCACAAAAGGCTTTTTAAAACAGAAATGTTGGCATTTCTAGCTTTTGGAGTACATACTGGGAGATGTTAACATTTCAGAGGCCCTTTTAAATGCAGGTGTAGGTACGTACCACTACACACCTGTTAGAATGGTCAAAATCTAGAACACTGAAAACATCAAATTCTGGTGAGATGCGGAGTAATAGGAACTTGCCATATATTGCTGGTACCCAGCAGGAGTTGAAAATTTATGTTGAAACAAAAACCTGCACACAGATGTTTATAGCAGCTTTATTCAAAATTGCCAAAACCTGGAGGTAACCACGATGTTCTTCAGTAGGTGAATGGGTAAGTAAATGATACATCCAGACAATAGAATATCATTCAGCACTAAAAAGGAGTGAGCTATCAAGCCATGAAAAGTCATGGAGGAGATTTAAATTCCTATTACTAAGTGAAGGCAGACAATCTGAAAGGGTATGTACTGTATGAGTCCAACTATATGACATTCTGGAAAAAGCAAAACTATGGAGGTAATGAAAAGATCAGTGGTTTCCAGGGATTGAGGGAGAGGAAGGGATGACAGGAAGAACACAGACCGTGTTTAGGATTGTGAAGCTATTCTGTATGATGCTATAACAGAGGATACCAGTCATACATTTTCCCAAATCTATGGAATGTATACCACCATGAGTGATCGGTAAGGTGAGCAGTGGACTCTGGGTAACAATGCCGTGTCACTGTAGGTTCATCTTCAGGAACATGTATGCCCCTCTGTTGGGGGATCTTGATAATGGCAGAGGCTATGCCTTTGTGGGGGTAGAGGGATATGAGAAATCTCTGAACCTAAAACTACTATAAAAAATAATCTTAAAAAAAAAGCCAGAAAGAAAAGGCAGGTGCTTGACTTTTTCAACTTTAGATGAGGATTCTGATCTATAGAAAATTTAAGAACTTCTTTTATACATTGCACAGGCATATAACCCATAACATGGTTATAGCGGGTATCCCGGAATGGACAGATTGATTTGGATTCCTTTTAATCAACCAGTCAAATGATTTACCTTCTGTGAGTGTTGATTTTATCAACCGTAAAATGATAGTAATATTGCAGGGTTTTTAGGATTGAACTAGATAATATGCTTTTCTGGAAGGGCATCCTAAAAGCTCCTCTCAGGCTCAGTGGTACAGGTTAAAATCAGCAAAGGGCAAAGGCTCCTTGAGCCAATTCCAGGAGAAACCAGGCCCACGTTTCTGTGTCTTGTCTGTAGAGTCACATGGACACACAATTTTCCCGGCAATGATGTGTGACAACAATGTGCAAAGCGTTGCCAGCCAGAAAACTCAACCTGACCTTGGTGTCCAGGGATTTATTAGAGATTAGTCACATAGACATGATGTGCCTTTATGACCAACCTCAGCTACTTGGACTGCAGCCTCCCAGAGCAAAAACATGTGTTCATAGTAACACATCTGTTAGTATAAACTGTCTTGCAAACTGGTACTGTGTTAGGCATACAAAACCACTCCTATCAGGCAGAATATTCCAATGGCTCAGAGCTCATTTTCTAGTAACTGGCCAAGGGCCAGTCTTGGGAATGTGCAGGGTTTGAGCAACCAAGGCCCGAGTTAACCCTTTCCTGCACATAATGCTGGCAGTGTCCTGTATAGGACCTGGCAGAGGAGGCAGTAGTTGGCATCGTTATTCATAGCACTATCCCAGTTCTAATTCCTGGTATATGTACCTCCAGAGCAAACAGAATAAGAGAAAAATTTTGTTGTGGTTTTGTTTTGTAGAACAACTGCTGGTTTGGAAATACAAAATTTTCTCCATTTAAAAAGGTAATAATTTGCAAGATCCACTATCACTGAATAACAACTTCTAATGAAAACTACATGAAATGTACACAAAAGTAAAAAAAAGATGGCAATAACATATATGCATTCATAGAGCTGCATGTTACTTTTCTTTTTCCAGTTTCACAAAGTCTTGGTCTATGCTTTTGTCAGACTCAACCATTGGCCTTTTGTGATACAGCTTTCCCTTCCCAAGGTCTGAGTTTCTGGTCTTCACATATAATTTTAAAGTAAAGTTAGAATGTTTTTAAATTTGAGAAATCAGAGATTTTTGTTTATATTTCTTATTACACTTACCCTTGGATATTTCCCCTTTCTTTAACTGAACCGTGTCATACTGAAAATTAAGTAATTTCTCTGGAAGGTTGGCTACAACCTGATCCAGAGCCACCATACAAGCCGCCTTTTGCCAGGTTGCTCACACGGTACCAGCCTCCCCTGTCCTCAGAAAATCTGAGTGTGTTACGGGACCTTTGGCAGTTTCTGCTGACTTTTCTTTGATTGTCTGAAGTGTAACAATGGTCTCTGTGGGGAAAAACAACTGTTTTTTACAGGGATGCATCACAGCTTTACTCAGCAGCGAGTGGTTCCAGTGCCCGGGATAGAGGGGTGACAGTCGGGTGGAGTGGAACATGCTGTTGAGGGCTCAGTTCTCACTTTGCTAACACTGGCAGGTAAATGTCACAACTTCCTTCTGCCTAGCAGTTAGCGAAGATGTTTCTTTTGATATATGTGTGTATATGTATATTAGGGACATAAGTAAAAATATGAATTTTACAAACAAGAAAATTAAATAACCAAATAAAGGTCTCCTGAACAATAATATGGGACAGGTAAATAATTCCTATTTCCTGCTGCTAAATAGGCAAATAATTCCTAATTCCTACTTCTAAATTACCCTCATGTTCTTGTCCCAAGCCTGTTTCTCATTTACTCCACATGAGGGATATCTAGAGAAGCTGTTGGAAGGAGAAGGTGGATGGAACAACTTTATATACATATTGATAGCCTGGATTGCCTCACATTTGCATTTTTAATTAAAGTATCTGTTTGATCATTTAATTTTAAGCAGTACAATAAAGGAGTATTCTGTGGGAGAGGGTGTTTTGGGGCCAGATATTCCTCATTAGACTTGCCACTTCTGCCTCTTTTATTACCCTGGTTCAGCGCCCTTTATTCTGACTTCTCACAGCTCCCTCCCTTCTATTTCTCAAACCCTATACATTCTCTACAAGCTTCCAGCCTTTTTGTTTGTTCACAATGACTTATGGCTTTTGGAGCTGCTGCAAGTAGGTGGGAAACAGGAAGGGTGAATGAGCATAGAGGTCGTTTGTACAACGGCTGTGTTCCTAATGCTCCTCATTCACCTGGTCTGTCCGTCTCTTTCTGTATGCATGTCTGTTTACCATATATAAAATACATGCACACATCTGCAATTTTTATAGAGCAGCTACTGTCACAATTCATACCTGGGGGAAGTTGGTTATTTTTAATGTCAACTGGCAAATAATGAATGATTCCCCTTCCACCCTACCCCAATCCTTGGTTAAGTGCATTCATCTCATACACTAAAGAAGAATGTTACTGTCTCATTAAATATATTTCACTTTCGTATGCCAGACACTCAGGTTTCCCCGCATTAAGGGTTACTCTCTCAGTAATGTTGGAGGCCATGTGATAAAAGAGGAGAAAATTATAAAATCCGGTTTAAAAAAGTAAAATCTTGCTATGTTTGGCACATATTCATCAGTTCCGGTGTTCACTGTTAGGGCGTGAGGGACCTGCCTGATTTTAATGAAAGCAGTGCATTGCCATTCACACAAACAAGAATTACTTTTGCCCTATTTGAAAAGGCACATGAATACCTTAAGTGTATTAGATATATTGCAAGTGGTTGAAATTTTATAAAATGCTCAATTTTATCTTTTTTCATGAATTCAAAGGGTAGAACTTAGTTTTCTTAAAAAATTAATTTGCCTAGATAATTTACCTAGTAATAGGACTTAAGTGTTCCAACTAAAAACAATATGTATTATCATAGAAGAATAGAATTACAAATATATCTGATCCTATTAGAAAATAATACTCTTAAAATTTAAATGACAAGAATTTAGTGACTCTGTATCTCTTATTTCATTTGAGAAAATTATTTCAGTAAAAACTACTGAGCAACTGAGATTTGTTTTCTCAATGTCTGCAAGGTTTTTTTTTTTAACTTAAAATTTAGTGTGTTTGGCTTTGAATCCAGTTCTTTCATTCTTGAAAGTCTGTTGGGTTACTGATAAATGAGGCAAAAGTCATTGATTCATTTTGGATGTGGATAGTCACTTTTAAGCATCTTTTAGAGCTTGTCTACTTAAAATTAGAGGGATTAGCATCAGGAAGCTGGAAAGGAAGAATGGTAAACATCCTCTTTGATGTCTGCAGCATAAAGTTTGCAGATTCATTACTCTTAACGCTCTAACTTGTTTAAGACCCTCATACAAAATTTAACTTCAACTAGTTGTGAAACAGTTGGTCCAAAATAAAATTAAAGTCCTTGCTTGAAGTTGTAGAGGAGACTCAAGGATCAAACAATTTTCTTTCAGCCTGAAGTTCTTTAGCATCTCTGAGTTGAAAGGACTAAGTGAAAAAAGCAAACTGTTTAGCCTGGTCATTAAAAGGGAGCTGTCCCAGGGGTTACTGTGACCTGGGTAAGGAACATTTCAATCCTGAATCCCTTACTCTTTCTGTCTCTCCACACCCCATTCTTCTTTGCAGTTTGCTTGTAATATGATATGATTAGAAACCAAACAACCAAGCTTGTTAGAAAGTGTCTAAAATTGCACAGATTTTGTTCAGGGACCTGAGGGAATGTAAACATGTGGGCTTGCAACATGTTTTTTGATGGTTTAAAACCATTTTGTATGTTTTGTTTTCTTATGTGCTTAATTTTATGGTTATTATTTCATATCTCTGATGAGAGTTTTGGCTACAAAACAGTATAAGTCTTGCACCTAGTACCATTTGTAATATTGGCAGATGGCAGTGCATTGCTGTTTGAGGGCTGTGCCATTAGAAACTTATTTTCCCAAGGGTTAGTACATCCTCCACTTCTCCTGAGTGGAGAAACCTAGACCTAAGCCCAGCATAACTGAATACACACGGCAGTGGGGCAGAGGTGTGGAGCAGTGTTTGATGCCACTTCCTTTGCTTGTAAATTGTTCATTGCATTTGAATATGAATAAAAAGGTTTCCCACCAGGAATATGAAAATAACATTTTGCTAAGCTAAATTTTAATGAAATCATTTGGGCTTGTTTATAGTCCCTTAACATTTTGAGTTCATGTGTAAATACTAAGTTTACTTACTGGAGAGAAAGTACAAAAAATGGTATTCAGTGTGATAACCACCTTGTAACTGCAGACATGTAGAAATCTGGCATTTTAAATATCACATGTTGTCGGTTAAAACAAAACTGCTAGTGTTCCACACCAGAGAGAGGCAATCTCTGCTTGCTTGTGCTCTTTAATCTTTCCCTCATAAAATAAATCTAGAGGCCTTATCTATTTTAAATGTTCAAAATTAGGTCATGTAAGTGTGGTGTCAGACTTCCAATTCATAAGCAGTATCCTCATGAATAGGGAAGATAGGATATATTTATATCCTACTAATTGCTTAGAGGAGGACCAGGGGCGAACATAGAGTAATAACAGTATTTTCAAATGTTAGTAAACTTTCTTCCTCTTATATGCAAGTGTGATGGTTTCCCCCGACCCCCACCCCCGAAACTAGTATTAGAACATGTGGTGTGCTAACTGTGATGAGTACAATTGGGGAAAGCAAGATAGAAATCAGGGTTGATATGGAAAAGAACTGGTCCCAGGATTTGTGGATTAGGTGATGGTGGGTGAGGGGGCTAAAAAGGACAGTTAAAAACTAGGGAATAGTAGATAGAATGGATTAATAGCAAAACTCGGGGATCTCAGGGATTTATTCTGAACAGATAGTGGAGAGTTTCTGTGGTTTAGTTTTCTGTGGGGGCTCAAACTGAAAGCCATCCACTTAGGAAATGATTTAAATACCCCTGGTCTTTGCTGGAGTGTGAATGCTTTATTTACTTTGAGGAAGTTGTTTGACCCTTTTCACAGATTCCATCAATTTCAGATGTGATGTAAATACATTTTCCCATTGGCTATTTTACAAGGACATTGAAGATTAATTAAATTTAAAAGAAAGTAGCACATTAAATTCCCGGGAGACTGAGGAGCTGTTTATCATTTTCTCATCATTCATTCCTTATCATTTTATAAATACTTGTTAAATACCAATTACAGTGAAGACATTATACCAGGTGCCCTAAATAGGAATACAAAGATGAATGATTAGGATGACTCCTGCCCTCATTGTGTTATATGTTCATATTTTATTTTTAAAATTCACATTATAATATACAGGGATATAAGGTTGCCAATCTCAGCAGTAGATGATCTTTGATTACATTGCTGACACATAATTTTATTTTGTAAATTCAGTTCTCCTTTCTAAATTCAGAACTCTTTAACTTCTACTCTAAAAGATGTACAATATAACTTCATGGTTTTTTCAATAATGTAATCATGCTATATGAACTATTTTTTCTTATTAAAAAAACCACTAGTAATAATAGCAAGCCAAAACAAAACCCTACACATTACTTCTTCCATTAAAATGCCTCAGTCTTATTTTAGATGCCGCATTAAGAGTAATTTTAACTTGGTGTTATTTCTGGTGAAAATATTACTAAGTAGAAAAAATTTTTTAAAGCCTCTAATATTCATATTCTTTAATTAGCATTAAAGAAATGTACATTAAACCAGTTTGAATTAAATATGTTAATTATCAGGGACATGAATTTAAGTATTGTCAGTAGCCTTGATAGGATATTCTGGTAGGAGAAAGCAGTTTCCCAGAGGTTTCCTGGTTTAGGTGACATTTTAGCTGGTTGATTCTTGAAGTTCATTGAATAATGAATGGACAATTTTGACTACAAGGCTGAAAATGTTAATCTTTAATTTCATTTCAAAGCAAGTGTAAGCAGATAAATTTATGATGTGTTCCTGATTCTCTCCCTTAGGTTTGAAAAGGAATAAAGACTACTTCCTAAATTAGTATAGAAAGGAGGAGAATTTCTCTCCTTGATTATTTCTCAATTTGGGTTTGTGCTTTTGGAAAAGGGAAATATAGTTTTGGAGTCATTAGTCTTTGTCTCTGCCAAATAACATAGATATGTTGATGTTTTGGACTGGTTGTTTAAAACAATAAGTAGTTAGGCACACACAGTCTCAGATAAAAATCTGTGAAGATGTAAGAATGCTGAACTAACATGAAAATTATGAGTTGAAAAAATGCTGGGTTGAGAAAAACATTAAGTGACAAAATTTTGTATATATTCATACATTCAATTTCTCTTCAGTTTACATAGTGTCATAAAAATGATGAAGTACTTAAATGTAGTCTTGACAGAGCCCCAACATGTCACCTTTGCATAAATCACATGAGCCTATCAGATACTGCATGATGATATTTTAGGGCTAACCTAATGTTATTTGTGAACCAGTGTCAGGAGTGATTTCTAGGAGTTATTTTACTGCCATAGAAAATGATTCTGTCAGTGTGGCTGCTTTGAAAGCCAGGAGTTTAGTGACTGTCATAAATGGCAGATAGTTCTGTTTCTGTCCCCTGTTCCTTTCCCAGAAGCAGGGTGTGGTCTCTTTATGAGGTCCCCTTATGGGTGATATGATTGGTGGGCAATCAGGAGATGTGTGATTTGTTGGAGTTCCATCTGCAAGATCAAATCATTATCATCTCTTCGTAGCATCAGCTCTCCCACTTACAGCAATTGCTCTAGACTAGTTATCTGTAAGCTCCTTTTTCAGAAACGTGGATTTTATGATATTCTTAATCATTCTCTTTGCATTTAGTTTAAAAATGTTTATAGTTGATTAGAGGTGAGGATGAGCAAACCGGAATGAATTTCTGGAATGCACGGCTCATTCTCCAAACCACACAGAGCTGTGTGTCAAAATTTGTATATGTCAGGAGGCTTCATTTGCTAATGACAGAAAACTCAGACTGGCTTGAATATAAGAGGATTTGCTTATTTGTCTAACTCTAGATTGTGTGGTAAGTTGGGTTTCTAGGTTGATCAGTTCAGGGTTTAATAATGTCTTTAAGGAGCTGATTTTTTCCCCAGAAGTTGGCTCTTGCCTTCCGTGTCACCTAGTATCACTTTCTCAGGGCACTGCAAGACAGCTGCAGACAATTCCAGTGGTTTTTTCCTCTTCCATATCTAGAGAGGGGAGATGCTTTCAGAAGCTGATTATTTTAGGCCCCATTGCTACCGTCAGGGGTAAAATTAGTTGTCCCCAAATTAGCCACCTTGAGGAAATTATGACACAGTAGTGAATATAGGCATGTTTCTAAGAAAAAGGGCATAGTTGCTGGTGTGGCAACCAAGAAGCCCCCCAGAGAGAGAGTTTTTCCATTCCATTTCATAGTTTATTTTCCTGTTTGTCCTTGGAAAATCTAGGCAACAGTTGGACTTACCTTAAGCAAATACATGTAGAATAGTTCATTCTGACCCACAGCATCTTCAGTACAATCAAAATGCATTCCTTGATTTGAGTGTGCCCAGGGCAGACTTCTGTAACCATACCATATCAGGATTTTTGTCATGAACCTCAAAAAGCCCTAGGGAACAGCCATTAAATAAGAAGAGGCTTCATAGGAGATCCAGATTCATTGGGAAAAAGAGCAGAATATGCTGTAACGAACCATCCCATTCCAGTACAAATAGTGGAGATAATAATTTGTAAATATTCTATCATTTTGGATAATATTCTAGAGTTTACTTGAACTTATATTATTGATATGATTTCAGACCCACATATGTGACATAAAATATGTGTACTTTAAATCAATGATAGGAATTAAAAATCAGATAATTCTCATCTCTATTTAAAAAGTAATTATGAAAATTCTCAGTATTTACATAATACCTGGAAGTTAATTCTAGCTGGCTCTTCAAGTAGCATTTAAATTCTTAACTGAAAGAAAACCACTTATATATGATAAGTACCTACATACATTTTATTCCTTTTATTATGTAACCTTGTCAGTTATGAAAATTAAGAATGTCATGATATATTAGTGGTTGACCTGTGGCCCAAGGCATACAAATAGGAAAATGATCACTTTCGTGCGCTTCATCTTAGACAAACATCATCATTCAGAACTGCTTCCTTCTTTGTGCCAGAGGAATGGGGTGGGGTTTGGGATGTTTAAATATTAATAATTTTTTTCTTGATGAGTTCTTGAGGTCACGCTACATTGTTCCTGGGGACACTTAAGCTGCTGCCTGATCTCTGGTCTTCTGGGGAAGAGATTCACGAGTCTGCCAGTTATCTGAGGTGTGATATCCCTGGAGGCTGGGCAGCTTGAAACGTTCAGTTGGCTCTTTTGTCCTTTCTTCCACCCCATCCACTCTTGTCAGCTATCACAGCTTTTGTTTGGTTTTCTTGATCAACATGGAAGTTATCTACTTTTAGTGAGTATAGTCTAGTTTTGCTGTAGTAACCAATAACTCTGACACAGGAGCTGTTTAGAGTTAAGGCTACTCACTCTTTATATTGCTCTTTGGCTGGCGGGGGCTCCATATCACCACGTGCAAAGTCAGATGGAGAGCCTCCGTCTGTGTGTGCATTAGCTGGAACACACCCTGCTTAGTCTCCACTTCTGGGAAAGAAAGAAATTGGAGAGTTCTGCATGGGCGTTTCATTACCTCAGCAGGGAAGAGACACACATCACTTCTCTCACATACCAAGACTCATGATAAACACGTGTAGACTTAGCCAAATACAAGGGTTACAGGGAAGGGGAGCAAAATGAATGTTGGTGAACGTTACTATCCCTGTTTTATTTTTCTATAACCAGAAAATGCTGTAATTTCTGAGCACTTGGTAAGGTTCCTGGGGATGAATTCATCCCTCACTCACCACTTCACTTGGTAGAAGGGTCTCTTGGAATCCATTGAGCTACATAATTTCTAAATGAGGCATATGTCATACAGTGCACCTGGACTGTAGGTGTATTCTGCAGGGAGCTCTTTTTGAAAACACTGACATTCCAGCCCGAGGCTGTTGAGGCAGACACCCTAAGGCTCCTCAGTTTCTAGCCTGATGTGGAGATTGGGCCTGTTGAGGTCATCTTCTCCCTACAACCTTCTCAAGAGAGCTGCTCATAGGCTCATTCTCTTTTTTGCTTTACAATTAGGAGTTGGGACCAGGGAATTATGTATGATGGCAAGAAAATAAAAGGATTTTCACTTAATGGCTTCCATTTCTTTCTTAAAGAAGGTGGAGGAATGGAGAGACTAGGAAAGCTGGAATAGCCACTGTGAAGAGTGGCAAGAGAAGGAGAGATGCCCAGTACTTTCTTTTCTGTCCTGTGCAGAATCCTCTGGTCTTGTAAAGCTCAGACTAGTTCACTACACCACTTTCTCTTCCTCTTGCTGGTCTGCACCAGACTTCTGGTCATTCTCCCTCATTTATTAAGGACTTTGACATCCAGTTCACAATTTTCCTATGAACCCTAAATCTAGCCAGCACATGACAGACTTCAGGATCCACATTGATGACCTACTTGATGGTCAAGGGCTTCTTCATCTTTTGAGTATCTCAGCACTAGTACTTTGACATCCTCATAGTCACACCTTGGAACTTGCTGTCTCCTGGAACTGCTTAAACTCTGGCATATTTAAGCCACGTACCTCACTCTGACGTTGTCAGTGTCCCATCTTTCCAGCTCTCACATTATGACTACCTCTTCATTGGGACCTTTAATCTCATGGCCCATTTACTTTCTTTCTATTAACTTCTGCCTAATTTCACCCATATTCCATCATTTCAAAGATCCATTTGGTAGTGTCCTCTCAACTTCCTCATCCATTCATCTTTCCGTTACTCCACTCCTGTGCTTAGAATGATTAACTCTCTGCAGGTGGAAACTCAAGAGGGACGGTGTTCCTAAAAGCATGATCTCCAACCTCAGCTGGGCCCTCACAGACCAGATACTCCGTAAATAGTTGAACAGTGAGAAACAAGCACTGTTTCCCTGTTCAGCTCTCTCACCTGTTTTCCATGGTAGTTACTCTTCCTCTACCTCACTTTTCTACCCTTCTCAAACCTCTTATTCCTCCACCTTCTTCCCGATGACATTCCATGAAAGTTCACATAAAAATTAGTAACCAAAAGATAGCAGCTTTCTTTCCTTCTTGCCAGGTACCTACAAGCCTGTGTCTTCCTCGCCCTCCCTCCCGTCATGCAGTTTCATGGGAAAGGAGCCCGTGTGCTAATACCCCCCTTTGCACTGCAGAACAATCTGTTCTATGTTTTACCCCCTTGCACTTAACTCCTCACTAGCTTCTTGCTGATTTTAAAAGAAGACAAATGCAAACAAGCTTACAAACAAAAACTCCCTTGTTTCTGCCTTCTCCGTTTCCTCCTGTCTTCCTCCCCTCAGAAGTCAAATTCTCTGATAGAAGTGTTTGTGGTCTTTCTTTTTTTCTTGATAATTTCACCTTTTCTTTTCAGACTGACAGCAGGCTGGCATTGCCTGCAGCACTACATTGATTGAGCTCTTCATGTACTTGCCTTCCTGGAATGTAGCCTTTGACAGGGTTAATCATGCCTTCCTTCCCTTTGGAAATGCTCTCTTCTTTTGGCTTCTCTGATGGATTCCAGATTTTGCCCCACATCTCCTGACTGCTGCGTCCTTTTATGGACTCTGCTTCGTATGCCAGTATCTTAAATGTCAGTGTAACTTACTGTTCCTCCCTGTTCCCTCATCATTACCCACTCCAGACATTCTGGGAAATCTCCATCAACCCCCTCATGCTCAGTAACACCTGTATTACCATGTCCAGATCTCCCAGTTCCTGACCCCATGTTTTTAACACTGTTGTTCCTTGGCGATCTGTTTTTCAGCTCAGGTCTATGTTCTATAGGTCCACCTGTCTAATAGACATCACAATTAAGAATCTTCAAACTAAATCTACAAAAAATGAAACTTACCTCCTATCAAGTTCCTGTGTCATTGAATGACTCCACTGCTCACTCCTATTAACCCATGAAAAACTTGGGTGGCATCCAAAGATGTCTTTGTCTCTTAGACACCTTTACATGTACAGTTAATCACTACGTTCTTACTGATTTTTAACCTCCTTGTTATCAGATTACTGATGCTGAATGGTGTCTACTTCCCATCTCAACTCCCTCCACCTTAGTTGCGACCACTACTAACATTTCTTACTTTGATTATTCTGAAAACCTTTCCAAATTAATCACTTCTTCCAGTCTTGCTTCATTCCATTCCACCCATAGCAAAATAATCTTTCTTAACAGTAGATCTAATCATATTATTTCCTCCTCTTGAAGCCCTCTCTAGTTTCTCCACCAACCACAGAATGAAATCTGAAATCATGATGTCATTCAAAGGCCCCTTTGTGGGTGGGCATCTCTCCACCGTCATATCTGTAACTCACTAATCCCCACCACTTATTTTTGAGATTTATTTTTATTTTGCATAGTTTTACTCCTGTTTGTTTTGATTTCAGTTTAGATGCTATTTCCCCTAAGAAGTTTTCCCTGACATCCTCAAAGTTTGATTATATGCCTCTCCTGGGTGCTACAGGTAATTAGCCACATAGGGATAGTGATCTCATAATTAAAATTTCCTATTTATGACTATCTTTTACATTCCTTAAGGGCAGGAACAGTTTATTTTTCACTTAGTACAGCATCTGACCTAAAGAGATAAACTTATGAGTGAAGGAATGAATGCCTTTGGGACATAGTTAAAGACTGATTTATTGATGGGAAATTCTCTTTTTCTTCATGATTGCCTTTTTTTGCTTCCTTTGGGGGGCAAAAATTAATACCTTTTACCCTCTAATCATTTGACTAAACCTTATTATATTTAAATATTCAGCTTAAGTAGTTATACCTGGCTGATTACCCTATCTTGGAGGCACTTTGCACTCCCATGGAACCCTATGCTTATTTGTTATAACACTGAAAACAATGATTTATAATTGTTTGTTTTCCTGTATTCTCTTCTTGACTTTAAATTCTTTGAAGCAGTTTATATTGTTGTTATTTGCATCTTTAAGTGACTGGCCTAGGAAAAGAGAGGCTCTTACAATTTTTTATTTTATAGAGTGTTGTGGACTGCCCTTAGGAATTCTTAATATAAATTAAACATAAGAGTTCTCAAGATTATTACCAAACTGAAATGCCATTGGTAGCTTTTAAGCCAAATTGTCCATTGATAATAGATGAAAGGAGTATTTTAAGTGCTTTTTTTCCTCGTCTTTGATTATTTATTTCAACTGACCAGATTTCCCTACTGATCTTTTAAATGGGCTGTCCCAAGTAAAATCTGACTAATCATGGAAAGTAGCTATTATGGCCCAACACTTTCTCACCTTTTATTCATCCATTTAACATTACAGTTGAAAGTCTCCTCAGGCATAAGATGGATTACATTTCGCCAGCATCTTGAATCTAAGCCTTGTTCTGAAGCTATTAGGAGATTATGTCTGTCCAGGTGTTGCTGATTATGTTGACTTAGGAAGTCAGAACCTATCTTGGGATAGAGGAACATAACTAAAGTTATAGAAGAACATGTTTACAGTCTAAGGTAGTATGATAGAAATCTAAGATTTTTTTGGTAGGCTGTTTTTACATCTACATTGCCCATGATTTTAGAGTTTTGCTTACTTATTCTAAAAATGGTGACAATGCAGAAAGGTATGAAGTAAAATTGCTTTTAATTTCAGCACCCAAAGATAACATGTTAACAGTTTGATATATCTCCTTTCAACATATTTCTGTATACACATGCGTGTGCATGCATGCACTTTTGTCCTTTCTCTCTTGTATTTTTATTTATTATGAATAAAGAAAGATTATCCTAAATTCCTAAATAGTGTTTTGCAAGTAGCGTTTTTTCACAATAGTGATAACAATAGCAATAAGTAAATATTTACAACCCTTTAGGTACCACACTTTATGTTGAAGCTACTATCTGTGAACATTTGGTGTTTTCAGTATCCTGCAGTGAACAGGGATCCTTGTAAGATATTGTATTTTCTTGTACTTGTCTGTTTACTTGTATTCCTAGAGTGAAAATTCTGAGTCTTTTGATACGTATTGCGAAATCACCCTTAGGAAAGTGACACCAGTTTACACTCCTGCCATCACTCTCATGACTTAGCTCATGCAGGATGTTAGAATTCTTAATTTTTGCCAATTCCATGTACACAGAGTTAAATCGCATTATAATTTTAATTTGCATTTGATAGTGAATATGTTTTTATGTTTATTCCTCTTAATTTTGAACAGGTCCCCTTAGAGAGTGTCAGAATCACATTTCCTGTGGAGGGGTTTCAGCTCTGCTTATACGAGTTTGGTGTTCTTGAGGCATTTCCTTAGTGTGGCATCAAGAATCTTGGTTTTAACTCTGATGAGCCTGACAGTACGGCTTGAGATATTTCCCTTCAAGAAGCTGGGCTATTATATTATAGACTCTGAATAATCAGCTCCCAAGTATAGAAATATATAAGATAAATGTATAAGTGAGAATAATACGTGGGGCAAGTGCCTTGACAGTAATACTGAATTGCCAGTGCTCATGGCGATGACCTAGTGCAGTGCCCCCAACGCTCAGAAAATGAAAAGGTAACAACAGTCCAGGTTCATGATCACGCATTAAGACCTTCTCAAGTAAGGAGCTAGGTCGTAAATAAATGGTTGTTGGAGTCTGTCCAGTTCAGTTAATCGAATATTTATTAGATTCATTTCATAAAAGTAGATCGGTATGTTCTGTGATCTGCACTAATAATGTGCACTAACTAATTCATGATTATTACTGTCAATAAAAGAACAAAGCATTTTGATAAATTTTTCTTTTGTGGCTCTTTTAAAAATAATTGTGGTCACTTTTTCCCTTTGGTTAGTGTTCAGTCTTATTCTTTTTAATTTTTGTATCCTTGTTTCACTGTATAGTTTAGTAGTGGGATTATTTCTAAGCTTTTTTCCTAATAAATTATTTTGATTTAAAAATAACTCAGAAGGTATGGAATTAGTATTCCCAAAAGCGCTACAAGTTGACTTACTTTTGAATATGCAAGATTCAAGCTTCAGTGCACTTGAGCAGTGTTTTTGTGATTGAGAGTTTCTATGGGAATTATAAATTTCAAAAATTTTCTCTTGGGTGAATTCAGAATTACTCTCTACCATGGCATTATTTTGATATATTTCAGTTGAATATGCTGTTTATTTTTGAAGAAAGATGTAATTTAGGTAAAATACATGACATGCATTTTATTGTTAGGAATTATATAAGTCTTATAAATTAAATCTGCACATCTGTACTTAGAGGACACAATTTCATGGTTATACAAGAGGAATGAAAGAATTTGTTTTAAACGAAGAAAAGAAAATCAGTTACTTTGAATTTCAAGTGGATAATGCACAGGAGGCTTGAGGAGAACTGAGCTCTACCATTGCTCCTTCGGTGGGTTAATCTGTCTTTTATTTAGTTTATAGTCACTGTTCGGGCTGTGTTACAAAAATAAGAATAAAAAAATTAAATCAGAATTCTTAAGCTTTACCTGGGTGAAAGCTTAGAGTTTTATTTTAAGGTTAATTTAAACTTGGGTAACTGAAAAATAAATTTGGGCACCAAGGTACCATATTTTAAGGGATGTGAAACATCCGTTAAATTTCTTGAATGGGTCGCCATAATCTTCAATGTGAAAGGATAAAAACTAAGGTTGCCACGATTGTATTATCTAAAAACAAAATAGCAGTCCTGTTTTACCCATCTTTACCTACTTCTCTTTCTCATAGTAGTGTTATATACTCTTTATTTCCCATTTACTCATGAACTCACTGATACACTATTGTTTACTGTAACCAGTTTTACTAATAATGAAAATAATCACTGTGCACTACTTTTTTTTATCTCCTTTGTATCTTCAGGTCACTGCTTAAGTGTGACACAGGAATGCCTTTCCTCTCTCTTTTGCCCCCTTCTCTGTCATTAGGTGAAATCCTCCTATTGGAGATTTCTTAGAGCTTCACAACTGCAAGTTTACACATTTATAGATGATTATTTGGTCAGAGTTTAAATTCTTTCTCTAGAGTATGAATCCACAAGAGCTTTTGATGTCATGTCTGGCTCACCATTCTCCAGGGCCTAGCATGATGCCTGGTAGGTACACACTAAATGGTCAGTGACTGTTTCTCAATTGAGTGCATGAGTAATAAATGGGAAGGAGTTGGTGGTACATGATTAAACTGGAGGTTTAGATAAGAAAACTTCTGAGAGCAAAATAGGTAAGATACTTACTAACAGATTTACTCATCTACCACTCCAGCAGACACAGGCAGCAGGGAAGCAAAGATGAATCAAGAGGACCCCTGCACTTCAGGTGTCCCTGTTAATCGAAGGCTTCCCCTATTTTCAGGGCTTCCAGAGAACCCTAGAACATCTGTTTGTTAGAATTGAAATACTCACACATGAATTACCTTGTAGCAGGTTCTTATCTTCTTATTCCTCACCATCTTTTCACTCCTCATCTCTGTGATAAAATGACCTTTGCTTTATGTGAAGCCAGGAATTATACCTGAAAGTTTTATATGAAGCAGAATCTCAGTGAAATGGGGTTCTTTGCTACAAAGCACAGAGGAAAGCAGGGAGCAGGAAAGAGGCCAAAGACCATCACTCAATCGAAGAATAATCAATCTCTTATCCTGATAAGATAATCGCTTTATCCACTCTCTGAACGGAAGGAAAAGCCATTGGAGGAAATAAAAAGGAAACAAAAAATTCTGAAAAGAAGCCATAGGGTCAGGACATCCTTGAAATGGTTCAGGGAAGGAAAAGATTAGAGAACTTGGGATTATGGAAGATGTGCTAACCAAGATGATCTTTAGCTTCTAACTAGCAAGTTAAAAATTTACCAAATAAATCTACTCAGTCTATTCAAAACATGTTGTCCTCCTGCTAAGAAGAAGACTTAGAGCATGATTTTACATAGTTTCACAGGAAAAAAAGTTTCTTTGAAAAAAATTCAACTTTGCCTCCTTGGAAATACAGTGGAAAGATATTTTTCCACATCCACCGTTCAGGAAATGAGGGCACCGTGGTGTTGACTGGATCTCATGAGTCCTGTCGAGGAGGGTGACACCTGCCCCAGAGCCCTGATGTCGGTTCTGTACAGATGGAGTTGTGCCTGTATTCCTGTCTGATGACTGTATTCTTAACTGTAGCATGGCATGACACAGGTAGTGTTGAGTAAGTTCTGTGTTAAATGACTCACCACGTGAATGAAGTATTGAGAAGGGCTGATGACCCTGGAACGTGGAAAGGATTCCTGGGTTTGCTGACTCTTTGAACCTCACCCCCACCCCTACAGCCAAACCTTACTCTGAGTCCTTTACCTAAAGAACATGGCTCTTGGCGGAATTGGAATCTGTAGGAAAAACAACACAGTACCAACAGTTCTTTAAGACTTTGCCATTTACAAAGTGTTTGTACATACATTTTCCATACAATCTCATTTCCATGGTTGCCTCCGTTTCCCCATTGACTTGAGAGCCCGTCAGGGTGGAGGTAGTCAGGTCTGAGCAAGCGCATGTTCACACAGCCATGCTCATTAAGACGTCATCATCTATTTAAGATTCCTCCCAAACGTGGTCCTAGAGACTCTAGTGACAGGAAATAATCGTCAGCCAAATTATTTCTAGTGCCTTCTCTATAGCAATATGATGGAAAAAGAAGTGGGCTCTGCATTAAATTTCTATCTTGGTGGTCATAGGAATCTCCTGAGCATCTGTTGAATGTCGATTCAGATTCAGTAGGTCTGAGGTGGGCCTTTTGGTGATATTTTAAATAAGCTCCTTGGTGAACTGATGCTGGTGGGCTGGACCATATTCTGAGTTGTAGCAAGTTGCCAGGGTATTAGAGCTCTTTTGAAATAGCTAAGGCCTCTCAGTGTCTTTCTGTGGCTGATGTATTCTTGATAGGATAACAACACCCACTGGATGAATAAAGGTCCATTAACACACAAAAAGACAGACGTCATGTCTCATGGAACCTAACTTCATTGAAAATTAGCAAAATAAACCAGACTAAAAACGTATCCATTTCTAAAAGTCCAACTGTAAGCATTCTGGTGAGAAAAAAAAGGCTTTCAGCTGTGGTTACTGGTTTAAGGTCAAGCAAATAGTGGACTTAAGTCTTAAATCATCAACATATTGCCTCTCCCTGCTATTCCAAGAGCCAGAATCAGCTTCTAGAAAAACGAATTGCACTGGCTTAAAAGTGAAAAAAGTTTTTTTAATCTTTTGTCACTGTGCTAAAAAAACATTTTATATAATTTTCCTCTTTAAATTCTCTGAGTGGATAAAGCTGCTTTGCAGAGAACACTAAGTTCCATCTAACTATTGAGCATTCTATAGGGAACTTCATTCACAGTTGGGGGACAAGATAATAAGTTCGCATGTAAAAACTTTTCCCTTGAGTAGCCTGTGCTTTGCAAACAAAGTTTTGTTTTGCTTTTCTGTAATGCAGCAAAACTGTAGACTTAATTTGATCGACTACAAGGAAATAAACATAGTGTTGCCTAGATTTACTAAACAATGCTTTGAGGCAAGTATCTAAATTAGTAAGAATTGGAATATATGTTTGGTTTTTTCTTACTTTTAACTGTGTGTGTGGTCTCTTGCTTATACCTAATAACTGAATATCTGTGTCAAGGCATCACTTCTCAAAATTGTGTTTCCCCGTGTGAATACAATATTAAATTAATGTAGTAATGCTAATTCAATTACTCTTTCCTAAGCACTCATGTCTGTAATCTGACAAAAGTCTTCTCTCAGGATAATCATTACACCTTGTAATCTTCACTCTTTTATGTGTAATAGTTACTAGATAATTCTCCGAGTAGTACTGCAGATCCATCTGAGTACTCATTCAAACACATTTTGATGGTACTGGAGTTTCTCATTTTCTCTATCTATGAGACAATGGAAATTCCCCAGATTATGCCTTAGAGAATTTTTTATATTATAATTTATATTTAAGTCTTAATGCTGTTGGAATACCCTCCTTCTAATTTTAGATATGATTCATTTTTAATGACTTCTATTAATTCAAGTTATAAATTTTAACTTTGTAGTTGAGCGAACCTAACACAGGTTGAAGACATGATAGCCTGTGTCCTTTCTCCTTTTCTTACCCTGATTTTTCCCAGTAGAATGATAAGATGGAAAGTGTTTTTTATAATTATCTTTAATAATGGGGGCTATTACAGTAGTGGTTATAAGGATGGGATGAGTGGATGACTTGAGAAGTTTAGTGGCAGAATTAGTAGGATTTAAGGTCCATTGGATGTGTGGTGTGTAGTTTGAGGGAAGTCATTAAAGTCCAAAGCATGGTGAATTTGGTCACCTGGGGATAAAGCCTTTAATTTTTTCTAATAAAAAGAATAGCTTTGTATTTTTAAATAAATATTAATTTGTTATCCTTGGCATAGTTCCCATAAGCAGCATTTAATGTATGTGACATTCAAACTATGTAATTACATTTACAGTTTGAATAGTCAGTTTTGAAGTGACTTTTGTTTTAATAAGATTGACTCTTTGAAAGTCTGCAAAATTTATAAGGTTGCTGAAGAGAGAAAATTTGCTTGAAAAGACCACCTAAAGTACGTGCTGATGAGTGACTCCAAAATAAACTGTTTACTCTTCTATGGCATAGATAATAACCACATCCTAGTATGATCTTGTCTTGCTCAGGGGCTACAGATAGAGTATATATTGACAAATTTTTTTGTTTTTGTTCATAACACAGTTACACACAGCATTGAGAACTTTTTCCTTTCTTATTTAGAAAATTGGAACCTTTTATGTCCTAATTTTATTTTTAACAAATTCAAGATTTTGACCTCATTTTTTAAAGCTCTGACTCATGAAAATAATGGGTGTAATTGCAGAGTTGTGACTGTTTTAGCTCATAAACATAAACTAATGCTTTTTTCTTATTTTGACAACTGACCTTTTAAATAAAACAGCATTTGGTTTTCCTGCGTTTGGGGATGAATTTGCAGAATATATGATTTGAAACCTGATGAAAATATATTCATCATTAGTTATACAGTTTATGTAACTGTTCTTAAATTTGATCCTTTTAAAAATGAACAGAGCATCTTCCCTTAACTTCTAAGAAAACTTAGTTTTCCCAAAGGAGATGAAGTTTTTTATAAAGGGAGATATGACACCACACTTAAACATGGAATTGACATAATTCGACCTACTCTTGTGTGACAATAACTAACTTGATCTGTGATGGCTGGTAAAGCATGGAAGTAAAATAATCATTTAACTAGATAAATAAATTCTCACTTTATTGGTGGTCTCATGAACAGCACACCTTTAAACTTCACCCCTGCTTGTTGAAGTAAAAGTATTCTGAAATGACAGTTTTGAAGGCTTCTCATTTTGTTACAGGATTTTCTAACACATTTTTATTTCTAACGAGTATTTTAAATTCATTCTAAGTCAGAAAACCATGGTTCATTTCAAACTAAGAATCTAGTAGATGATGCTCTTGCTTTTGACACCTCACTCTTATCTCTGTAAAAAGAGGAATGAAATTCCAGTACCATCACTACAGCACTGCCTCTGTCCTCCATCTGGTTTCTTTCTGCACTTTATTCAGCAACAGTATTAGGAATTGTTTCTTTTATAGCCCCTTCCCCCTTATCCTTATCCCTGGGAAACATGTTCCAAGACCCCAGTGGATGACTGAAACTGTGGATAGTACCAAACCGTATGCATACAATTTTTTCCTATGCATTCACACCTAAGATAAAGTTTAACTTGTAAACTGGGCACGGTAAGAGCTTAACAGCAATAAGTGATAATAAAAAAGAACAGTTATAGCTATGCTGTGATAAGTTATGTGAATGTGGTCTCTTCCTCTCTCAAAATATCTTGTACTGTACTCTTGGGATGATGGGAGATGATAAAATGCCTGTGTGATGAGGTGAAGCGAGGCGGACCGTGTGGGCATTGTGAGGCTCCTACTGACCTTCTGACAGCGCATGGGAAGGAGGGGCATCCGCTTCCTGACCTTGGTTGGCTGCAGGTAACTGACACTGTGGGGAGTGAAACTGAGGATGAGTGTGTTGGGGCGGGGAGGACTACTGTATCAATATAATACCTGACATCTTTAATCCTTCTATAGTAGTAATTGAAGCACCAAATAATGCTAAATCCATTTCAGGCTCTACTCTTACTGAGGAAGACAGAACTGGCAATCCTCTATCTCAGTGGGCTTGCCATTTGGTAAAACCTGCCTTGGGAACAGCTGCCTGGAAGTCTCCTTCCTCCGAAGAAAGCCTCCAGGGAGAGATGTCCTCAGGTGTGATGTTCGGGCAACTCACCGGGAAACTTTACATTTGTACACTTCTTTAGGATTGGGAAACAAAGATGTGGTCAATTGTAAGATTTTGGACTTACCTGTGCTTGGGTTCAAAATTTCAAAATCTGTCTTCCTATTTTTCTACCTTTCAGACCTTAACATGTTTTAATCTCACACTTCCTTAGTCTCATATCTAGACTATGAAGTGGTTCCAGTAATGACTTTCTTACTAGTTTGTTGGGAGGAATAAGTGACTTATTGCAAGGAACTTACAAATATGGCATATAATGAATGTTTACTCAATTACTGATGAGTTATTGTTAATATGTTGATCATAATTATTAGGTGCAGTGGAAAAGAGGAGTGATTGGAAAACTCCCCATCTGTCAGACCTTCTATCATGGGGTCATAGGGTTTCCCTACCTTAAGAACAGAAACTGTATTACCATCTGTTGCATCTTTGTGGCCGTTTGCACAGTACCCCTGTCAGCGCTCTTCACAAGTGAGATGCTGGTGAATTATTAATGAATGACTTCCTGTTAGTTCAGACCACTGACCTAGCAGCACATCATATGTGTTGCACACTTTTGAGGGTCTTTATCTAACGCACCAGGCACTAACATTTGAATAATAGGCCTTTTCAGCTGATGTAATAGTGTCTCATTAAAAAGATACTCTTCTGGAGATCTTACAAAATTTTCTTTTGAAGATTCTATATCATATATGGGAGGCTGTTAATAAATTTGTTTTTATATTTGTTTAATTTATATTTGCCTTAACCTTTTTTTCTTTGTTTTAAAAATATTTTCATTTACTTTCTATCTTGAGACTTTGAATTACCAAAATATTCTTGAAAAGTAGGGATTGAGGTTTCTTTTAATTTACTTTTTAGGTAAAAAGGATTGCCATTTGGGGCCCTTACTGGAAAATAAAGGACTGTTTTTGTTGATTCTGTAAGTTTTTTTCGTATCTACTATGTAGCAGGCACTTCTGGCTGCTGAGAATATAACAAGCACAATGAAAGTGTTTGATTTCATTATGTGATCAGGTAAAAAATATTCAATGAAGAATTTCCAGTACTATTGTAGGACATGTGATATGATAGTTGTTAGCAAAATCCATGTTTTCAAGAACACTGTAATGGGGCAGAGCTGGTAAAACTCAGGTTAGTGAAAAATTGAATTAAAATAAGGTAAATGTTGTATGATCCTAACTACATGTCCAATCATAGTTCAGAGAAAGGAAAAACCGCATTGCCTTGCATTATACACTATTTTTTAAAAGATGAATATAATTCAGAAAAGTATTAAAGATAATAACAGTAACATTAAAAAAAATGGTTAACATTTATTGGGCACTTATATGTTCCAGACAGTTACAGACACACATTCTCTCTCTCTCTCTCTTTCTCTCTCTCTCTCACACACACACTTCCAGTTGAAATTTTCAGTTTTTGAGCTTTTATTCTTTAAAAAATTCTGTCATTGTTTAACTGCTAAAACTTTGTAGGGAATATCTTCTTCCTTTATCTTCCATTTCTTACCTCAATTATACCAGAAATATAGGAATACAGATGAATAGGAAAATGTGAGATAGGAAAATACATGAGTGACCAAGTCTTCTTGTAGGAACTTTTTGTGTAATTGGTATAATATAAGAAAATTCCAATTTAATAGCAGTTAGTGAAGAGAAAATGAAATTAAAGAATGAACATTTAAAAAGCTTTTGGTAGATATTTTAATATTGTTGGCTTTTCATAGTAGATAACCCCTAAATTCCTAATTGTTCCAAGGGCTGCTTCAACTTTTCATTGGAAGTGTGCAATGCTCAGTAAGGTATTTGTTGCCTTGTCTATTCTCGTGTCTGTTCTTAGGGAAAAGGCATAAATATCCTAGATTCAGCATTTGAGCTAGAGCCATCTCTTCTGTGTTAGGAGAAGAACCTGAGATTCAGAGAGACAGAGGACTTATCCCAAGTCACACGGCCACTGCACTCACAACAGAGCCCAGTGTGGCAAGCAGAGCCACATTTTCTTACTCACTCAGGACTATTTCACAACACCTGGTTTTTCTTGGTCAGGAAAACAAATTAACCTCTTTCTAAATTTTAGAAACCGATCTGTTTGCTTATTGTGAAAACATCTCTGAATAAATAGCTTTAGATTTCTTTGTCCATCTTTCATCTGGTAAACTATCAAAAGGTGGGGGAAATTAAAACTGTAACCTGCTTTCTTATACTGGGGGATGTGGTGAAGGTAAAACTATAGCTGTGGCAAGATTATGCAGAAGGCTTAGACTTTTCTTTTTTTACAAGTGTCAAAAGACTAGTTGAAGAGTAACATAAGGAAAAGCTTATTTGGTTTTGCATTTCAGCTCAGAAAATTTCTTCTCAGTTCATATTATGCTTTCTTCTGCTTGCCCAGACTTTCTCTTGATGTTCAAAGCCTGCTGACTGCCCAAGCCTTATGTTTATATTGCTTCTTCCATGGCCATCTGAGTAAACCTCACTGCTACCTTTGACATCATCTTTGCAATTCTGTTTTTTTCAGCACCACTTGTTAATTTAGAGGGTACAGACTTGTGGCATTGTCTTGATTCTGCCTGCAAACATGCTCCCCAGTTTTTTTTTTAATAAGTTAGCTGTTGCATTAAAATTCTTACTTTTTTTCCACATCTTACTTGGACCCACTAAAATACTCTAGTATGAGAAAAATCTAGATTAAACCATTTAAATTAGTTTAGCTTTTGAGTAAAGGGAGAGTAATGAAGTAGAGGAAAGAAGATAAAACATTTATTACTCAAATAAAAAAGGGTTGAATTTGCATGCATATTCTCCAGCGGTGGGTTTGTTGTTTTAGAGCCTCAGCCTGTTGGGTGAGTCGGGTGTCACCAGGTGTATTTCAACCCCAGAGTTGAAACGGTAAAACACTTAAGCTTTGTAGCCATTATCACAATAGTAGAAACATAATTCAGTAAGAAACAAGAATCCAGTCTTGATAAGGGTCCATTTGCAGTAAATTTACAGTAACAAGTAACAGATTTGCACTAAATTTGTTGATATCTGTAGGTTAATGCCTCAGTATCTCACAACCTCTGCTTCACTTAATATGAAAGGTTCTGTTTTAGATACTTAAGATTCCCCCATTTTATAACAGTCTGAACATTCAGTCTTCGAATTTCAATTTTCCATATTTGGACATGAATTGTAGGAGACAGTACCTACTACATAAAGTAAGATTTCAGATTTAACTGATTACATATTGAAATGATTGATTTTGTTGTTGAGGCCATTATTCTGAGTAGTATTTAATATTTGTTTAACTTGACCTCTTAACTTGCATTAAATCTTTTCCTGTAGCTGAAGTTGTCTTAACATATGCACTCTACAGAGTGGGTGCCAAATCTGCCTAAGGCTGAAGAGGCTGGCCTACTTTCAGTCTTTGAAACTTGAGATACCTCAAAGTCCCTATCATTCTGGATGGGAGATCTGGTATTTATTGACATCTGTGGCTAGCTCTTAGATAGATAGATAGAGAGAGAGAGAGAGAGAGAGAGAGAAAGTTCCTAGTCACCAGCTGACCTTCAAAAAGGCCATTTAATTGTCTTTAAGGACATACTCAGAAATTGTTGCTTATTTTTTACCATCTTTGAAAATTGTTGTGGCCCAAGGTTTAATTATCTGAGTACATGGTCATTTACTTTATTTGACTCTTTACTCCCTAAATGCTCACCTCTGAAGACTTGTGGTAATAATTTCAACATTCCACTTCCGAATGTTTTTTCTTTAAATCTGTCCTGCTCAATATGGTAGCTACTCGCCAAAAGTGTCTGTCGAGCACTTGAAATGTAGCTGAATTGAGATGTGCCAGAAATAATAAACTATGCTCTGGATTTCAAAGATTTAGAACAGTAAAAACAATGTAAAGTATCTTGTTAATAATTTTCATATTGATTCCATATTGGAATGATACTATTTTGGATATACTGGGCTAAATAAATATATCATTAAATTGCTTTTGTCTATTTCTTTTTACCTTTTTAATCTGGCAATTTAAAATTATATATGAGGCTTGTGGCTTGTAATTCATTTCTTTTGGACAGTGTTGCTTTAAAATAGGAATACATGAAAAATGTTTCAAGATGGTTTTGGAAGCCTGCATTCATTGATCTGTTTGCAAAGTTGCAAGATGACTCTGGAGCAGTGTCATTTTTTATTTTAAATCTAGAACTACTTCATGATCAATAATTTGCTTCCTTATAAAGCAAGTGATAGCTGTGATGCTGCATAAGGGACGGATATGACATTTACAGATGGACAAACTGCAAACTTCCTGATCAGTGCCTTTATTGCCATCCTGGATATCTGATGTATACAATGTGCATAATGTGTACTGAAACTGATGTACACCATGGAAAATGTTTTGGTGGAGATGTCTGTTTTAAAACTTAAAAAATGCATTACTTTAAAGTTGTGATTTTTGATGACTGGTACTGTATGGGAGCTTTGCTTTGAGTTTGTGTAAAGCTTTGATGAGTTGCTAGACACTAAAGTAAATCAAGGGCTTTTCTACATGTGAGTTTTCTGTGCCTCTCTTGATTATAGGAGAGCAACCATGGTAGCTAATTAGCTTGCTTCTTTTTTAATTGCCATTTCCTAATGTGTCACATGAGTGAGGAAAGAAAAATACTAATTTGATAAGAATGTATGACTTATTTTTAGTTAACTGGGCTCAATTTTCTTTTTAAAATCAGAAGGCTGAAATAAAAGATATAAAAATTGGCAACATAATTATGTATGAGATAAATTATTGAAAATGGAGTTTTTAAAGCAAGTACTTTTATTACTTTCAAAAATAGTTCACTGATTAAGACAGTTGCTCTTCTGAGGCAGCATGGCTTAGGAGAATGTGTGATTTTAGAAGTAAAAGATGAAAAGAATATTGGTGATGTCTTTTGGTCAAACATCTAGGGACTATTTTCTATAATATCTGTCTCAGCTATGAAGGTTTAGAGGGGAGTCAGGTTCCTGACAAAAACTGATGAAATGAGAAATGATGATCTAGGTGTATTATTTCAAGGCACCAAAGTGCAAACCAATTGAAAAAATAAAATAGAGCTTCTTAGACATAATGTAAACAATATAAAGGTAGTAAAATAAGATATAAGCAATATGGAGTCAACCAGCAGAGGAATTAAAAATATTTAAAAGAGGTTGGTGGAACTGGGCTAGGACTTGATTTTCATCATAAGACCAGCTGCATGTACTATTGAATTTGTTGCCGTTTATCTGCATTTCCTTATACATGAATTTTTAATTTGGCCTCTGCCAATGTTGCTTGAAATGTGGTCCAGGGTTTGACTGCATCAGGATTATTGAAGGGTATACAACCTAACGTACTGACATTATAGCTTAGCCTAGCCTACCTCAAATGTGCTCAGAACACTTAACGTTAGCCTGCAGTTGTGCAAAATCATCTAACACAAAGCCTATTTTATAATGTGTTGAATATTTCATGTAATTTATTGAATACTGTACTGAAAGTGAAAGACAGAATGCTTTTATGGGTAGAGTGGTTTTAAGTATTCTAACATTTACTTCTGTGACCTCGAGGCTGAGTGGGAGCTGTGGCTCACTCCCATGGCATCATGCGGGAGAGGGAGTATTGTTACATATTGCTAGGCTGGGAAGAGATCAAAATTCAAAATTAGAAGTAAGGTTTCCACTGAATACACCTTGATTTCACGCTGTCTTAGAGCTGAAAAATCGTAAGTCGAGCCATTACAGGTTGGGGGCTGTCAGCACTTAGTACCTTCCAGCTATCTGTTTCTCTCCATATCAGCTTAACTTTTTTCCACTTCCTTCATTGTTTCCATTTTCTTCGTTGCCTTGTTTGTATTGGTCTCCCACATTCATGTCGTGGGCTTTTCTCAAATGTCTAGTGATCTTTCATTGCCTGTTTACATTTAAGAGTAAGGCAATGGGTAAAACAGAGTGGTAAGTGTGTGTAAGCATTGTCATAGGAGGCAGTAATCTGTGAAACTCTGAAGTGTAGTAGCCACAACTTTAGAGGGCTGTGTGGTGTCAGAAATTCACAGAAATTTATTCTTCTCAGGAAAAATACCCAATGTCATCAAACCCTACTACTATTGAAAATTTTAAAAGAAAGAAAGGAAAAAATAAGAGATGGAAAGTCCAAGAGAACAAATGAGAGGGGGGGGGGAGACATGTAGACAGACTAAGAGCCAAAAATGGGTAGATGGATTGATAAGGGTGTTTGGTGTTTGCAGGAGGCGGCAGGAAGTGGAGGAATAAATGGTATATATTGGAATGGTTTCCTAGCTTCAGCATACATTAGTATGTTTAATTACTTTTTCGAAAGTGAATGGTTTTTTGTTACAGGTCATCCATTTGTAAGTTGGCATCCTGATTTCTTCTCTGGTAGACTATGCAATTATGTAATAACTATGTAATGATGGGCCTTTCCTCCCTCACTCTGCTTCCTTAGAGCTTGCTAATTAGGCTAAAACAAATTATTGTCTAAAACATTACTGTTTACCAGATATTGATTCCTACCTTTTTCCATGCAAAGAGAAATCCAATTTTGGTCACAGAATCACCCTTCCTGAAAATGAGTGACCTTTTCTCCAGGTCAAGGGTAAGCAAATTAGCTTAATCCAATCACGTGCCTTGTGTCTCTTGTACCCTATGCACCTTCCCCTCCTGCCCCAGTGATTTGGGGATGGCAATTGGACCCTTATCTGGCCTATGAGATATGAGGAGTTTGCTGCTGTGAGGCTACTGGATGGAACTGAGACCTTTGCTCTTAAGAAAGAAACACACAGAATGGCTGTTCTGCGTTAAAACATTCTCATATCATGATGTGATGTTGAGACTGCAGCAGCTATCTTTGGGTCACACAGGAAGTTATTACCCTGAAGGTGAAACTGATGCACCAAGAGAGGCAGGAAAAAGATGGGAGAGGCTTGAGTCCTTGATGATATTGTTGAGCTACTGAATTAAACAGTCAAACAATCCTGGAGTAGCTCCCCCACACACACATTCTCTCTCCAACATTCATTTCTACACTTTTTGTAATATAAGATAATCAAGGTCTTATTTTATTTTTTATTTTATTTATTTATTCTATTTTGCTGTCATTAATGTACAATCACATGAACAACATTATGGTTACTAGACTCCCCCTATTATCAAGTCTCCACCACATACCCCATTGCAGTCACTGTCCATCAGCGTAGTAAGATGCTGTAGAATCACTACTTGTCTTCTCTGTGTTACACTGCCTTCGCCGTGTCCCCCCACCCCACATTATTCGTGCTAATCATAATGACCCTTTTTCCCCTTTATCCCTCCATTCCCACCCATCCTCCCCAGTCTCTTTACCTTTGGTAACTGTTAGTCGTTTCTTGGATTCTGTGAGTCTGCTACTGTTTTGTTCCTTCAGGTTTTGCTTTGTTCTTATACTCCACAGATGAGTGAAATCATTTGATACTTGTCTTTCTCCACCTGGCTTATTTCACTGAGCATAATACCCTCTAGCTCCATCCATATTGTTGCAAATGGTAGGATTTGTTTTCTTCTTATGGCTGAATAATATTCCATTGTGTATATGTACCACATCTTCTTTATCCATTCATTTACTGATGGACGTTAGGTTGTTTCCATTTCTTGGCTATTGTAAACAGTGCTGTGATAAACATAGGGGTTCATATGTCGTTTTCAAACTGGGCTGCTGCATTCTTAGGGTAAATTCCTAGGAGTGGGATTCCTGGGTCAAATGGTATTTCTATTTTTAGCTCTTGAGGAACCTCCATACTACTTTCCAAAATGATTGTACTAATTTACATTCCCACCAGCAGTGTAGGAGGGTTCCCTTTTCTCCACATCCTTGCCAACATTTGTTGTTTGTTGTTTGGATGTTGGCCATCCTAACTGGTGTGAGGTGATATCTCAATGTGGTTTTAATTTCCATTTCTCTGATGATTAGTGATGTGGAGCATCTTTTCATGTGCCTGTTGGCCATCTGAATTTATTCTTTGGAGAAGTGTCTGTTCAGCTCCTCTGCCCATTTTTTAATTGGCTTATTTGCTTTTTGTTTGCTGAGGTGCATGAGCTCTTTATATAATTTGGATGTCAACATCTTATCAGATATGTCATTTATGAATATATTCTCCTATATTGTAGAATGTCTTTTTGTCTACTGATGGTGTCCTTTGCTATACAGAAGCTTTTTAGTTTGATGTAGTCCCATGAGTTCATTTTTGCTTTTGTTTCCCTTGCTCAAGGAGATGTGTTCAGGAAGAAATTGCTCATGGTTATATTCAAGAGATTTTTGCCTATGTTGTTTTCTAAGAGTTTTATGGTTTCATGACTTACATTCAGGTCTTTGATCCATTTTGAGTTTACCTTTGTGTATGGGGTTAGACAGTAATTCAGTTTCATTCTCTTACATGTAGCTATCCAGTTTTGCCAACACCAGCTATTGAAGAGGCTGTCATTTCCTCATTGTATGTCCATGGCTCCTTTATCATATATTAATTGACCATATATGGTTGGGTTTATATCAGGGCTGTCTAGTCTGTTCCATCGGTCTATGGGTCTGTTCTTGTGCCAGTGCCAAATTGTCTTGATTACTATGGCTTTGTAGTAGAGCTTGAAGTCAGGAAGCATAATTCCCCCACTTTATTCTTCCTTCTCAGGATTGCTTTGGCTATTCGGGGTCTTTTGTGGTTCCATATGAATTTTAGAATGATTTTCTCTAGTTCATTGAAGAATGCTGTTGGTATTTTGATAGGGATTGCATTGAATCAGTAGATTGCTTTAGGCAGGATGGCCGTTTTGACAATATTAATTCTTCCTATCCATGAGCACGGGATGTGTTTCCATTTATTGGTTTCTTTAATTTCTCTCATAAGTGTCTTGTAGTTTTCAGGGTATAAGTCTTTCACTTCCTTGGTTAGGTTTATTCCTAGGTATTTTATTCTTTTTGATGTAACTGAATGGAATTGTTTTCCTGATTTCTCTTTCTGCTAGGTTATCATTACTGTATAGGAATGCAACAGATTTCTGTGTATTAATTTTGTGTCCTGCAACTTTACTGAATTCAGATATTAGATCTAGTAGTTTTGGAGATTCTTAAGGATTTTTTATGTACAATATCATATCATCTGCAGACAAGTGCAGTTTGAGTTCTTCCTTGCCGATCTGGATGCCTTTTATTTCTTTGTGTTGTCTGATTGTCGTGGCTAGGACCTCCAGTACTATGTTGAATAAAAGTGGAGAGAGTGTGCATCCTTGTCTTGTTCCCGATCTTAAAGGAAAAGCTTTCAGCTTCTCGCTGTTAAGTATATGGTTGGCTGTCAGTTTGTCATATATGGCCTTTATTATGGTGAGGTACTTGCCCTCTATACCCATTTTGTTGAGAGTTTTTATCATGAATGGATGTTGAATTTGTCAAATGCTTTTTCAGCATCTATGGAGATGATTATGTGGCTTTTGTCCCTCTTTTTGTTGATGTACTGGATGATGTTGATAGATTTTCGAATGTTGTACCATCCTTGCTTCCCTGGAATAAATCCTACTTGATCATGATGGACCATCTTTTTGATGTATTTTTGACTTTGGTTTGCTAATAGTTTTTTGAGTATTTTTGCATCTATGTTCATCAGGGATATTTGTCTGTAATTCTCTTTTTTTGTGGTGTCTTTGCCTGGTTTTGGTATTAGAGTGATGTTGGCCTCGTAGAATGAGTTTGGGAGTATTCCCTCCTCTTCTACTTTTTGGAAAACTTTAAAGAGGATGGGTATTAGGTCTTCACTAAATGTTTGATAAAATTCAGCAGTGAAACCATCTGGTCCAGGGATTTTGTTCCTAGGAAGTTTTTTGATTACCAATTCAATTTCTTTCTGGTAATTGGTCTATTCAGATTTGCTTTTTCTTCCTGGGTCAGCCTTGGAAGGGTGTATTTTTCTAGAAAGTTGTCCATATCTTCTAGGTTATCCAGTTTGTTAGCATATAATTTTTCATACTATTCTTTCATAATTCTTTGTATTTCTGTGGTGTGTGATTTTTCCTTTCTCATTTCTGATTCTGTTATGTGTGTAGACTCTCTTTTTTTTTGATAAGTCTGGCTAGAGATTTATCTATTTTGTTTATTTTCTTGAAGAACCAGCTCCTGCTTTCATTGATTCTTTCTATTGTTTTATTCTTCTCAGTTTTATTTGTTTCTGCTTTAACCTTTATTATGTCCCTCCTTCTACTGACTTTGGTCCTCATTTGTTCTTCTTTTTCTTGTTTCATTTATTGTGAGTTTAGACTGTTTTGGGATTGTTCTTCTTTCCTGAGGTAGGCCTGTATTGCAATATATTTCCCTCTTAGCACGGCCTTTGCTGTGCCCCACAGGTTTTGTGGTGTTGAGTTATTGTCATTTGTCTCCATGTATTGCTTGATCTTTGTTTTTAGTTGGTGAATGATCCATTGATTATTTATCAGCATGTTTTTAAGCCTCCATATATTTGTGGGCTTTTTCATTTTTTGTGTGTAATTTATTTCTAGTTTTATACCTTTGTGATCTGAGAAGTTGGTCGGTACAATTTCAATCTTTTTAAATTTACTAAGGTTCTTTTTGTGGCCTACTATATGATCTATTCTTGAAAATGTTCCATATGCACTTGAGAAGAAAGTGTATCCTGTTGCTTTTGGGTGGAGTGTTCTGTAAATGTCCATTAGGCCAATCTGTTCTAATATGTTGTACAGTGCCTCTGTTGCTTTTCTTATTTTCTGTCTGGTTGATCTGTCCTTTGGAGTGAGTGGTATGTTGACGTCTCCTAAA
>JAVSCE010013388.1:0-11835 GCA_032199065.1 Smutsia gigantea
TGAAATGCTCACCACAGTAAGTGCAGTTACCGTCTGTCACCATACAAACTTATTACAATACTACTGACTCTATTCTTTATGCGGCACTTTTCATCTCCATGACATATATTTTATAATTGGAAGTCTCTATCTATTTATCCCCTTCACCTATTTTGCCCATCCCTCCACCCTCCTTCCTGATGGCAACCACCAGTTTGTTCTCTGTGTTTGTGAGTCTGTTTCTGGTTTTGTTTGTTAATTGGTTGGTTTTTGTTTGTTTGCTCATAAAAACCTTACTTTTGGATGGAATTTCTATATGTTGCTAGAGGCATCCTTGTAAATATTGTCTATTTATATTCATACTAAAATAGGTGTGATTGCCATTAGAGTTGAAGAATAGAGTTTGGCCATTCAAAAGAGTATGGCAAGGGCTGACAGCAGAAAGTGGGTTGGACAAGCTATTTGTTCCAGAAATGAAAACTGAAATTTTTCTAAGTACCCCATTTAAATATGTCATTGTTATTTAGAAAGAGATGAAAAAGATCTCACTGGAGATTTATTTAAACTATTTAAAAGACAAAAACATAAATATTATGAATATGTATACAAATACATATGTTTTTTTGTATTTTCATAAAGACAATGATACTTAAGGAATCAGGAGATAATCTGAAATAGAAAACAGAAACTAGAGAGTCCCTTAATGTCAGGTAGAGGGTCTTTCAACAAAGTTTTCAAATTTGGTAATGCTTCCTTCTGGGCACAAGTAAGAACCCACTATTCTAGGAATTTTTAATTTGCAGGGGACAGGTGTGAAGGTATATGCAAGAACTGTATTCCAAGATATTCTCTTTCATCAAAGGGTAAAGTCTAAGAAAATATATTTGATCAAGGTAAACCAGGGTCTTCCCATTTATCCATCATTCTCAGTTGTCTTAAAGTGCATGCCCTTTTGCTCTTTTTTTGAAACCAGTTTTTGGTCTCCTTTACTTCCTATCTCATGTCTAGGCCAGATAGTCTGGAAAGAAGCTTCTTATAGCCATTAGGTATGCAGGTTCTGGAGTTAGATGGTCTGGATTCAAGTAAAGTTTCCACCACTTACTGAGTGACCTTGGGAAACTTTCTTTCCCTCTAGGCCTCAGTTGTATCATCTGTAGAATGGGGATAAAAATAGTACCTATCTTATAAGGTTGTTTTGAAGTTTAAATGAGTTAATACTTGTAAAGTCCTGAGAGCCATGCCTGGCCTGAGGTAAGATCTTACTAGGTTTTGATTGTTATTAATATTATTTAAAAAAATTTTTTTGGATGGGAGACTGTGTAAGAACAAAGTATAAATGTGAATTTAGCATTTCTCTGGTAGCAGCACTTTACTTTAGTTTTCTATTGCCACTGTTTCCACTGTTCTGTTCTGCTTAATAACAATACGGACTGAACATATTATTATCCTCTGTACATTTATTTATGTCATCTGGAACACTTCATATCTTCACTCTACTTAATCAAAGCATACTCTCATTTCCATATTTAACTCAAGTCTCACCTCATCTATAAAGCCTTTTTTGACTACACAATCCATTCTACCTGTGCTCACAGCAACAGTTGCCTATATTAGTCATTTACAAAGTAATCCTTCCCTGCCTTGTGACATTCCCTTTTCTGATGTCCTTATTGTTCCTAAATATATTCTAAAGTTTCTATAGGGACAGTCTGTACCTTTCTACAGTCATATAGCACCTATGGACACTGATTTTCAAACATTCTAGATTCACAATGATTATATGATGATTATGCTTAACTCTATTCTATTCTTTACAGGTAATAATGTAATAAGATTGATTTCTCTAAATTTCACATACAAAAATACTCCGGCTCATGAGTTTATAAACATCACACACACATAATGGTGTCACCATTCATGTTCATATAAGTATGCACACACACTTATAAATAAAAGTGTCATGCATATCGTTTCTTTTCTCAATGAACTTACATGAAATAGAACTCAACTAATGCCTCCCACTTACCATTTCCACTGAAATTATAGTTTTCAGCTCATTAGTTGGAAAGTACTATGTAAAGGATTTGAGCCACTGTGTTCAAAATGCCATTGATTGTCTTCATTACTGGGATAACAACGCCCCCAAAATATCATAGCAAGTAATATGATCATTGCCCTTGGCAGCACCATTAAACTGGGCAGTCAACTACTTCAAATAACTAAGTGTTAAACATTAGTTCAGCCTTAAGGAGGTTGATTTTAACAGCCAAATTTGCACTGCAGTCTATCTGAAAATTAAAAGCACCTTTCAAACTTAATTTTACAGAAATGTTAATGATCAGAACAAACTATTGAAGGAAGAAAAGAAAAGCAATTATTTCAATAAATGAAAGGAAACAGTAAGTGAAGCCTCCTGTTTTAAAAGGGTGGCAGTAACTTATCTCTTTTTAAGGTAATGTCCTAAGCTCAAAGCACTGTGGAGATATTTAAACTGTGGTTTACATAGGAATTATTTTCACTTGCAAATACAATTCTAATGGAAAAAGTTAACAGCTTTTCTTAACTTGAGTTATTAAGTGAAACACCACAGGAATGTTTATTTTCAAAGTGGAATTTAATTAGTTTCTAAATGCCTAATTTAGACATTTCCTACAGTGATGAGAAATAAGAATAAATCACAAAGAGATAAAGAAGAATGATCAAAAAGGGAAAAGAAAATTACAAAAGCTAATGTCAAAAGGATCTGATATGTGGTTGGGCTGTGGTAGTAATGGTTCAGAGAGGGAGATATAGGTCTAATGGGCTTCATTGCCTCTTGCCAATGCCATCAATGTGTTTAAAAAGACATTTCAGATAGATAAAGAACATAAATATTGAAAAAGTATCACAGTCTTGGGAATTGCTCTCATTATTGCTATGTTGGTATTTGTAAGACGATAGTTTAAGGTGTAAATTTAAATCATGAAAGTGTCAGAATAATCAAATTATGATATTGAAAAGCACTTTGAAATAAAATGAACAATTATTTGCTAATAAAATATACTGGGCTGAAATCAGATTTGTGGTAAAATAAGCCTAAAGCATATGCATTATATATAAACAAAATAATTTTCAGCACTTCATTCTATCAATTATTTCCTTCAGGAACAATGTAATTTTGTTGCACTAATACCAATACCTAAATTTTACTCAGAAATGCAAGCAATGAAAACTAAGCAAATTACCTAGGTGTTCTATACCAGGCATTCATATTTCTTGCCAAGATTAATGATTCCTTCTTAAACACTATGATTTGAAACTCTTCCAGTCCTACTAAGAATAAAAAGAGGACCCCTTTTTCGAGCACTAAACATTTAAAATGAGGTGAGCTGGTTACCCACATTGGACCTTTGGATTAGAAAGAATCATTACTATAGTTAGAAGTACTCTGAGGTTGGATTTTTGGAGGAAATTTTAGTTTTCTCAGTTAGATTTTAAACTCCTGGAAAGTAGGAGATAGACCTGGGTGAGTCCTATACTTCCACAGAAGCACTTGATTGAATGTCAATTTATGTGGGCTTACAGAATGATATCCTTAAACCAGTAACACAAATAGAACTGTCTTCTATAGTGAAGTAGAAAATCTGTCCTTAGGAATTCTATAAATGTCTTTTACTGATGATGATATGACTCCTTATTATATTTCTGGCAATTAAAAAGGGAATAACAACTCTGACAGTGTCTCTTTCCTCTATATCTCCCATCTTTTCCAAATACATTATTCTATTACTATTTCCAGGACTTATTTTTATAATGACTTCACAATCTCCATGTTTTCACAATTTTGCCAGTTATACATAACGAAGATGAATGGTTAGTTTACACTGCTTATAGAGCAAGAATATTTCTACAAGGTTGAAATTAGGAATAGCAAAAAATAACCTAAGTTTGTAAACCCAGAAAAGGTCATTGAGACTGACTTCTAGCTTCTTGTTAGCAGGACAACTACATGGCCTAAGGCAATAGTTGATTATTCTACTAATTCAAACAGCTGTCAAGCATTCTTGGCTGTTTTGGCGAGTACAATAACATACTAAGCACTACAGTAATTGTAAAAATTACACAAGTGCCAAGTACTATACTCAGCATGTTTACATTCATTATCTCATTTAAACCCCAAAACAATAGCATAAGGTCTGTATCATTATTCCCCCGTTTTCTAGCTGAGGAAACAGGCTTTGACAGGTTAAAAACACTTGCCCAAATCACACAAAAAAACTCAAAAATGAACTCAGTTCTATCTGATTCTAGATTCTGAACTCCTATCAATTGTCTAACTACACAGTATAAAGCCTGGCTTGAGGTACACTGCACTTACATATATCAACATTTCACAAACCCATAAAAGCACATTCTGAAAAGGAACCGATGCTAGGATGATAAGATTTTGGTTTTTGAGTTTTCCCTACAGCAAAGATTCTCAGTTGTGTTTGTTAATAGGGACACACTTAAACTATGTGTTTAAGTAGGTGAATCAGATTCAAGAAGCCAAGATACAAAATCCATGAGGTTTAGCTGTATCTAGCAGTGTAGATATTTATTTAAAACAATGTAAATGTAGTCTTCCACAAAAGAAGCAGTGTCACAAGAAAACTTGGGTTTCAAGTTTTGTAAACGCTGCATTTTCAACATCATGGTGTCAGTCTTCATACACTCTTTGACAAGGTTGTCAATCAAACAGAAATCTATTTTGTAAGACTTAAACAAAGATCAAAGCAATGATAATGCTGAGTTAACGTTATCTTCCCACTTAAACACTTTCATACTTCAGCATCAATATTAACTTCAAACTATTCTTTCAAAGCAAACAAAATGGTACAAACTTTAGTATCTCTTTTGACCATGGAAACCATAATTTCTAGATCTACTTCAGATATTTGTGAAACAGTGGCTTGAATTTATATTTTTGAGGAAGTGTAATATAGAAAGGCTTTTCAGTGTTTACCTTAAGATAGCTTGTATATTTTGTTAGATAATGCATTTAAACATGGAATGTCATTTTCATTCTCACTTTAGGTCATTCACAAATGAAAGGCATCAAAAATTAATTTAATAAGTGAATAAATTCAGCAAACAAAATCAGTGGAAATACATTAGAAAGCTCATCATCAAGTAGATTTATAAGCAAAACTGAGCCCAACTCCTCGATACTGCGTCACTACAAGAACTCAGTTTTAAGAGTCATGTATCATTTCTATGATAATTATACGTAATGATCATGACTATTTTGTGCTGTTTTTCTAAAGTGGTATCTGGTAAACATATCATAATAAACCCAAAAAGTCCACCACAAAAAATGAAATAGCTTGCACAGCAGTCCCCTGTTATCTACCCTTTCAATTACCCATGGTCAAGTGTGGTCCAAAGCAGATGATCCTCCTTCTGACCTCCTGTCAGGTTAACAGTAGACTAACACTATGTCACAATGCTTATGTCATTCACCTCACTTCATGTCATCACATACACATTTTATCATCTCACATCACCACAAGAGTGAGTACAGTACAATATTTTGAGAGAGTCAGGGAGAGACCACATTCACATGACTTTTATTACAGTATACTATTATAATTGTTCTATTTTATTATTGGTTATTGTTGTTAATCTCTTACTGTGCCTGATTTATAAATTAAGCTTTTTAATGGATATGTATAGGGAAAAATACAGTATATATATGGTTCAGTTCTATCTGTGGTTTAAGGCATCCACTTGGGGGTCTTGGAACATATCCCCCATGGATAAGGGGAGACTACTGCATATGGGATATAAGCATGTACCAATGCTATATATTAAGAGATCAAAGTTTGAGGACATTAGCCTTTTCCAGGGAATTATGTACTAAGTAAGCACTTTACAAAGTTCTCTATACTTTACTAGCATTTGTTGAGTACCATCAGGGGATATGACTCAGTATTTAGGCACTAACAGGTCAACTGAAATAAGGACATTGCTGTCAAGAAATGCTTTGTATTTTAGTAGCACTTATTATTAGGGCCACAAAACTAAAACAAAACAAAAAACAACAACAAAAAAAAAACGCTGCATTGATTATTTGGGTATAGTTAAAGTATGCTCTAAAATATGTTCTTTTCCTATGAAAAATAATATATTTGGCCTCATTTGAGAGTTTGATCACATCATCTCACCAACTAGTGATAGAAAATGTCAACTAAGATACATTCTCCAGCTATCTCTGAGTAAGTAATTGATAGATTTATAAATGTTCCATTTATCCTTATGTACCATTTGGGGGTGAGAGTTGGGTAAGGAGAAAGGGTAGAATTTTGTTTTATGTTTACAACTGACTGGGAAATATGATGCAAAAGTCTGACGTGGAAAATCCAGAAACAATTCAAGTGAATTAGTTAAAACTATTTCAAGTAAAAAACAGCTAAGAGTTTATGATTTTTCAAAAGAAGTTCTGATGCTAAGGGGCTGGCATTTGAGAATTCTTTGGCACCTTGAACTTAGGGTTCTTCTTTGGGATCCACAGTCCTCTTAGAGCTAATAATAATTAATGATTTCACTGTGAAAATGTAGCTACCCACATGAATATATGGGCAAATTAGTGTTTGAATGAAAAAAATAATTAAGTGCCTTATATATAGTAATTATGAGTATGTGACTGTATGTGTACATGTGCTTTAAAATTCCTGGTGACTTCGGCTAGGCATACCCCATATAAAATGAGGGAAGACTAAAGGGTCATTGTAATTACAGTTTTCTTCTACTGGAATATCAGAGGAATTTCACAGAGGTTCTGGTATCATTGTGGGTGTCAAAATCAGTAAGAGCATCTTGTCATTAAAATTATAAATGTGACCCTTAAGGTGAAGTGACTTTACCCCAATCTACTTTGATAGTGCCAAGAATATGAAAATGTCTATGTTTTTTATTCCTATACAATTATATGTCTACATGATTATCGATATATGCTCCTAGAATTAAAAAAAATCATAAAGTAATATTAAAACACTCCAAGGTATCTCAAATAAGTTAGCAATATATATATCCTGGCATAATGGCAAACAAACTCTTTCTAGATTCTACTGAAGTTTTCTCCCATAGAAAGAGACAATTAGAAAAACATGGACTGTAATTTAAACAAACCTGATAGTTTTTCAGTGGTTTGCCTACAGTGAATTTGAAAAAATTGCAGGCTACAAAGGAAATGTAGATATAATTACTTCTGTAAGCCCACATTACTAATCAAGAAATACTGCGTCAACATATGATCTTTCTGTTTGCTGTTTATATTGATAATTTATTGGTCTTACAAAAAAATCCATTAATCACTTTAAAAATATCAAATGTGATGAGAAAATTCATGTTTAAGTTTGGCTTGAAACTGTGAATGATCTGTTACTTACACATACTATTCCATATACTATACTACAGGGAAAATATGTTATGATATATTGAAGCAATAATAGAGGCAATTCTTAATTATCCATATAAAGGGAAGATGTCAAAGAAAGGAAAATCTAATACAGGCAATACTCCAAAGCAGTACATTCTTTTGATTGTGAAAGATATTATATGATTTTAAGAAAAAGGTTTCTAATCACTTTGCTTAAACTACAGCATGATCCCACATCTCAATTTTCTGAACAAACACAGCTTAGTTTTTCCCTCTTCTAATCCATCCTGCAAATTACCAACAGATTTACCTTTCAAAAACAGTGTTTTGATTACATTACTCTAAAATCTTTTAAATAAAATATTAACCCTTTACCCTGAAAACCCTAACACTCTACAGCTGGATCCCACTGGCTTGCCATTTCATCTAGAAGTCTCTAATGAATGAACCAGTTTCACAAGAAAAAAGTAGCAGGTTCACCATCCAGAAGATATTTTATGAACATGGCCAGGCCGTGTGTTATAGGGCAAAGAACAATTGCACACCTGGGTTCAAATTCTGGTGTTGTATTTATTAGCCATGCCAAAGTGGCCAAATTGCCTAATTCTTCTATTCCCCAATTTCCCCACCTAGTTCTCTAAACAGAACCCCTCTATTAAGGTTTTTGTGTGTATCTCTTAAATGCTTAATTCCTTCAATATAGATAAATATGGCCTAGACCACCTGAGTTAGTCTGAGATTTAAATTTGCCAAAGAGAACTCACAGAGCGGCAAATAACAGAAAAGGTCAAATAAGAGTCAACATCAGTGGGTCACTCTATAATTTCACCTGGAGGAGAAATCTCTGAAAGCCTGCACTGTAATTATTTACACAAATAGATTCTCAGAGTATTCACTCACCCACATTCCTGGCAGCTGCCCTCCTTCCTTCGTGGAAAATACAAATGTTATTTAAATACTTAAGGGACATTTCTTTCTGTGTGATAGTTTGCTTAAACTGGGGATGAAAGAAAGAAATATATTCTTAAATAAGGCCGCAAGTAAAATTCAAATTACCAGCATTCTAGAAAGGAGTATTGCTTCCGAGGTTCTGACCAGTGAATTAACCCCCATTCATATCTTATGCAGCCTAGAAGTTGATAAAGCATAGGGGTTCGGTGGTATTAATTGCCCACAATAGTGCAATTCTGTGGAAAATTAAATCCTTAGGGTTAAATTAATTATTAAAGACAATTGTTCACTGCAACGGTTCATTGGATATAGGTCAAATCTACACAAGATTAAACAACCTTTTTTTGGGGTATGGGTGATGTATTTCATGAAAATTTTTTCTAGTACTTTAAAATATGGGAAAGGAAAAAATGTAAACGTACACTAGAGTACATCAAACCATATTGGGCAGTTGCGAGTGAGAGACTGGTCCACCCACCAGCTGTTTGTTTGAACTAAGGATATAAGCTGTTTGTTTGTATTAAGGATATAAGCAAGACTCTAGGCTGAGTACTGCTGGCAGAAAGAACAAATCCCTAGACTCGAGATATTTAGAGTCTTGTTGGTGGAGAAAGAGACGTTTGGAATTAGTAAAAGCAATCCACAGAAGAATATAACAGAATAAGTTAATGTGGATGCCAGGAAAATCTTCTAGGAATTCGGCCTTGTAAAGCTGATGAGGATTTCAGTAGGTAAAGGTGGAGTGCGAGGGTTTTCCAAGTTTAGTCAATAGCATGAACAAAATAGCAATGTATGAAGCATACAGATAGAAAGGTATGGTGCAGATTCAGCACACAACTTTTAATCTAATTTGGTGCAGAAAGAGAAGGTAAGGCTGGAGATAAAATTTGAAGACATGTGGTCAGGGCAGTGGTATACTGGAACCCAGCTTGTGAGAGGTGACTATTAGCATCTCTTCCCATGCCTACATTAAGTGGCATCATGCTGTTGGCTTGAAACTGGCAACAGTAGGATAACTTACGTAGAATTTGGCAAATGCTGCAATCAGAGTGACTGGGTGATTAAACAGTCGGCGACGAACACTTTTCAGGAAATGACTGTGTTTAAGAATTTGAATGCCTGGGTCAGGAAAATATTTATCTTAGGGAACAAGTGTGAGGCACTGAAGAATTTTAGCAGATAAATGATATGATTTGGGAGTCATTTCTCTAGAGCTGGAAGTTACAGCCACAGACATGGCCAGAATTTCCAAGAAAGTAATGAAAGAAGAAATGGGGAAAAAATATTGGGGAACATATAAGTTTGGAGGAAGAAAAGAAGTTTATCAATGAAATACAGATAAAAGATATCCAGAAAGGAAAGAAGAATATCAGGATAGAGCCAAGTCATAGATGAAAGAAATGTTTCAAGAATGAAGTGCTAGTAGTGAAAGACATTAGCTTTCAAGCATCCTTAAGATTTAGGAAAGGCCCTGGCGAATTAAGCAGAATGACATGCTAGGCATCACATAGATTACTAGGTTTCTGTACATTTACTATACAACACATAGTTGTACAAGCATTTTACATGTTGTAAAACAAAAGATCACTGTGGATCAAGTATAGGATGGTTTTTCCTAGAATGTGATTAAGGTATAGAATAATCTCATATTAAATAGCAATTCATATATAAAAGAAAGGGAGGAAGAGAGTAAAAACTTAATGATTCAGTGCCATGCATTAAATATGGTGTTGCTCTGGTTTTACCCTAGAATAATTCCTACTGTCACATGCTCTACTACTGTCAATGAGCCCTCACCCAACCTTTTGAAAGGCTTATAACTGACATCTGACATATGTATAGTGCAAAGTCCTTTCATATACATCATTTCATTTAAACTTCCTAACAACACAGTGAAATATTACTCCCATTTTACCAATGAGGTTACCAAGGCTGAGAAATATTAAGTAATTTGTCAAACACCACACCTCTGACAAGTGAAGAGAATGAGACTAGAACCCAGACTAATTCCAAGTTCATAATTATTTTTCTTACAATATGCTGTTTCACATCTTCCCCTTGCCTTAGTTCTTATTAAATTATGGAGTCATGCTCCTTAATCTAATTAACAACTAAATGATTTGGTACAGTTTCTTGATATATTAGGAGTGACTGAGACACAGTAGGTAAGAGTGAGTCCAACAACCTGTGTATGAAATCTAGTTCTTCTTGTGTGTGACTTTGGACAAGAAATTTTACCTCTCTGGGCCTCAGTTTTCTTATATGTAAATGAGAAATGTAATGTGAATGTGAGGATTTAATGAGATATTTCACTCAAAGCACTTCAAGCAATGCCTGGCACATAGTAAGTTCTTAATCAGTACTAGCTACTTTGATTACTGCACTGCGGAAAGCAAAGGCCATTTGCTGATACTCAATAGTTATTGTGTTTGTAGTATGGGGCTGAGACCTTTATGGACTGATGGCACTCTGCTAAATAAGTGCTGGAATTTACTAAAACTGTTCCTCTTAATGTGGAACAGTAAGTTTCATGGACAAGTTAGTCATTTGTGCTCATCCTACTGTATTTTGCCTCTGGTTAAATGTAAATTTCCCCTCCTTGTAAAAGCCTATTATTTAAAAATTAGTGTTCATAGTTTTTAAAACAGCTATAATAGATGTCATAACAGTTGAAATTATAGTTAGAAACCACAATACAAGAAATAAAATTTCAAATAAATGAGAAGGAGCTTTTTGTGGACATCAATACTTTAGAATGATTTAAAATCTATTTTACAGATGCAAGAACTCTTTTTTTATGCATAGAACACATTTTCAAAATATTGAATATAACTACTATAAGAAACAAAAAAAGATAGTCTTTTAAAATTGTTTAGCCATACTGTTCCCATAGCAAACATCATTATTTATCAGTTTTGAAAATAGGCCAACTGCTAACAGGGGAAATGCACAAATCTTGGCACACAATATAGAAAATGTTAATCTTTCCCCTTTTCAAAAACAGTTTTGCATCAATTTTACACACTTGTCAAGTTCTTATCTCAAAGCCCAAGCAGCATTAACCATATCTCTCAGAAATCATTATACACTATTCCTAATAATTTCCCCATAGCTGATGTAATAAGAGAAAAGAAAACGTTAACTACTACCAGATACTGTTACTTCTTACCTGTGCATATAACACAAAAAATGGACTTAGGGATTGAAAAAAAAACAATAGCTACTTGATATTTTCCTTTCATTTTCTATTCTTTTATTTCATAGTTACCCTCACATTGTTTCTTTACTTTTCAATGTCCAATCTAATGTTAGGAAGTGGTTGTTCATTTTTACCATATATTTGGAATGAAGAATCTTTTTCTCTCTGTGGGATTGAATAATGTCCCTTCCTCAAAGATACCCGGATCTTAATTCCTGAACCTGTGAATATGTTACCTTCCATGGTTTTGTAGATGCAGTTAAGCCAAAGGACATGTGATCAGCAGACTATTCTGGATTATCAGGAT
>JAVSCE010013390.1:0-23279 GCA_032199065.1 Smutsia gigantea
AGACACATGTATGAACAAAAGAGACACACCTGTGGAAACAAGTCCTAAACTTGTCAAGGAAACATAAACAGCCACTGCACCACATAGACTGTCCACTGCACAACTTCACCAGGGCCATTCACATAAACTCAATGAACAGCTGAAATACAGCCTCATGTGGCAGCACTCAGCAACCATTTCAGGACCTCTTCCCACAATTCATGTACTGCAGAGGGAGAAGTCATGATTCTATGATGCAACCAACCTCAGTTGGTTCAAGAATTGTTATCTAAAACCACAATAAACGAGTCACAGTCTCCTATATTCAACCATTTCTTGAATTTCTCAAAAAATACCTCAGTATCCTTAATCTTGAAACAGCACATACACAAACAGTAAGTGCCACAACCTTTAAGAAATATCTTGTTTAAACTAGCTTGAACTGTTATCTAGTACTGACATATAAAGCTAATTTCAACTACTTTCAATTTTAAATGAATAACCTCCGTTTTAGAGAGGCTCAGTAACTTGCATAGTTACACTGCAGCCCTGAGATCACATATGCCTAATGAGGTCATCTAGAACTGGCAGTTCACCTTCTTAGGTACATACTTACTGTGGTTGCCTGCCTCCAACATGATCCCCTAATGATCTCTGCTCCTGATAATCACACTCTGTAATTTATAAGTATATCAGGGTTGTTCTGTGTGAACAGAATACAGCAGATATTGTATGTCACAACTAGACTGGATTTTAAAAGACCCTGTGGATTCTGTCTTGTGTACTCAAAAGCTCTCATATTTGCCCCCCACCACCTTCTCACTCCTCCCTCTGAAAGAAGTCAGCCACCATATTGTGAGCCGCTCTGCGGTAGGAACTGAAGCCTACAACAAACACATGAGTGGGCCTGAAATTATCCTCCAGTCCCAGTCTAGTCTCCAGATGACTATACCTTCTGGGCAGCTTCTCTGAAATCTTGTGAGAGACCCTGCACCAGAATAACCCCAGCTAAGCTGCTTCTAGATTCCTGACTCTTTGCATTAATTTTCTATTGTGGCTATAAAACTAGTGGCTTTAAACAGCACAATTTACTATCTCACAGTTCTGTAGGTCAGAAATCCAGTGCGTTCAACTGTTGTTCTCTGTTCTGGGTGTCATAAATCTGAAATCAAGGTGTCGGCTACCTGCATTACAAGAGGCTCTAGGGAAGAATCTGCCTCCAGAGTCATTCAGGTTTTTGGCAGAATTCAGTTCCATGCAGTTGTAGGACTAAGGTCCTGGTAGCCTTGCTGACTACCAGCTTCTAGAGGCTACCCACATTCCTACCTCCATCTCATGCATTGAATCCCTCTGAACCCCCTTTCTGCCTCATCTCTATAACTTAGCTCAGTTGGGAAAGGTTCTTCCACTTTTAAGGGCTCATGTATTAGACTGAGACCATCCAGATAATCTCCCCATCTAAAGGTCCACAGTCTTAATCATATTTGCAAAGCCTCTTCTGCTATTTAATGTAACACATTCACAGTTTTGGGAAAATAGAATATGAACAACTTTAGGGGGCTATTATTTTACCAATCACACCCTCAGAAACTGTGTGATTTAATAAATGTTCACTGTTTTAAACTTTTAACTTTTGGGTGTAATCTATGCCTCAACAGATAACCAATATAGGTACTAAGAGAAAAACTGCCCTGAAATTATTAACCAGCATATATAGTTACATATAAGGTGTTCAATATATCACATATTTATACATATACACACATACCTCTCAAGCATTATGAACATTTTTTTATTGAAGTTATTTTTTATACTTCTCTTAGATTCACTCACCCCAAATATTCAAATACCAGAAAGCAAAGACTATACCTCTGCTGTACTATGTGGAAATTTAATTTCCACATAGGAAAATCTTACATTGATTTCAAGAATTCAACATAGTGGCTCAACAGTTACCTATATTATTTTTTTTTTAATTTTGGTATCGTCAATGTACAATCACTTGAACAACATTATGGTTACCCATATTATTAAATCCTCACCCCTACTAATGCAGTTACTATCTGCCAACATTATTAACACTTTTTCATATATTATCTCATTAAATTCTCTTAATAACCATATATTATTACCTATAAAATGAAACTCCTAATAATTGGTATAGTTTAGACTTATAAATCCAAATTATTTCAAATTTAAGCTATATTTATGACATCTATTTCTCTTTCTCCCTTATAATCTCAGGTTTCAAGTCACAGAATTTTAGAATCAGATTTTCATTCTAATTATAAAGTTCAAAAATACTTTTCCACAAATGTATTTGATTCTTTTGACACCCCTACACATAAAAACATGAAATGCTTTAAAACTGTACGTGACAACTGAAATTACTTCTTCACTGAAAGAGTCACATGGAAAATGTGCTCACACCAGTGCTCACTTTCTCAGTGCTTGTGCTCGCTAAGGTTACCGGCCACCTTTTTGTGTGTGTGTGCTAAATCCTAAGGCCACTTTTTAATCTTATCTTATTTGATGTCTCAGCAACATCTAACAATGTTGACTACTCTGGCCTTAAAACACTATCTTTTCTTAGCTTCCATCATAGCATACTCTCCCACCTCTCTAGTTATTGCCTCTTTGTTCTTCTCTTACTGGGCCCATCCCTTAAATATTATAGTTTCTCAGGAGTCAGTGTTATTTCCATTCCCTTTGGGGGAGCCACCTCCAGACCTCTTTATATTCAAGCACCACATGAATGTGACAACTTTCAGATCTGTATCTTCTGCCCCTTTTCTTTCTCCTGGACTTCAAATGCACATATACTATTTCCTAATAGATATCTACACTTGGGTGTCATTCAATAAACACCTCAAATTCATCATGTCCCAACATACATTTATAATCATCCCTCAAAAAACCATTCCCCCTAAGAGACATGACTCAGTGAGTGGTCCTGCTGTCCCCTTATCTTGTCAGGGATGCCCTACCCCCTCACCAAATCTCACTGCTGCTCTAGCTCCTTAAAATGGATCCTACTACTTTATTCCATCCTCAATACTTCAATAATTCTTACCACCATCAACTCTTGTCTGACATACTAGATTTTCGTGTCTTTAATTTTGCTCCCAGCTTTCCAATCCATCTGACATTGACGTCAGAGTGACCTTTCCGATCACATTACTCTCTAACTTAAAGGCCTTTACTGGTGTTATCACTGCTCTCCGAAAAGTTCAAGTTCTCTAAGACAATTTGCACAACCATTTATTATCTGGCCCTATCTCTCAACATTCCCTTGTCCTTTTCCCTTGTTTTCCTTACCTCTAACTTCTAATAAAGGCTGTCTTTTTTGTCTGATACGCTTTTACCATTCTGGACTATCACCCATCCCCTTGATCTGGCTGATACCTGAATATCACTGGTATCTCAGCTTATCTACTCCTAGAAAGCTTTCTCTAACTACTTCCCTAAGATCACTTCCTTTCTTATGATTTCATAGCACCTCATACTTGACCCTTAGTACTACACTTACTCGATACCACCATGGTATATTTACCTGTATGTCTTGTTAAACTACATACTCGTTATTTATCAGTTTCCCTAGCAACTTACGTATTTCTGACACAGTGACTGTACTGAATAAATATTCGTTAAATGACTGAGTGATCAGACTTTCCTATGGTGATTTTTATGTTATTTAAAATAACCTTCTCAATAACTTCATGTCTTCACAGCCTAAGAGAATTATAGCTGAAAGTATAAGAGTCAAATCTCATACATTAATAAAGTACACACAAAAGACATAATGATAGGAACTTCAAGAATTTCCCAGTTTTTAAATATGACTCTTGTATGAGAGTCACTGCATCTGGTATCATTAATGAAAGCCTGAGAAACCAGGATGAATCTGAGAAAGTGGACAGGGCTAGGCTCACATATTAGTCAAATAACTCCTTGAACATCAGCAACATCAACATGTATTTCATACGGCCTCAACAAATAAACAAATCACACTAACTCAAGGAATCTTCCAAAGCAAATGAAAAATATTTGAAACCTAAAATGTTAAATCATCTCATGTTTTGACAGAGCAATTTCCCCAGGTAACATAAGTCATTGTGATTATGCTTTTGCTGGCTTCCTTTCTAAAGCTAGTGAAAACAACTGTATTTTTAACTTATCTGTAATATCTTCATTACACATGTTCAAAAAAAGAACATAATAGAATGGCACAAACTTTAATTGTACTAGTGTAAGAGTTCACCTGTGATTCAACAGATTTAAATATGTGACACAGCTACTACAATACCAATAAAGTTTCTTTATTCTAGGCTCAAACACTCTCAAATCTAAGTGTAATGTCAAACATGCATTTAAAACCATTAAATTACTGTATTATGAATCCTCACAGGTCACTCAGATCATCTTCTTTCAATTTTCAATAACTTTGAGTTACAAATTTAAAATATCCAGTTCAAAACTAATTTTAGAAATACACTCAAATACATAACACTCATTAGTGATGCCATTGTATATGCATCAAAAAAAGGGAGGGACAGGAAAATTTAAGAGTATAAGGCCATTACAAAACTAATAAAATAAGACACAAGCAAGCAGTTAAAATTCAAGACACAAGCAGTGCCAAGCTGTAGTATATATGATTGCAAAGAATAATCAAGTAACTGCACCTAACAAAATACAGTCTTAACAGAGAGTATAAATAGCTACTCTATGATGTAGCCACTTAAGACAATAACGTAAAATAAAAACTGTCCTTGAAAGCTTAAAATGATGTCAAATTTGAATTTAACTCAGAAATGACAAGCAATCTGAAAAGTAAAATCTACAGATGGAAGTCTAGTACTGTGTGTTTTACCTCTGGGAGTTGCAGGCTGCACCATGATTCTATTCTTAAATTACAAATCTGTTGTGTGGGGAGCGGGGGAGGAATAACTGTTACAGAAAAAAAAAAAAGACTAGAACAAATTGTTGTAAGAACATGTAGTTTTTTAAAGTGTCGTTATTCTTTAAAATAACCTTATTCTTTAAACTTTATTTTTTATATAAATGGGCTCATCTATATTTAAAACACCTAATGCCCTTTGTGTTTCTTAGTATGAGAAAGATACAGAGAAAGTCACAGCTACTTGACTTACATTAATGTTTTTTCAAAACCCATAGTATCATAAAACAAATGAGAAGGGATTCTTTTGTATTTTTTCCTTCCCATTACAAAGCAAAACACCAATGTAAACACTATCACGGAGGGGAGAGAAGAGAGACTGGTTAAGGCAGCAGCTGTGTGGAAGCTCAGAAAGGACATGCGTTGGCAGATTTGTGAGGTGATGCCTGCAACACAATGTGCCTAGATCTAGTCTGATTCCTAAAATTTTTTTTTAATTCTGTACTTGATGTTTTGCCTTTTAGAAAATGATATCCCTCCCCATCACACAACGCTTTTGCTTGAGATGTTCTAATTCATTAGTCTTATTATGTTGTCACTATGGGATGGGAGGAAGGGAGGAAGCTGTTAATTTATGAAGAAAAAAATGGCCAAAATAGCTCAGACTTGCATATGTATCGTAGAAACATCTTATACCTATATACTTTATTGCAGCTTAAAAGCAACTTTTTATCCATTTGCAATTTAAATTCAACTAGAAATACTTAAACTGGTGGGGTAGTTTCTATTTTTTTCCTTAAAAATCAACATTTTGAGATGTCATAAATACAAAATTTATCAGCAAGAGAGATAACAAACATTCACATGTTGATAGAGTACAGTTGAAGAATGAGGGAAGAGAATACATACAACAAAATGTAACAAGGTGTAAATGAAGTTGGAAGAAGGCAAAAAATAGGAATCCACAGGGAAGGCTTAAGCTTAAATGAAAGGATATGTACACATCTTCACTTGACACAGAGTGAAAGGTGGACAAACAACTGAAGATATAGATAGGCTTTTAGAAGACATACATAGGAAGCAAGAAATTGATAAAGATCAAGCCTCTGTTTTCCCTCACTGAAGTATGAAGTGGGGTCTTAATAAATATGACTGAGGCAAATGTTGCTTGAAAAACTGTGCTGGCCTATGTCAGAGATGATCAAACTAAGGCCTGTGAGCCAAACATTCAAGCTAAGCGTGTTTTTTAGAGTCAGAAAAGAAAGCAAGGAAGAATATGCTACAGGCTATATGTGGCCCCAACACATAAAATATTTACTGTCTCATCCTTTACAGAAAAAGTTTGCCAGTTCCTGGTCTATACTGTAACACCTATGAGGGAGGGGGAAACAACTAGAGATTAAAAGACATAAGTTTGCAAAGGCATCAGTCAGTACAGCTGTATGATTGTTTTTCAAGCAGTTATCTTTTTTTCCAACAGGGAAAAGAAAAATGGAGGCACTCATGAAAGAACATTGTCCTGGGCAGATATTTTAAATGCAAAAACATCTTAATTATATGATATGAAATATTACCAGCCTATTATTACACCATAAAGTTAAGAAGTAAATCATATTATGGGTAACTGTTGAACCATGGTATTGTATACTTGAAACTAATATAAGATTATGTATCAATGATAATTCAATTTAAATAAATTGAAATCTCTTTAAAAAAGAGTCATAAGAACTAAAACAAAGGTTTTAATAACTAAGCAGGAAAAGGACTGCCCCAAGATAGTTCATTATTAATTGCTAAAAGAAATACCATAAAAATTAGTTTCTAAAACAAATATGGAACCTCTGCTTCCAGTCTAACAGTAATTGGTGTAGGACTTACTCTAGCTAGAAAACTGGACAAAATTTATGAAACTACTATTTTCAGATACTGGACAACAGAAAATGCTAGACTGGGATCTCTGGAAAAGAGATGAAGTGAGCAACATGATTATACAGGTTTTCCGCCTAAATACACTTTCCCCCACAGAGTTAAGGAAAACCCTAGCAGAGCATAATATTAGGTCTAGATGAGCTGAAGGGCCAAATCTGAGCTCAGGAAGGATGAGACAACTGGACACTGAGGCAGGTCAAAAGAATAAAGTAAGCTAAGCAGATGAAACAGTTCTAGAAATTTCTACATAGGGTTTTTTGAGTCTTCAAAGGAATTTTAAGTTATGAATGTATATGATGAGACTCAAAGAGGCCAGGCAAACAATTACCAGAAAGCCTGAAAGTGATCAACTCTCAGAGATCACAGAAAAAGCATAGCAAGACATTCCAGCTTAAAGCCAAAATGAAAAGACACCATCAAACAAAAAGACTTTCATTACAGATCTATAAGTATTATGCCTTAATGGTAGGGCTAAACTAATCTTAAGAGTGAAGGTTCCTCTAAATATGTCCCAATATACCTTAAAAACAAACCTCAAAAGGATCAAGTTGATCCACAAGTGACATGACTGCCTGACAGAACAAAGTACAACACTCATTAAAGGAAGACAACAAAATCCATTTAGAGTGTTCAAACACAATAATAGCCAGAATCCAATAAAAAATTATCAGAAAAACCAAGATGCAAAAAGATGATGAAATTAAGAGACAAAGATCTTAAAATATCTATTATAACTATGTCCAAAGATACCAAGAAAAACATGAACACAATGAAAAGAGAAATGGAAACTTCATGATTGATCAAAAAACTTTTATATAGAAAGAAAAAACAACATTTAAACTGAAAAATTCACTAGAAGAATCTCAACACAGATCAAACGCAACAAAAGAAAAAAAAAATCAACCTGAAACCAGAGTGAACAAAACAGAGCTACAAAACAAATCAATGAACAGCCTCAGTGGTATTTGCAACCATAGATAATAGTCTAATATACATGTTATCAGAGTCCCAAAAGAAGAGGAAGGATGTGAAAAAGAAAATGTGTTTTAAGAAAGAATGAACTTGTTCCAAATTTGATGAAAAAAAAGTAAAACAACCAATTGCCACAGCAGCACAAATCCAGGAGTGTAAGTGAACTCCAAGCAAGCAGGAAAGGTAAGTACAAAGAAAACACACCAAGCACATCACAATGAAACTAAGGAAACAGTGAAATAAAAATAAAAATCCTAGGGCCAGAGAAAAGAAAAGATATATTACACAGCAAGGAACAATGATAAGAATTATCAGAGATTTCTCATCAGAAACAATGCATGCCCAAAACAGCAAAGGAATTTCTAAATAATGAAAGACAAACTCAATATAGGTCTCTAGAGCACATGAAAATAAGTAAAAACTGAAGACACAGGAACACATGTGTGACGAAAGCAGAAAGAATTTGTTGCCAGAAATCCTGCACATAAAAAGTCAAAGTTCTTCAGACTGAAGGAAAATAACGCCAGAATCTCTGATGTACAAAGAAATGAAATGTCAGAACCTAAAAACAGGTACACAAATATAAATTTTTATTTTTAAAATTTATTTAAAGGATAACTGTTTAAAAGAAAAAGAGCAATGATCTATTATTAAGTTTATAAATAGAAGCATATTTTTCTTAAAAAAGCACAGAAGATGGAACAGAGCCAGTGGCAAAGATATTATACTAAGGCTCTAACATTATATATGATGTGATCTATTCTTATAAACAGACTCTGATAAGTTAAATATGTATAATATCATTAAGACCTAAAAAAATCACTAAAATAAGAAAACTAAAAGATATAGCTAATAAGTAAATAGACCATTTACTATTCCATTTTATTCATTAATTACTAAAAACAGTAATATTTATAATTCCACTTTGTTTAGAATAAAAAAAATTAAATATGAAAAATTAATCCAAAAATACATGAAGAACTCACAAACCACAAAAGACCCCAAATAGCCAAAGCAATCCTGAGAAGGAAAAATAAAGCTGGGGGGATTATGCTCCCCAACTTCAAGCTCTATTACAAAGCCACAGTAATCAACACAATTTGGTACTGGCACAAGAACAGAACCACAGACCAATGGAACAGAATAGTGAGCCCTGACATAAACCCAACCATATATGGTCAACTAATATACGATAAAGGAGCCATGGTTATACAATGGGGAAATGACAGCCTCTTCAACAGCTGGTGTTGGCAAAACTGGACAGCTACAGGCAAGAGAATGAAACTGGATCATTGTCTAACCTCATATACAAAAGTAAACTAAAAATGGATCAAAGACCTGAATGTAAGTCATGAAACCGTAAAACTCTTAGAAGACAACATAGGCAAAAATCTCCTGAATATAAGCATGAGCAACTTCTTCCTGAACACATCTCCTCGAACAAGGGAAACAAAAGCAAAAATGAACATATGGGACGACATCAAACTAAAAAGTTTCTGTACGACAAAGGACACCTTCAACAGAACAAAAAGGCATCCTACAGTATGGGAGAATATATTTGCAAATGACATATCCGACAAGGAGTTAACATCCAAAATATATAAAGAACTCACACGCCTCAACACCCAAAAAGCAAAAACCCGATTAAAAAATGGGCAGAGGATATGAAGAAACAATTCTCCAAAGAAGAAATTCAGATGGCCAACAGACACATGAAAATATGCTCCACATCACTAATCATCAGGGAAATGCAAATTGAAACCACAATGAGATATCACCTCACACCAGTCAGGATGGCCAACATCAAAAAGACTAAGAAAAACAAATGCTGGCAAGGATGTGGAGAAAGGGGAACCCTCCTACACTGCTGGTCAGAATGTAAGCTAGTTCAACCATTGTAGAAGCAATATGGAGGTTCCTCAAAAAACTAAAACAGAAATACCATTTGACTCAGGAATCCCATTCCTAGGAATTTACGCAAAGAATACAACTTATCAGACTCAAAAAGACATATGCACCCCTATGTTTATTGCAGCACTATTTACAATAGCCAAGATATGGAAGCAACCTAAGTGTCCATCAGTAGATGAATGGATAAAGAAGAGGTGGTACATATACACAGTGGAATGCTATTCAGCCATAAGAAACAAATCCTATCATTTGCAACAACATGGATGGAGCTGGAGGATATTATGCTCAGTGAAATAAGCCAGGTGAAGAAAGACTAGTGCCAAATGAGTTCCCTCATTTGTGGAGTATAACAACGAGCAAAACTGAAGAAATAAAATAGCAGCAGACTCAGAGACTCCAAGACGGACTAGTGGTTACCAAAAGGGAGGGGTGTGGGAGGGCAGGTCGAGAGGAGGGAGATTGGGATTGAGGGATATTATGTTTAGTACACACGGTGTGGGGGGTCACAGGGAAAAAAGTGTAGCACAGAGAAGGCAAAATAGTGAATCTGTGGCATCTTACTACACTGATAGACAGTGACTGCATTGGGGTATGGGTAGGGACTTGATAAAATGGGTAAATGTAGTAACCACATTGTTTTTTCATGTGAAACCTTCATAAAAGTGTATATCAATACCTTAAAAAAATAAAAAAAAAAGAACTCACACACTTTAACACCTGAAAAACAAATAGCCCAATTAAAAAAATGGGCAGAGGATATGAACAGACAGTTCTCCAAAGAAGAAATTCAGATGGCCAACAGGCATGTGAAAAGATGGTCCACATCGCTAATCATCAGGAAAATGCAAATTAAAACCACAATGAGGTACCACCTCACACCAGTTAGGATGGCCAACATCCAAAATACAAGAAACAACAAATGCTGGTAAGGATGCAGAGAAAGGGGAACCCTCCTACACTGTTGGTAGGAATGTAAATTAGTTCAACCATTGTGCAAAGAAATATGGAGGTTCCTCAAAAAACTAAAATAAAAATACCATTTGATCCAGTAATTCCACTTCTAGGAATTTACCTAAAGAAAACAAGATCCCTGAATCAAAAAGACATATGCACCCCTATGTTTATTGCAGCACTATTTACTACAGCCAAGATATAGAAGCAACTTAAATGTCCACCAATAGATGAATGGATAAAGAAGATGTGGTACATATGCACAATAGAATACTATTTAGCCATAAAAAGAAAACAAATCCTACCATTTTCAACAACATGGATGGAGCTAAAGGTTATTATGCTCAGTGAAATAAGCCAGGCAGAGAAAGAGAAGTACCAAATGACTTCACTCATTTGTGGAGTATAAAAACAAAGCAAAACTGAAGGAACAAAACAGCAGCAGACTCACAGACTCCAAGAAGTTACTAGGGGTTAGCAAAGGGCAGGGCCTGAGGAGGGTGGGTGGGGAGGGAGGGAGAAGGGGATTAAGGGGCACTGCAGTTCGCAATCACAATACAGGTACGTCACAGGGAATACAAGTAATGACTATAACATCTCACTACACTGATGGACAGTGGCTGCAAACGGTGGGAGTACTTGACATGGGTAAATGTTGAAACCACAATGTTGTTCATGTGAAATCTTCATATGATTGTATATCAATGATACTTTAATTTAAAAAATAAATAAATAAGTAACTCAATCCAAAAGAAGGTAGAAAAGGAGAAACAATGAACAAAGAACATATGGAACAAACAAAACAAATGGCAGGTGGAAGACTTAAACCTAACCACATGGAAAATTACACTAAATGTAAATGCTTTGCACTCCAATTAAAAGACACAAATCAGAATAGAAAGAAGAGAAAACAATTACTATCTACAAAAAACACACCTTAAAAATAAGACATAGACGAGTTGAAAATAAGAGTCTGAGAAAATATATATGACATAAGCCATATTAAAACAAACCTGGAATAGCTACATTCATATCAGACAAGGCAGACATGAATTGCTAAGGGCTAAGTGTGTGCTAGCAAGAAAGCACAGAACCTATGGAGGCCACCAGCACAAAGGAAAGATATAGCCATTCACAGGTTCTTCTTAGACTTCACCAGGTACATGGAAAGAAAAAAAAAAGACTAGGGGCAGAGTGAGAGGCCTGAGAAAGCAATCCTCACAGTGCAGGATGAGCACAGTAGCCACTGAGAGAAAGGCATGAAGTCCGGTCTGCACCCTTTCTACCATCTCTAACACAAGGGGGAAAAGGCCTAAAACCATGGAGGAAGGGCAGTAAACTCTACCACTCTCAGGCTATTAGAGCTGGGAGAAGGAAAGAGCTTCCTTCCTACAGAAGGAAAAGGAATTTGACAAGTGGACATGGAGAGAGATATTGAGAAGTCCCCTTTCCTGAAAATCAGAACACAGTGATTGCCCAGTCTATTTTGGTGAGCATGTTGCTATGTCTGATACAATAATGGATCCAGGTAGAAATAGCTGCAATCTAAGGACAGACTTGAGTGACCCAGTCTGACTGGCACCTGCAATTTGTTTCCATAGTCTGCATCCCCAGAGATGTTTTTAATCTTTGATCTTCCAAGTGGCACACCTAAAGACTAGGCTAAGAGCAGGTAAAGATACAAAGTTAATCACGGGCAGTACAGGTCGGAGCTCTGAGGATGGAGCAGGTGATCACATCCACTCTCAGTGCTCTGCAGCTGGCTCTGGGGCTGAATGGCTACAGTAGCACAGTGGATGCCATCAGCTTTTTTACCCTGGCTGAGCCATCAGTGTACTAGGCCCAGGTATCTACAGGAATACTTGTGACTCAAGGGCCCCCCTGAGCCAGTGGCTTTGCTTCAATGATGCATGAGGGCAAGGTTTTTCCCAAAAGGGGTTGTTTCCACCCCTTCATGCCAAAACCAAGATGTCTCTAAGGCCAGGCTAGCTGTACCCCTGAGCAAACCATTTTCATTTGATCAATGAAGTCTACTGGGCCCTTCCTTTGTTAGTCATCAAATCTGAGTTAACCTATCCCAAAATGGCAACATCAGGCCAGAGAGTCACAAGCATGTAGAGGTCAGGTGTATCATTTAACAAGACCTTAGCAGGAAGGCCTTTTCAAAAGAGGTGCACTTGGTAGCTGGGTCAGGGAGGGAGCACTGCTGTACTAAGAAATGGTCCCAGTACTTGAGCAGCCACAAAGTCTTTAACTGAAGTCTTGATTTCCTTTTCTTTCTTCCTGGGATGATACATTGTTTGTGATGGATCACCTGGGGAAGGGACATGCTGCAGACAAAGAATGGGAGAAACTCCTGTGAACTTAGAAGCATTCACAGTGTAATAAGCATGTAAGAACCACCAATACCAAATATACAGTTTCAGAGGAAGCCAGAACAACAGCACACTGAAAAGGCTCCGAGGCGCCACCCACACGTTAGCTGTTCTTGAATGTGAGTGTGGTCTTCCTGCAGGAACACACAGAAAGGAGCTATAGCCCGGCTGCCAGGAAAGGGTGTTATTTTCTGACGGGAATCAGGGGGAGTGGAGGTAGTCCGGGAGGCTATCCTGCCGAGGAGGGCCGAGGTGGTGGGAGGCTTTTCTTCTGCTTGGCTCCTTGCCCCAGGGTTGGGACCACTTCCGTCATCACACCCCTGAGCTCCTGCAGGCGCCCAGGCCTAGGGGCCCTTAATTTTCCCTGTGCACACTGTTTGGCCCAGTCCTGCAGTCCTCAGGGCCTTCAGTCTTCCTTGACATCTGCCGTGCTTTCTCCCCACAGGACCCAGTAGGACAGTGCTTGGGCACCTATATCCAACAGAGCTGCACAAGTCTGAATTCCTCCCCCTCTCGGAGGTTCCCTACCACACTTGGTTTTTACCTTAAACAGCTGAGGTTAGAGTAGATGGGAAGAGAGGAATCAGAGGACACAAAGAGAAAGAGGCACTCTGCTCCAATAAGCAAGACTGCACATTTACATTCAAACTGCCTACCTGGACTCACTAAATGAAGTTATAATGGATTCAAGCTACCTAAAGCTCTGCATCCTCATTGCTGACACCTTTTACTTTAGCTCTGGGGAGCCCTTGATTGAACAGCTACAGCCATACTGCCTTTTGTCTTGGGCCTAGAGGTTTGCTGCCTTGCTGGTGTAATAACCTTCTTTCCTCCTCCAGCCTAGAGAGTAAGCAACAACCAAAGCGCCATTCAGGCAGCTTCATTTACTTCTGACCTCTTACTGATGATCAGCCTCTATATATTAACTAACAGGTAAGTTAGTAGGGGATTTACTAACCCACCGCTTAAACAAGAGTGTTTGCTACTGGATCTCATATCCCCTAAACTGGTCCCTAAGGGCCCTTGTCTTTTCCCTTGCAGGAAGCCACATTTCTGTTAATATCACATCCCTGTTGCCAAAACTGTCAAAAATTGTAAAGGGTCTAGGATTTTAACTTATTTACAAGCTATGAAAATAGCCTGTTTCCGACATGGATGCTGGCAGAAGACATAAGATGCCAGGGTCAGAGACAAAGGACTTAATTACCCTTGACACAGCAAGCAGTATCACCTTCCCTCTGAGTCCCCTTGGCAGAGGTGCCTAAGTGGATACTCTACATACAGTGGGTTTGCATCACAGCTGAGGAACACTGAGCTTAGGTAATTTACCACTTTTATAAAAAACAGAAGCAAGTCTGCTCTTTGTCTGAGGAGTGATAACTGTGTCCATCAAGATTGGCAGCTTCAAATACAGTCCTGAGAAATCGACCAGATAAAGAGTAATCAGGTCTTCATTCCTGGCATACCCAGCAGGACCCAGCAGGACCTAGGACATTCAGAGATGTTTAGGGCCCATGGCACACTGCTTCTGCCAACACACTCTTCATCAAATCTGATACCAAACATCCTAGACAGTGCAATAAGGCAAGGAAAGAAAGAAAAGTCACATATGGTTCAAGAAGTAAACTGTCTCTATTTACAGCTGACACTGTATATAGAAAATACCACGGAATTCATTTAAAAAGTTCCTAAGACTAATCTGTAGGTTTAGTAAAGTTGCAGGATATGAGGTCAATACACAAAAAACATTGTACTCCTGTGTATGAAAAATTGACAATTTTAATTTTGTTTTTAAAAAATACAAAAATTCTCAATCATAACATAAGCTGGTTGCAGGTATGGCAGTAAAGCAGGGAGAATACAGCCAAGGATTCTGTAAGATCTTCCTATGTTGATAGATAGTAACCGCACTAGTAGGGCTGAGGATTTAGTAACGTGGGTAACGGGTGAACCACTGTGCTGTATACTTGAAACCATATAAGATTATATATCAACTATACTTCAGTAAAAAAAAATTAGGCACTACTTCAACACCACCACAGAAATGAAATAATTACGTACATAACTAACAAGACAGGTGCAGGCTCAATAAGCTAAGTACTATAAAGCACTGATAAAAAAAAATCAAAGAAGGCCTAAAGATAACAGAGATACCATGTTCATAAACTGGAAGACTCAATTGTTAATTATTCCCAAACTGATATATAAATCCTCTCAGTACTAACAGAAATCACTGCAGGACTTTCTGTAGATAGTATATCCCTAAATGAGAACTAGAAAGTGGCAGTAACTGAAGATATATTGCTCTTTTTTCCTAGCAGTAAGTCAACCAGTGAGCACAGTCTTTAGCTATTATCAATAAACTCTTAAAATACATCCATTTTTCCAAATGGATGCCCCAATTATACTATGGAAATTACTGAGTCTACAAGGGAACTCTACCATTCTCCAGTTCTGAACACAAAGATGGCGGCATTCTTACAAAAGCACTTATGTGTCTAACAGTTTCATTAACAGACCACTGGTTCATAAACAGCCACTGAGCTCCATCTCCCACCAGAGCACAGGACTCAACAGCACAGTGGAGGGGATGTGCCATACCTTTCTTAAATACATAATCTAGTTCAACTGACTTGGTTTCAGGACACAGAATTAATTCGATTCTGCATACTAACCTACAATAAGAGAATTATGCGAAGAGAATGAAGCAACAAAAAAGAGAAACCAATGTGGAAAAAAAGCACAAACATGACTGTTTGTATAATTCTTTGATAGAAATAGAAGAAGAGCATCATCAAATCCAACATATTTAAGGTGGCAAAAAGGGATATAAAGCAGTCAAAAGAGAAGCCAAAGAACTGGGGGCAAGGGATATAATAATCTGGATAAGGTCCCAAAGACAACAGGCCAACAGTAGGATAACAGACAGAGATTAAAAAGTAGTAACAGTCACGGGGTCCAAAATCTAGGTTTGGATGAGAAAATGGAAAGGGATGCCATTTTTTATTTTTATAATATATATGATGCTGGCAAATGACTTACAAATACACAGTATGAAAAATAAAAATGAAAACATTTGAAGTGCAACTTAGGTGAGGTAGAGAAGAACGGGGAAGAATGCTTTGTGGAGTTTTCTGTGAAGAGTATACAGTTCCAATGCATGTACTTTATACAATTATAATCATTCTCAAGTATTCTCTTACAGATCATGAATTGCCAATGTTGTTGACTCTCTAGTACCTTGGCTATTCCCCACTTGATGGAGGTTTCAGCAGATGGTCCATTTCTAATTTTCTGGTAAAACATTTGTTGTAAAAAAAATTTTAAGTCAAGAAGCCAAATGAAATTTTTGAATTGACTTTAAACTGAAATAAACCTTTCTCCCTTGGGCTCCAGTATCAGAGAGAATTGAGAGTTAGTTATATTAATTGAAAGAATACCCTTGAAGCAATACAATTTAAAAAGTGATTTTTCAGCAACTAGGAACTGCTTTTGTATATGTACTTTGCAAAAAGGTTCAAAGCACTTTCAGTTGTGGTCAATTCCAACATTTCACAAAGTTGAGTTTTTTTACTTACAAACTCAGAATCATCAAAAATGTAGAAACAGAACTAGACACAAGCCAGATCTGATAACAATGACCTGATATGAATAGTACAGTGTAAAAGTCAGCAATAAATTACTTTCTCACATTATTCACAGTTGTCCAAAGTGAAGGGGACAAATGAATAAAATTTAAAAGGACTCCCATATCAGAAATTTTAGGAATTAAAATTCTTATGCAATCAAAATACAACAAAAAAGAAAAATATAACTTGTGAAAAAGGGTATTAATAGAGATATTTGGGGGTTAGATTCCCATCTGTTGCTTAGTTATCACTAGGAAAGCTTTCCAAGTTAATAATTAACTAAAAATTAATCTACAAAGTTATTTATAGCAAAAAATTTGGTTTTAAATAATTGTAGCATTTTTCAAAATTAGTATACTATATGAATACAAAATGTATTAGGTACACAAGTGTGGAAATCTGTTATTATGGAAATAAGAATCTATAAATTCTGACATAATTTGATATTAATTTTTTTCATGAAAATTTGATTCTCAATCCAGTGGCTGAGATATTTTCTTTCTTTGTTAAAAACTATGGAAGTTAGGCTAATCCACCTAAGATATCAGAAAGCCTTGTAATCACCAAAGCAATCTGTAGTTTTTAAAAAGAAAACTATACTAAGCATTGAATGCAATAAAAAAATACTTTAGTTGGTGGTATCCTGTGTGTTCTGAACTACAAGTCATTTGCACAGGGAATAAAAAGCGATGTCCAGACCTGAACCTTTGCTGGCATGATTTCTTACAAAGATCCCAGAATTTGTTTCTTCAATATAGTCTGAATATAACTTAGAAATACTGTCTCACAGACTGTTAGAGCACAGCAATATATACTTCAAAAACAACAACAAAAAATCAAAACTCTATTCTGGACCCAGAAAAAGCCTGACCTGCCAAAAGTCATATAACTATTAAGTAGTAACTGAACCCAGGTCACCCAATTCTAAGTCCCAAATACCTTCATAAATTTCCAAAGATAGGAGGCCAACTATAGGAAAAGGGGAGTTTGCAGAGTTCTAACAATGGCTCTGCTAACTAACTTACCTAAGTTTTTTTCAACTCCTTAAACTTCTCTGTGCCTTAGTTTCCTCTACTTCATAAGGATATTCTGACAATAAATACAGACAAAAACTTGAACTCTTGGCAGAGAAGCACCATATGTATTTCACAAGGGTGATAATTTCTCATCCCCACAAGTTTCAACTCATGCTAATATCTTTTCTCTGGTTTAATTTTAAGCTTAAAATAGCATTGTGTGTGTGCGTGTGTGTGCATGTGTGTGCACATACTAGCCACCAACATGACTGGCATTCTAACAAGATCCTTTTCTTCAACTTTTGAAATGCATAAGAAGTCACACAATACTTTAATTTTTAACATTACCAAAACCTCACCACCACAGCTATACAGAAAAATTTTGAAACTTGCAACTATATTTTCTACTACACTGCTCTCACCTTCTATAGAAGTGCAATCAAAACGTACAGTCTACTCAGCTAGCCCCTGTGAAGCTTAAACACTACCAGTAGAAAATGATAAAAATGCATACTGCTTTTCAAAATTATAAAAGATTAATTCCAACCACAAATTAAAAATTTGGTACACATTTTTAAAAATGAAGGTCACTAATATTCCTAGAATAATGGAAATAGGTGATGATCATATTTCTAATAATTTAGTCATCTGCAATATGTCTTCTACTTTGTCAACAGATATATAATCTAGCCACTGTCTAAAAGAAAATTCCTCAATATTGAGAATAGAAAATTATTTACAGGTAAGCAAAGTTAATAAAAAATTAAAGTAATATTTTAAGTTAATTACTGATACCATTGTTTTTATTCTTAAAATAATTTAATTTTATATCTTAGGAAGCATGTAACTAACTTCCTTTTTCCTTTACCAATATATTTGACCAATAACATTAGCATATAGCTACATATAACATTTCAGGCACAGCAGTCCATTAGAAGTGCCCAGGTTAAAAACAGAAATATCCAGCTGACATAAAATATTATGACAAATGATCAGTATATACACACTGAATGAAAGGTTTGCCAAAGGTAAAGACTAAGTAATAATCTCAAAAGTAATGCATGTGATTAAATCTTTACAAACTGAGACTATGCCAACAGCAATAGTTTTTAAAAAATATTTTAGGGTATAATCAACTTAGATCAATCTGATTAAAGTTTTGAATGAATGAATGAAATGAATGACTATCTGAATGAATGAATACTGCAGTCATACAATGTTTAACACCTTGAGATGTTCACAACAATTTGATATACACAAAGAAGATGACTTGAGTACAAACTAGTTGAAATTCAATGTGGTTCACAGTAAAGATGCAGTCACTTTCTATTTGTAGAACAAAGAATCTCAACCAAAAACATATATATGACTAAAATATTCTCAAGTGCTATTTATCATCCAGGCTTTAAAGAGAATATATACTTTTTACTATGTAATTCTTGCAAGACCCTCCATGTCCCTGCATTTTTTAATGTTTGGCATACATGAACAACAAACCAGAATAGACACATTGTTAAAAGACTAATTTACTCATATTCTATTTAAAAGCAACATACAACCACTTATAAACATAGCCTTTTAAAAAAGTATCCTTACATAAAACAGTGGGGGGAAGGGGAGGGAATCCCTGCTGTACATATGAAGCACAGTTTAAGCCCAATACAACTGACCAATCAAGATTAGTGAATGCACTGCATCTCTCTGCAGTGGAGAGAAGCGACAAGGTAGGCTGTCATTCTGCAAAAGCTGCCCAGACCAGGCTTTCCTCTGAAAAGCAGTGCCGTTCCTTTTTAGAAAGACTGAATTTAAATGTTGTCTCTGGAGACAAGAAGACTTCAGAATGTTAAATTACTTTCATTATGTTTTTTCAGCTGCTTATTGATTCCACAGTAGGAAGAGCGAAAGACTGCAGCAGCCTCTAAGCAGCACTACATGTTCCATACACTAGCAGTACTGCTGAAACAATGGCACAGTACAGACACATATTTTCATTAAGGTCTTTTCCGAAGAGATGTTTATGACCCTCATCCCCCAGTCCTCTACTAACAAGTGAACAAAATGAATCAATCAAAACTGGAAACGCTTCAACTACATCAAGATTTTATCAAATCTTTAGCAGAGGTAAGACGTGTTCCTTATTACAGCTGCTTTTGAACCGGCATGGTGGGGTAAAATTACTTTGAAAATTTCAGCCTAAATTTTAAGAGTTTAATTCTACTTATTGCTAACATGTATTTGTAAGCTCTCTTTCTTTTAAGACCTGATATATTTTAAATGTAATTTTTAAAGATGCAATACCAAGAATATTCTTTGTTGACTCACTAATGAAGACATCAGTTTTTAAGTGACTTCAGATAGACTAAATATTCTTAATGTTACCAGGGAACAGTTCTTCTCAAGTGTTAAAAAAAATGCTTGTGTTTCTTAAAAGAAGTAAATTTACTATTTAGTTCTTATTTATCACTCAGTTTTAGGTTAACTTTTTATTATTGGGCTTTTTCATTGAAAATTTAATTTGCAGTTACATTTTGCTTTACCTTTTACATTTTAACTACATGAACAATTCATCAATGGAGATTTATAGTATCTTATCATGGAATCTGTTTTGTTAGTTAAAATTCAAACCATGTGCTAATATTTAAGCAAGCTACAATATTTTATAGCAAGAAATACTGTTAAATTTATGTTAAAGACAAAAAGGAATGACAGTATGTTTAGTGTATGCTGATTGCTCATAAATCTCTGAAAAACAGGTTAGCTTGTAAAATGAGAGCAGAAATTAGCTTTAAAAATGCAGCTTTCCTTTCATGGTTGTATTTGTACTGTTACCTCTGTTATCAAATAATATTTACAACCTTTGTTAGGAAAAGAGAATCTTTTATTTAAAGAAATCCAATTTATGCATAAGCTGTGGCTCTAATAATACAATCTGCTTATTCTGATAACAAATACTATGTATGATGTTAAACAAAACTAAAGTAACTTACAATTAAATGGAAATTATTAGGCACCTTATTTCTTAACCATTTTTTTTCTTTTTCACAAGGGCCCACGACAGCTAATTCAGTATTTACAACTGACAATATGAAGAAACCATCTGACCGAGCATCTCCTTAGCTGTCTGAACCACAAACTGCAGGATATTCTTGTAACACATGATTTTAAGGCATTAAGGAGTTAAAACCAGAGAACACAGGTCTACATTACTGCTGGGATGTAATACAACAATAATCATCTTAAGAAGATGCTATATAAAATAGCCACAAAAAGAAAAATAATATAACTGTAAAAGCCTGAAAACAAAATGGTGAGCATTTTTAACGGGGGAGCTTATACTTTAACATATCAGAATTGTGGATTCTTGAAGAAACAATGAAACCTGGATTGCCAGAAAGAGAATATCATATACTACCAGCAAGCTCAATGAAGCTTTAGCAAGTGTTTTCTGCACTAAATATTCAGATATTCATATCAATTGATATTACTAAAAGATTTTTCCATCTAAGTTTTATGACCAATTATGTGTCTTCTTCTAATGAAAACAAACCAAATTAAATAGCAGATGGTTTTCATCAAAAGAACACGGACTGGATTTATAATATAAAGCAAGTTATGTGATCAAGAAATCATTTCAAAATAATAAGGACTGCTATAGAAACAGACTTACATTTGTTAACAAAAGGATGTCTAAATACATTCTAGAAGCTAGAAACCTTATGTTTCCTTTTTGTTTTCAAATGTTCTGGGAAACAAACACTTTCATATATTCCCTCAAAGGGAAATGTAACTCCTATCATTTGAGGAAGTTTCTCTTGGTTGTGACTTTTTAAGACAAAACAAACACAAATATTTTGTACTGGTCTTTAGAAATCCATCAGCCAACTAAATCTCACAATTCACACAGTTGAAGTATTGGAGAGAAAAAAAGAATTCCTACAAGACATGAAATAAAACACAGCTACTTCACTGTTGTCGGGTAAAAATTCATGTCAAAATCTGCCAATGACACCATGTATCAATTTGTGAAAAACTGCTATAGTGAGCCAAAAGGCCCATAAGGCAACAGCAAACAGGTAGGTCAGAGGATGCATGCACCCCACCACACTATTTAACATTTACAGAAGAAAAGAATCTTGCTCTAGAGAACATGCATTTTTCTTAATTATCTAACTTGACATTTCTGCTTTATTTAGTTATAAATCTAACCGATGTGACAAAGACCTGATGTTTAATCTGTCAGTTCAGAAAATTTGGTACGCTTAAAATTTTCCATTTTTATAGGATTTCAATGTTGGCTAAGACCTTCACCTACTCGAATATATGCCTCTAATACTTTATGCCAAGCTCAAAAGAAATTAATAATGTTATCGTTTGTGTTTCTGAAATATTCCCTACAATAATATGCATAAATAAAACTGTACTCTAAAACTTGTCAAGGTTACATCAAGTGACAGAAGTTAACATGAGATCTGAAAATTTTTAGTTTTTAGTATGTTTGATTATGATTTTGCAGTCAAAATGCTGTACTTAAAATGTAAAATATAGTTGGTTGTATTTTATATTTTAACAGAATATACTGATACCGACATTTTAGCCCAGAAAATCAGACATTATTTTTATAAATTACTCTAAACCTCTATATATTAAAATATAGATTTGCATGAATTAGCAAAAGAGTTTTTTTTAATTTTCCTCAAAAATATGTACAGTGGGTAATTTATACAAAAGGTTTCACAGGGAATGTATAACTTTTAAGAGATTCCTCAGAAAATGGGCTTCAGATATTCTTTTCCCTAAAATTTCATTTTTATCTTAAAATTTGTTTAAACAAATAAAATCAACTGATATATTATTTTAAGCCACTTCAAAAATGGTTATTTCTTAATATGATATTAAATTTCAATTTTCTCCTTCTATAAGATATGAAAGGGTGTGGTCACAAAATAAATCATTCATAGGAGTGATTTAGTGCTCTTCTATCAAGCTTTGTGACATTGTACGTTAACAGAATGTCCTTTTCCCCCAATGTTTATATCATAAGTGTGCCCATTATAAAGTTCAGTGTGAGCATTTTCACTGCGAAATGACATGTTTATCATTTGCCTTTGTCTGTGAGAAATAACTCCAAATATCCCCAAACACACTGTTGATTACTGAATATGGACTTCAGTCAAGAACATGGACAAAATGGTTTAAAACTAGTGCTCTGTGACTCTTACATTTTAAATGAACACTTGTCCTGCTTATTTGAAATCTCAAGGGAATAATTACACCTACACTAATTATGCTAGAACATATTAAAATAGCATTTATTCCCCACCTACTCACAACATTTTAAAATGAAACCTTAAAACACTGAGCTAAAATTACTTTTGCATACTGGATAGTTTTATTGTACAAAAATATACTGTATCTCAAACAATAAGCTTGAAAAATCCAAATGAGGAAAATCTTTTTTAGTATATTAAATAATTCTGAACTATATATGGAATAATTCCCATACAGCTTTTTCTTCAAAGGGAGGACCCTATTTCTTTTTATACCAAAACAATGCAACCATGATGCTTCCTTAATTCTATTTCCCATTAATAGTTTACAAACTTAAAAATTAAACTAA
>JAVSCE010013392.1:0-122043 GCA_032199065.1 Smutsia gigantea
CAATTCTGAAAAAAGTTCAACTGTAGGTAAAATTCTACCAAAGAGCATTACATGTTACAGATGATTGTTCATGAAAGGAAAAGTCAATATATGCAACAAACTTCCTTGTTTTCTTATTTTAAGAAATTGCCACAGGCCTCCCAACCTTCAGCAACAACCACCGTGATCAGTTAACAGCCATCAACACTGAAGCAAAACCCTCCAGCAGGGAAAAGATTACGGCCTGTTGAAAGCCAGATGATGGTTAGCATTATTTAGCAATAAATTATGTTTTAATTAAGGTATATACATTGTTTTTTCAGACATAATGCTAATGTACACTTAATAGATGTCAGTATAGTGCAAACATAAATTTTACATGCACTGGGAAACCAAAAAATATGTTTAATTCACTTTATTGCAGTGGTCTGGAACCAAAAACCACAATATCGCCTGCGATTTTTAAATCAAAAATTGAAAGAGAGTTAAAAGTATGGGGTTGTGCACTTAAAAATTGTTAAGAGGGTAGAGCTCATGTTGAATGTTCTTAGACACACACAGCAAAGGGACACAAGGAAACTTTTGGAGGTAGTGGATATATTTATTACGTTGATTGTGGTGATGTTATCAAGGGTGTATGCATATGTCTAAACTCATCAAATTCTATCAAATGTGTATGGTTTTTTGTGTATAAATTATACCTCAATAAAACTGAATAAAGAAATAAAAACACCCTATAACCCATAGTAAACATCATATATAATGGTGAAATGTTGAAATTTTTCCCTTTGTAATAGTGAAAAGACAAGAATGCCCACTGCAAGTACTTCTATATATTTCATTCAAAAATAATTAATCACAAATATATAATATTTCACATACATAATGAGGCAGAATATACAGATAAATCATTAGAATTAATGAGATTTTTTAGCAGGTTGCTGAATACAAAACAAACATGACACATTTTTCTGTTTCATGTCCAGTTCCCATGAGTCTCTGCCCGCCTCCATCCGAAAGGGAATTGCATTTCCCAAGTTTCTTTGCTTTCCATTTCCAAATAGCTTTAGTCTGTGCAGGTAACAGCTGAAGGCTGTAAGACTGAAGGAAGGGGTGGGGACAGGCTATTCCCCCTCACCTGCTTTAAGCATCATCAACAAAAACACTGCATACTTTCCCACCATCCCCCATTGGAGAAGTGCTGGCTCACCGCAAGGACTTAGGGGGTCAAGTAGCTGTTTTACTTAACAATAGAGATGTCATAATAACTACAGAATCCAAGAGGTGGGATTACTTATGACTATTTGGAATTTACAGAAGAAGCACTAGATTGTTAACTCTTAGATTAAGGCATTGTTGGCTGAAACCCCAAACCTTCTACATAATATTAAAATAATCACTTCTTTTGTAGTTCAGAGTTCAGCAAATATTTTCTGTAAAGGATCAGACATTTGTGGTTGTGGGGCCACACGTAGTCTATATTACATAATCTCTTTTTTTCCTTTTTATCCCTTAAAAATATCTAAACCATTCTCAGCTTGGGCAGTAGGTTACAGTTTTCAGATTCCAATTTAATAGCCTCAGAAAATACATCATTTATGATTAGATTTAAAAACCAAACATATTTCACAATCAAACCTCAAGTTGAAACAGCCTCAACAACATTTTAAATTTAGAACATTATTTGGAATGAGTGAGATTCTGGTATTTGTGACTGAGGTGTCTTAAGTAGGCTCTGATGAAACAAATTTCTAAATACTTCTGAGCTTTATCAATGGAAGTAGCCTTACTTCTCCTATCTAGGTAGGTTAGCCCTTCCATTCTTACAGTCCCTGTGGTGGCTTCACCTAAGGAGGTGGCTTCACAAGGAGCATTCTATTGTCTTCATAATCCGCCAAAATGCCCTTTATTACTTTCAAGTTGATAAGTAGTTAAATGCCAATATGCTCCAGAAGGAGAATTCAGACTCTCCTCTATAAAGGGATAGCTTATAAACCAAAAAACTGCAATATTTTGCTAATTTATTTAAGTTGGAACCTTGAGAATATGTCTGGGATTGGAGTCTAAAAATGTTGCACCAGAGAGGAAGAATAAATTTATTAATTTCGGTGTCTTTAATCAAGCTTCTTGATTTAATGTGTTATTGTGAGCAGCCTGGAAGTGACTCTGACAAAGTATTAGTTTCATTGACTGAGTCCTGGGTTTAATGATGATTTTCATCCATTGATATTTAGATTACAGAATTTTCCTGGCATAATTTGCAAGGAAGCAATCAAGACTTAGAGAGATGAAAATGGAAGATTAAAGTTATTACGTACCAACAGAACATCCTCTCCTTGAGTATATCCACCAGTAGATGCTCCATTTCCTAAGGCATTAAGAAATTAAATAATAACAAGAAAGATAGCACCCATAAAATCTCCATGACAGCTGTCCGTTATGGGCCAGGAATGATGATTACAGCTGTCCATTATAGGCCAGGAATGATGATTGATGGCTGTCTTTTGTAGGCCAGGAATGATGATGGGAGATGCTGTCACTGACACGGGCTCCCTGGGTCCAATTGAGATAATGGAATTTTGGAGCAAAGGAGCCCAGGTAACAGTGACTAAATGTCAGAGACAATGTGAGAACCAGCATTGCAACAGGCATCATGGATATAGTGGAAAATAGAGTAATTTGCCAAAAAGGAATCTATGAAAGCATTTGTTTTTTATGGTGAGCAAAGGAATGAAATAGATGGTCAGTTTACTAGTGTGTGACTTCATCTATATAACCAAAAATCCCTAGGCATGGTAAGTAGACATTTTATCTGAACTGCCACCATAGAAAGTCATGGCTTCTCGCCCTGTTAGCAGCACTTTGCGGAAGGGAGTTTAATCTGCTTGAGGAAATACTCTGCAATAGGCCATAGTATTGTGGAAGGCAGAATAATGATCCCCAAAAGATGACCTTGTCCAAATCCATGAAACTATAACTCTGTTAGATTACCTGACAACATGGAGTTGAGATTGCATATGGAATTAATGTTCCTAATAAGCTGACATTAAAATAGGGAGATTTTTCTGGTTTATCCAGATGAATTCAACATAGTTACAAGAGTCCTTAAAAATGAAAGAGAAATAATAAGTTAAGTATTGGTGCAAGGATGTAGAGAAAAGGAAACACTTGTGCACAGTTGGTAGGAATGTAAAATGGTGCAGCCATTGTGGAAAACAATATGCAGGTTTCTCAAGAAAATTAAAAATAGAATTACCATACAATCCAGCAGCTTTACTTCTGCGTATTTACCTGAAAAAAGGTGAAAAACATTAATTTGAGAAGATGTGTGCACCTTTATACTCATCGCAACATTATTTACAATAGTCAGGTGTGGAAGCAAACATAGTGTCAGCTGACAGATGAATGGATAAAAATGATATGGTATGTGTGTGCACATACGTATATTACTCAACCACAAAAAGAGTGAAATCTTGCCATTTGTGACAACATGGATAGACCAAGGAGGTACGATGCTAAGTGAAATAAGTCAGAGAAAGATAAATACCACATAATTTCATCAAAAAAATAAACAAAACAAAACAGAAACAGAATTACAGATGCAGAGAACAATCTGGTGGTTACCAGAGAAGAAGTGGTAGGGGGTGTGGGCAAAAGAGGGAAAGCAGATTTAAAAAAATAGAGGAAGTGGGAAGCAGAAGAGGGAGTCAGAGGGAGATGTAGCGAGGACGAAGGGCCCAAGAGGTGCAGTGTGGCTGGGCATGAAGACGGACGAGCCGGGAGCAAGGAATGTGGGCAGCCTCCAGAGCTGGAGAAGGAAAGGAAACATTCTCCTCTAAAGCTGCCAGGAAAGAGCAGAGCCTTACCTTGATTTTAGCCTAATGAGACCAGTATCAGACTTCTAACCTACAGAACTGTAAAATAATAAATTTGTGTTGTTTATTTGTGGTAATTTGTTACACCAATGAGAGAAAACTAATACAAATCTATACTATATTTTTACAAAAAATGTTCCCAAGGGTCTGTGAAGCTATTTACCCAGGATGACTATGAACTTGGAAAAGAGTAACAGCCAGACTTTAGGGACACTAGCTCTGAATCAATGTTAATTTAGAGGAATAAAGTAGTGCTATGGTCCATAAGAACATTAGGTCAGTGATAAATGGAGTTTTAGCCTGACATAGTCTTATACTGGGCCCAGTTAATCAATGAATGCCTCCTGTGGTGTTCCCGCATGTTAATTCCTGTATTTATAGTTGAAATAGCTAGACCCAGCAATGAGAAAAAAAAATCCACAAACTGGCTTCCTGACTGATAGACTAAAGGCTAAATTGGCAGGAAGACCAAGAGGAAGTTCCTACAGTTACTCCTACCACCAGAATATTAAACATATGCAATACTGCATTTCTGAGCGAATTACAGAGATTGTTTTAACCATCAATGACTTGGAAGATGCCGGGATGATGATCCCGTCTTTGTTTAAATTGGCCTGTTTGGTCAATGCAAAAGTTGGATGCATCTATGAGGGTGGGTTACTGTTAATGTAATCATAGAGTGCTTCTTTTCTCCAGATGTGTGTCTTTACTGGAGTAAATCAACACAGCCAGTAGCATGTGGTATGCAGCTATTGATCTGGCAAATAAACTTCCCACCACTAGAAAGGCATATCTAAAGCAATTTAGTTTTCACCTAACAGGGACATCTGTATTGTCTTGCCTCAGGGCTATTAGTTCTGTCGCTGACTGGGTGAGAAGCACGCCATAATATCTACCAGTTGTTGAAAGCTCAACATGTTTTGGACTTCCGTTACTAAGAGAGTAGCGTAAATCCCATTTGTTTGGTGTGTGCCTACATCTTACTTAACATATAAATCAGCTGGTTCTGAGTGAGATCCAGACCAAGAGACTGCTCTGCAGCAGATTCAAGCTGCGGTGCGGCAAGTTTTCACTTAAGCCTTGTAACCCAGAAGAACCAATGCCCATCACAGTATTTGTGGCATGTAAAGATGCTCTAATTGGAGCCTCTAGTTGCACTAAGAATCAGTGCAAACCTCAAAAAATTTAGAGAAAAACGATTTACTCACTCTGGTGCCAACAGAGATTCTCTTTGCGGAAGCAGTTATTTGACTGCTACTAAACTCAGAGACTGAAGGCATGACCAAAGGTAACAAAGCGACTGTTCATGCCTGGATACTGGGTTGTAGATTTCCTTCATACAGATTAATTTCCTAAATTCACCATTCATAGGTTAATGGAACGCCTTTGCACCATGGTTATAACCCAAACATCACTGATTTAACCAAGGAGCTCCTCATTTCACTGCAAAATTAATCCAGTAATGTGATTAACTGTGGAAAATGATGTCACTAGGAAATAGAGAACTTGTGAAGAGAGAGTGATTTTTGTCTTCCCTTTTGGGGGACAGGTAAGAGCACCTTCATTTAAGCAGAAGATAGTTCCTGTTTAGGTGGAAGCACGAACTTACTGTCTGGGAATTAAATGTTGGTGGATGTGTAAGAATAGATTCCGAGCAAAATTACTAAATATTCCTAAAATTCAGGCAGGAAAAGAGACATACACTGCAATAAAAATGGGAGAAAAGATCTGAATAGGTGCTTTGAGAAAAATGAAACCCAGATGGCAATGTAAAAGCTCCTATCCTTTGACTATGTGTGCTTACGTGATTTACTTAGGCAATGGAATGGGGTAGAAGTTGTGCATGTTTTTGCCTGACTCTATATTTTTAACATGGTCTAGAGAAAAATATACTTAGGTGAGTCCAGTGGTCTAAAGAAGATAGCAGAAAAAGGAAGCTGAGCCCTTCTGCTAATTAACCCCTAAATATGCAGCAAGAAGCAGAGCTTCTCAGTCACTGCTGCTGAAACGGAGGCCACCTAGCTGAGCGTAGTGTGACTCATCTGACCCTCAGTGACTAACATACTGCTGAAACTAAATTCTTATTGCTGCATGCTTCTGAGATACTCTGTTGTTGCTTATTATTCAGAAATAGCTGACTGATACAAATGAGTACATTTCTATGAACTATATAGTCAATAAGTGTAAATTCACACAGTGAAGGTCGTGGGTAGAGAATGTTTAAAGCATAAAGACCAATAATCTATCACTACAACAGCAAAGCACTTGCACGCACACTCGCATGCACACATAGGTACAAAATAAACACTGACAAATACCAAAATTGAAAGAAATGTTTCTTCAAGAGACTTTGGAATTCTGGAAGAGGACTGAGAGCCAGAAACAGATATAACTGTACTCTGGAGATTTTATGAAAAATTGGGCATAAATCAATAACTGCTTTACAGACTTAGTGACAAATGACAACATTCTTTCTTTCCTGTCTAGATTCAAAGGGTCTATGATTTCGAAAGAAAATATGGAGAACGCAATTTAGGGTAGGACATTGCTGTTCTCATGAAAGGAATCATCAATAACGACAGCAAGGAGACTTCTAAACTGATGTATAGCAGTGGGATGCAGAGAAGCCAGAGAATGCACAGTCACTATAGTTTAGAAACTGAAGTATGGGCGGTCCTTGGAAACTCCACCGTTTAAGTGGAGAATAAAATAAAAGTGTTAGCTGTGTGCTACAGGGTGTTATGGACACAGAAACATAATATTTGGGGCATACAGTTTTAGCCCATTCTGTAATCATTACCAGTGAGATTATATATTCTTGTTGTCCTGACAAGTAACATTTAAGAAAGTAATATTTTATGGTTATTTTTCAATCTTATTTTCGTTTCTGACCAATTTCTCCCATTCCATAAGGAAAATGAACACAATATCACACTAATTCCTCAACTTGAAGAGAAAGCTCTTTCCTATGATAAGAGCATCTAAGTGTTCATAGATTTATTCAATTAAGATGGAACTATAATATAAAGCTTTCAATTCCAAAGTTTAACCCCCAAACACAATTTATATTGCTAGTAGTTATAATTATTTCCTGGTACATATTTCCATTGTTCTCATGAAAAGAAAATTTTAATTGCAGAGAAGTAAAATAAATGTTCTTGGGAAAAAGTGAATCATCCCTTGAGGAAATGTAGTTACTGTTGTGCTCAAACACACTCCATCTGACATAATCCTTTTGTTTTAAACTACATAAATTGTAATCTTTCCTACCAATAGGTGATTTCAAAAAGTCTTATAAAGGAACATGATCATACATTTTGAAAACTTGAGTTAAATACTTTAAAATACGCAAATTCATTACTGACTTTCAAAGCGACATCAAAATAGATCACCTATGCAGTGGATGGGCTTGGAAAGGATAATTCCTACAATGGCTGTAAACTCAAAGCAGTGCTCCATGTCAGACACAAATAAAAATAGGCAACTTGATAGATATGCCACGTGGTAGAAAACAGAGAGGCTATGTGAAGATGAAGATAAATGATCATTCACCTAAGAAATAAAATAAGTTGTGATGAAATGGTTAGTTGAGCAAAGAATGAAATTTCTCACATTTTAACAACTATTCAGTCTTAAAACCTTATGAAAACAGTAAAATAAGTTTCCTTTTAAGAAATACAAAGCAGTCCATTAATTACTTATTATTACTATTATTGTTTTTTATTCTGTGCAAAAATAATGTAAGGTCTGTGGGTAGAAAAGATGATGAAATATAATGGGGAAGACAGGATAAGAACATAATATTTGCTATCTGCGGCTGAATGTGCTAATATAATTGGAGAAAGACAAAGAATTCTAAGAGAGAGTGAGAACACGTCTAGCTAGGGGTCGAGAAAGGCTTCCTATTGAAAGTAGCGTCTGTGGTTAGCATACGCATGGCTGATGCTACCAAACTGAACTATAACTTGAAAATAATGAAAACTTGAATTCAGAACTATCAGCAAAATCCATTAATAATAAATAATGCATCAATCCTCAATGTTTAAAGCTATTAGTTATTTTAATAATTTAAAATATCAAACCTTGGTATCTTTAGAGTTAGCTGAAATTTCAAAATTAGTTGAATATTACATCCACAAAAGAAGTTAAAAAAATACATTTGCAAATCCCCCTTCCAATGATTCTAATATACCCCTTCCTATTTCTTTTTCCTAGTTCTATTCCTTCTCATTTAAAATCATAATATGCTATAGGAGTTGATGATAACTATTTACCCATCAAATGTTTATTAAGCAATTACTATTTGTAAGGCAATGTGAAATTAGGAAAATAATTATACTCAGATTATGTGTATGTATAACTAAGTGCAAAAAAATAATAGAAATGAGGATGGTGAGTATGCTATTGGATATTAAATGAAGATGGCATTTTAAATGGAGTATTATGAAGGACATCGAGAATGTGGTCATATTTGAGCTGAACCTTCAAAGATGGATATGATTTGATATACAGAGATTAAGGGAGATGTAGTTAAAAAGACATTTCTGAAACTTTCTGGGAACAGAATGCCAGTCACCTAAATAGATGACTAAATAGGGAGGTACCCAAATAGGGAGCTCCATGAAGGCAGTTAGCTGGAACATTAACTGTGTGAGGAGTAATGAGAATTATTTTTGGAAAACAATATCTGAGCCAAATTATAAAGGTAAATGGAGTACGCTTTACTTTGTTTTCTGCAGGAATTTTCTCTTGATATTTAATTGTGTTGCAAGATCAGATTTTGCTTCAAGAATCTTAAGCTGGAACAAATAATTCTAAAATTCATATGGCACTGCAAAAGACCCCGAATAGCCAAAGCAATCCTGAGGAGGAATAAAACAGGGGGAATTACGCTCCCTGACTTCAAGCTCTACTACAAAGCCACAGTAATCAAGACAATTTGGTATTGGCACAAAAACAGACCCACAGACCAGTGGAACAGAATAGAAAATCCAAACATTAGCCCAAACATATACAATCAACTAATATTTGATAAGGGAGCCTTGGATATACATTGGGGAGATGACGGCCTCTTCAGCAGCTGGTGCTGGAAAAACTGGACAGCTACATGTAAGAGAATGAAACTAGACTACTGTCTAACCCCATTCACAAAGGTAAACTCAAGGTGGATCAAAGACCTGAATGTAAGTCATGAAACCATAAAACTCTTAGAAAAAAACATAGGCAAAAATATCTTGGACATAAACATGAGCGACTTCTTCATGAACATATCTCCCCGGGCAAGGGAAACAAAAGCAAAAATGAACAAGCGGGACTACATGAGGCTGAAAAGCTTCTGTACAGCCAAGGACACCATCAGTAGAACAAAAAGACTTCCTACAGTATGGGAGAATATATTCATAAATGACATATCTGATAAGGGGTTGACATCCAAAATATGTAAAGAACTCATGCACCTTAACAAAAAAAAAGCAGAGTCCAATTAAGAAATGGGCAGAGGACATGAATAGACACTTCTCTAAAGAAGAAATTCAGATGGCCAACAGACACATGAAAAGATGCTCCACATCACTAATCATCAGAGAAATGCAGATTAAAACCACAATGAGATACCACCTCACAGCAGTGAGTATGGCCAACATCCAAAACACAAACAACAACAAATGTTGGCGAGGATGTGGAGAAAAGGGAACCGTCACACTGCTGGTGGGAATGCAAATTAGTTCAACCATTGTGGAAAGCAGTATAGAGGTTCCTCAAAAAACTCAAAGTAGAAATACCATTTGATCCAGGAATTTCACTCCTAGGAATTTACCCTAAGAATGCAGCAGCCCAGTTTGAAAAAGACAGATGCACCCCTATGTTTATCGCAGCACTATTTACAATAGCCAAGAAATGGAAGCAGCCTAAGTGTCCATCAGTAGATGAATGGATAAAGAAGAGGTGGTACATATACACAATGGAATATTGTACAGCCATAAGAAGAAAACAAATCCTACCATTTGCAACTACATGGATGGAGCTAGAGGGTATTATGCTCAGTGAAATAAGCCAAGCCGAAAAAGACAAGTACCAAATGATTTCATTCATATGTGGAGTATAAGAACTAAGAAAAAAAAACCTGAAGGAACAAAACAGCAGCAGACTCACAGAACCCAGGAATGGACTAATAGTTACCAAAGGGCAAGGGACTGGGGAGGACAGGTGGGAAGGGAGGGACAAGGTGGAAAAAGGGGCATTATGATTATCAGATGTAATGTTAGGGGGGCACGGGGAGGGCTGTACAACCCAGAGAAGACAAGTAGTGACTCTATAGCATCTCACTATGCTGATGGACAGTGACTGTAATGGGGTTGGTGGGGGAGACTTGATGAAGGGGGTAGTGTAATCACCATAATATTGCTCATTTAACTGTACATTAATGATATCAAAATAAACTTATAAAAAAATAAAAATAAAAATAAAAGAATCTTAAGCTGGAAAAAAGTTGTAAAATTCATTAGAGTTGTGAGAGACTGAAAAGTAGAGACTAGTTGGATCATTGTTTCCATAGTCTGGGTGAGTGACTAAAAAATATCAGAAGCAGTTGGGAATGAGGAATTAGAAAGGACAGTTTGGCCAATAGACTGGATGTGCAGTTAAGGCAAAGGAAGGAAAAGCAGCGATGCCAGAGGTTACAAGACAGGCAGAGGGCATGAAGGAATGCCCAGCCCACCCACGGGTTCTCAGAGCCCTGTTTCAGGAGGCCCCTGTTTCGATAGCTTGCTCCCTCACATAGTCTCACCACCAAATGGAGGCCTAAAAACCATATAGGCCTTTAAGTTTTGAGGAAAAACCACTGAGTTTCCTTGCCATCTGTCAGCAGAAAAACTGAATGTCAGAGCTGAAAGGAGCTTCATCGATCAATTAAGTGAGTCTCTCATTTCTAGATGAGCACACAAAGCCTCAGAGAAATGGAGTGACTCATTCAGTATCACACAGCCAACCGTTGTCAACTGTCTGAAGACAATCCGGATCTGCAGAATTGCCGACTGAGAGCTCTTATCCATCGATATGGGCCTTGACTGTAGCGTGCCTCATTCTGCTTCTGGAATTATCAAGGGACCCGTGAAGAGGGAAACAGAAGCAATGTTTGGAAGGGTGATTCCAATAGAGACAGTCTGTAAGAACAGTACCCTGGATGCACCTGACACAAAGGTGGTAATTTTAAGGGTGATAGCTTCCACTTACCTGATGGGGTTTCTATAAACATTGATAAATTATCTCCATTTACAAGTTCATATTTTTCAAAGAGGTGTTATGGGAGCACACACATTTTGTTTATGAGGCAGCTGTGCTTCAAAAGTCCCTTGAGTTGTCTCCCCGAACCATTATTTAATAAAGTCAGGGAGACAGCAGTCACCAGTATGAAGCCTGTACCACTGGGAAGCAGACACTCTTCTGCAAAGGATTCACAGACTGACTAGATGCAACTACATGAGTTATAGGTAAGAACAGAACACTGCAACATGTAAGTTCAACTTATATCCAACATTGAAAAGTACATTTATGTAGATTCAAACAGTGGTTGGATCCAATGAAAACATAGGGGTCTCTGTATTGCAGCATTATTTGGCTTTTTTATTCTGCCAGATGCAAGTTGGACATAGTATATGGTAACATCCTCTCTACTTTGAACAGAGATGCAGAAAGGCTTCCAGAGCACCACATGCAAAAGGCCTAATTGAGGGGGAAGGATGGTGCTGTCATCTGTGCCTAGAGACTTTCTGTGCTTAATGAGAGCACAACTTTCTACATCACCACACAGCTCAGTCAGTAAGACTTTGTGGACTAAGATATGCTACTTAGAATTCACAAAAGTGAAGTGTTCGTTATGAGAGGACTCTGAATAATCCCAAAATTAGCTGCTAGAGGCCAATGAATGGTCCCTTTTCCCAGACTGAGCATAGTTTTTGAAAGAATACAAAAGGCACAGGACATACCAGAATGTTTCAGAGCCTGACTGCCCCGAGGTTAACTTTTGGTTTCTATCATTTATGAGCTTTTTTTCCGTGTGATGCAGAGAAAATTACCTAGCTTAATTTCCTCTTCTGTAAAAAGGGGCTGCAAGTACCTTGAATATTTGGCATAAAGATTACATGTAAAATATTTAGCAAAAAACCTGATATACAGTAGACACTTAGGAAGTTGTAGTAAATTATAGGTGCTTTTATCACTCAGGATTTTATTGGAGCGTGGACCCTGGGCTCCCAAATATTACTTCATCTTCCTTTTCTATAACCTATATATAATTAATTAGAATGAATCATAAATCTGGAAATGTTAATAAACACCCTCTTACTTTCTTTCCTCTCTAGCGGGTAAACATTGTTAAATTACTGTAATTAGATCTATGTACCAAGTTATTAGAACTAGTTGCTCTGTAATTTGAAAGAAAGTAAATGAGCTCAGATATTGTGAAAGAAATATAAAGCCATGTGTGGAAGTGTGACACTGAATTATTCAAATTTATAGATTCATTTAATCCACTTTTTTTTAAATGAAGAGAATTGGAATTCAGTCATTAATAGGCCATGGCGCCTGCCTTTAGAAAATCACAGTTTAGCAGGGGAAGCAGAAAGCTAAGCAAACAAACTGCATGTGCAACAGAGAGAAGAGAAATAACAGGATGGTTTACAAAGAGTTATAAAAACACTCCAGAAGGATCAAGTTCCCGTTCAGGCCCCATTTCTTGAAACCACCACTTTATTAGTATACTAGTTGTTTAAAAACCTTTTCCTGATAGGACATTACTGTAGAAACCTCCACATAATCACTGTGTTCACTCAAATTCAACCATTTCTGTTTTATAAAATTTAAAATTATCCTTACCTAGGGAACTCAGTGAACAATGAAAGAAGAGAGTTGAAGAGATTCCAGAATTATCTCAAGTTAACTCCATACAGATTTACTAAGCAATTTACATAGGTACATTAACAATTTAACAGCCTGTGTCTTATACAACAAAAGGTATTCTTGTTAACTATTTTAGCATCTCTAATTGATTTTGTCGAATCAAACCCCTGTGGAATCAGTGTCATGGCTCTGCTTCTCTGATTCTCTGGACTGGGGGACTTCCTGGCTCACCTTTCCCCTGCATCCTGTCAGTGGTGCTAGCTATGGGAGCTGCTGCTCAGAAGTGGCCATACACTCTATCTGACCTGACCTCAGAGAACTCTGAAAGGTGTCTCCGGTTCCTGTAAACCCTCTGACATCTACGTGTCTATCTCCCGAGGGAAGGATTATTTTTCCCGTGAGACGCAAAAGAGGACTTTAGAAAACTGTCTTTGAAAGAAGCTCAATTAGCTGCCTGTCACCCTTCCTACTCACCCCCTAACACTCCCCGTTGGCCACCAGAACCAGTAGCCTTGTGCTTTACGACCCTATGCTTGCTGATGGGTGAGACTAGAAATCTTCAAATGTTTTCCTGCCCACTAAAGGTGGGCTATAGAATCTCAAATACAAAAATTTCTTATTATCTGAGGGTCATTTATAGTAGGAAAAATGATGTAAAGTAAATTAAGGAAGCTAATATATTTTAAAAATTCAAGTGACATGTTACCTTAAAAATGAAACTAAGATGTTTGTTTTTACATAAGGTAACATTCAAAATATCTACTTAATTCTTAGACTGAACAAAAATAAAAAATCATCAGTCACATGTTACTTGAAAGCTCTGAATGACAATATTCTTTATTTTATATTGGACTTTGAATAGGATCACAAAGAGTACAAAACATCTTTGAGATCTTCATCAATTTCCCCAAAGGCTTTTGTTAATCATTTGATAGAAAAAAAAAACATTCTTTTCTGAAGCATCTATCTTGTCATTATCCTTGTTATTTTCTCTTAATCAGTAGTAAACAGTCTAAGTATTTCCTTCTAATTTCTCAATGATTTTGCCTATTGTTTGATCGACCCTCCAACACAGTATTGCAAAATCAGCAATACTGATTTTCATTTGTGACTAATTTTCATTGTATTTGCATTGTATTATTTAGTGTTTACAATATCCAAAACTTAGTAAGGGTATAAGTAGGGCAGAATACTAGTTCTCAGCTGTGGAATTAATTTTATAATAGGTCAGTTCATTTGTAAATATGTTAATACTATGATGTTCTTTACCTCATTAAATGTAACTTTTCTAATTGGTAGGGCACAGATCACGAATATTAAATAATGTGAACTCTTGTATTATCTTTGCATTGTTCTTAGTCACTGTCAGCCCAACTCTTTTTGTCCATGACTGACTAGGGGAATGTCCATGTGTCACCTAACAAAAACAGAAGTGACTAGAGGCTCAAATATTTACAAGATAGTGAACCGATAATGAGAAATTGGCATGCCATTTCGTGATCCTCACAATTCTTATCCAAGGCATTCAACTTATTGGTAATATTATAATTATCTCAGTGGTAGAGGTACCCAATTTCAACCTCGTGACTCTGAGAGACAGCTAACTATGAAGCATTGGGCTTTAGGTATTGCCATCAGCTGCCTGGTTCATCCTGGGTAGAAATGTAATCAGAGTAGAAGTGCCTGTTTTGCACACTCCCCATCCAAGGAACTCCAACTGAATCAGAGAGGCCTCCCCAGAGTCCAGAAGGATCCTAACCTGTCTCTTCCACTAACTAAGACTGGAACAACACAAAAACCTCAGTGGCCCTTGTTATTTGTTTCTCTTTTTGTCAAATTGGATGATAACCAGTGCCCTCTTAATCCCTGTGATAGGCTGAATGATGTCCCCCAAAGATCTCCACATCCTAAATCCCCAGAACCTGTGAAAAAGGGATGTTGAAAAGGTATTTGAGTTAAGGATCTTGGGATGGGGAGTTTATCCTGGATTATCCAAGTGGGTCCGATATAATTCAAGGATCCCTGTTAAAGGGAGACAGGAGGACAAGAGTGAGAAACAGGAGATGGAACCACAGGAGCAAGAGGTTGGACTGATGTGTGGAAGAGGTCATGAGCCAAGAATACAGGTGGTCTCTAAAAACTGAATATGCTAGGGAAATAGGGAAATGAAGCTTCCAGATGGAACACACCCTACTGATCTCTTAAAACAAGCAGAGAAGGTACAGTTGAGGCGGCATGGCCGGCTCAGTTTTCTGGATCATGTCACCAGGGCCCCCACGTACATCCTACCTCGTCGTTCCTGTGACCTTCGGTCATCAACTGTGTTGTCCCATTTTACCCCATACCTTTTTCACTTATCCCCATTCTACTCTCACACATCTTCTTGCTTTAGGAAAATGATGGTTGCCCCACTTTGTCAGAAAAACAAAATTTTTAGACACTAAGGAGAATCTGAAGTTATAACATCTTCAGGGCAACTTTCTCAGCATAAAAGGCAGCTAACTCCACATCTAGAAATAATGGCGAGAGTAAGGGATAACCTGGAACATGCTATAAATATTCAGACTCCAACTCAGGATCCACAAAGGAAGTGCATCTCCCACGCTATTCATTTCCTGGTCATTTCTTCTTTTTCTACAAAGCAACTGGTTCTAAAGCCATTCAGTCTAATGTATGAAAGTTCAAATATGATATAGAAACATTTGCAAGGATAGGAATTATTACTTTGGGTATTATGTATAGTCTCCAGACTTACTAAGTGTGATATTGCAAGATATGTATACATATGTGAGATATGCATTCCTGGCACAGAGCTCCAAAAACCACTGGAATTTCTTAAGCTTTGAGAGCAATCAAAAGGCCCTTTGTTATGTTAATGAGGGGACTTTTGGGAAGCCCTCAGTAACCTAAGGGTGAGGGCTGGCTGGCAGTAGAGCTAACCACGTGATCAGAGGGTTGGAACTTTAAGTAGCAGTCCTGACCCCTAGCCTCCAAGGGAAAGACTGACTTAAATCACCTATGGCCAACAATTTAATCAACCATGCCTATGTGATGAAGCCTCCACAAAACCCCAAGATGACAGAGTTTGGAGAGTCTCCACAGTGGCGAATACATGAGATTCAGCAGGAGTGGCATGCGCAGAGAGAGCAGGGAAGCTCCATGATTCTAGCAGGTAACTTGAAATAGTAAGTGAATTTAAGAATCCAACAGCCTCATATTCTTAGAAAAGCTTTTAAAATTGTTTCCAAATGCATATCATTAGTGTTTACTTTGTGAACATCTAAAAAGCATGCAGCTAAAAGTGTCCTGATAGTCTCAAATGACTTACTTAACTTTCTCACTGTTATAAGAAGAAAAAGTACACTGTATCTTTTCTCATTACAAAAGCAGGTACCATTTTTATACTGAAGTTTGTTCCCTTTTCTGGCTTTTAACTGAGTTAGGTAACCTGAAATGCCTGGGTTCCAAAGAAATATTTCTGCTTTCTCTTGGGACATCGTTCCCTGTGCCGCCTTCAGGATATTTTGTTGTTTTGTTTTTCATTTCTGACGTAGCGAATGATGTTTATTCCCTTCAGGTCTCAGTTTGCTTCTGGCCATGTAAACTCTCTCTTTCATTACCAAAGCATAACAACTTCCAGCAGTTATTTAGCTAAACAAAACTTGCGTTTTCATTAAAATCCATTACTATTGCAGTTTAAAAAAAATTATTCAGGCTGACTCTGATATGCTTACCTTAAACATGATTGTTTCAGCCAACAGATTGACTAAAATTTAAATTTATGAATAATAGCTTCCTGTAGAACATCTGTGAAATGTAAGCACTGCATATGTATATGTAGTTTTAAAAAACAAAAAGAATGTTAAGTTTGTTCCAAATCTCAAAGGACTATCCCGAAAGTTTGTTTCTTTAAATAATGTTTTTCTTGCTCACCCATTTGTTAACATTTATGGGCGTGAACAAGATAATTTTCTGAAGAATTTCATGATAATGCAAGTGCTATGTAACTTAAGCCAACAAATAGAATATAATGAGTTTGCTCTGAAGTCAAAGTACTGCACCATTTATTACATTATTGAATAGGGAAAACTAAGAAAAAAAACACAAAAGAGATGTAAGAAGAGCTGGGACCTGTCCTCTTTGATCAAATATAAAGTTTTGGGCATTGAGAAGTGGAAAATTTTAAGGATAATAGGTGAAAATGTATGATAGTGTATTAAAAATATGATATTATTCTAAGTTTTTTTCTCACTTAATGTAAGAATAACCGTAAGAGTTATGGTTATTATACACCGATAATTCCCATTGAGTGGATGATGCCACTGAGGTGGTTAAAGCTGCTCGAAGACATAGAGCTGGTGAGCATCAGGCCAGGGTCTGATTCCAACTGCTGTCCTCAGAGCCTCGCTGCAGACGGGGCTTGTACAGTTCAATAATGTGCAAATACAGGAAAAGAAGAAGGTCCATGCTTTTTTATTCAGATGCAGAATAATTGTCTTATTTTCTTAAGTCAAAGTGAGACAAGAGATTAGGTAACTTCAAAGCTTTCAAGTCACACATGTTACCGTATCACCAACTAAACTACAAATGCTCAACAGCTTCTGTCTGGGTAACGTCTCAGTAAACTGGGCTGTGCCTAAAGGTCACCTGCTTAGCAGCTGGAATAACTTTCACTGATAAAGAGGTCTTTGAGTTTCAACGCGGATACAACAGGGTGGAGGCAGCAACAGGGTGGGTGCCATATTTCAGTAAAATTTATTAAAGAGATGTGTGGGTGGTTAACATCAGAAGTCCTGCAGAGCCAGAACTTCTTAGTATCAACCAGTAACGACCTTTCTCTCAGCTGCCCGGCCTCACCAGGCGCCCTATAAAAACATGGATTCCTAGTCCTGAGCCTTCTCTCTTACCGCTAATTCATTTCCAGAATCTATAGCAGTATTTATGTCATAATGAAATGATGTTCTTTTGTTACCTCTACCTTTGGCTAGAGTGGAAAATAAAAAAATCCCATGCTAAATATCAAATACAGAGTTCTGTGCTAAAGTAAACCACATTACAATGAAATTCTGCTAATTGGAAAGGAATTTCATATGGAATAAATCTAAATTAGCCTGAGTTATATTCCTTATGTTTTAGTAGATGTTTTATCAGATACTGCTTGCTTGACTATGCTGAAAACGTTTATTGCATCTTATTCTTGCTCAAGATTTACAAATAACATTTTTTAAAATAAATATCATGGCAGCAACTGAGCCATTTCTTACAATTTTAAATTTTTTTCTCTTAAAAGGACTGAATTGCAAACTCAATTCCTTAATATGAGAAACACCTCCACTCCAAATAAGGAAATTGGTGAAAATGATGAAAAAGAGGTGAAAAAGAATCCTTAAAATGAAAATGAAATGCCTTCCTCTCTATCACGACCTGCAAAAGGGTTTGGGGGATTTTTATAGGTTTGAATGTTTAATGATTCTCTCAGAGCCTGACCATTCCCTCCATTATGTCTTCAGCACAGAGCTCAAAATCCAAAGCAGAGAAGTTGCTTAGTAAATATTAAATTAAAATGGATGATAAATGTCTTTTTTTCTCAAATATAGGGCTTCAGTTGAATTTAGTAGTACAGTATGTACATTTTACAAAAATAGACAGTAAGCTGTCAGGATTATAGAATTTTAGAAGTGAAAAGTAGCTCATGAGATTTCTTTCCTGGTGTCTAAGTGTCCTGCCTGATGGGGTCTTTCCCCAGACAAGTTCAGTCTGGATTCAGTGAGCCCGAGGAATGACAATGGAATGTTCTTGGGGTAAAAGGGTTTATTACCCGCTTGTTCTCCATGCAATAGGTCAAGAACTGGAATTACGTCTGCATCTGACAGTCTGCAGGCCTGTAATCCTCCTTCATCTCTGCCTCTGCCCAGAGCACTGGGCAGGGCTCTTTATATAGCTAATTGGCTATGGGTGTGGAAGCAGTAGCCTAGCAGCAGGCCAGTTACATCATCAAGTAGTTTAAGTTCAGGTGAGGATCCTGGCCATAGGAACCTTCACTTTAGCCACACTCCACCCCGCCAGGATTCTCGCCTCACAATCCACATGCTTTCCATCTTCCGCAATGGTCCCTGTGAGAGAAAGCTGGAGCATTGTAACCAGATTCCACAACAGCAACACAGGATAACAACAACATAGAGATAATAACAAAAATTAAGATACAACAAAATTTTGATACAGGTAACAAAAATTATAATAATCCTGAAGCCTGAGGTTGTTATTTCAGCTATATTCAAAAGCAGTTCTACTCAGATGAGCTCATGACTCACAGTTAGTATTGGTACAGACAGGGAGCTCCATGCACCCCAGCAAGTAGCAATTTTTTTGCTAGGGTGTGTGCCCAATCCACAGAGACTTTAGGGGCGATAAGACACATGTTTTAATGGCACCAACATAGGCAAATCTTGTCCATCAGGTGCATGCAAGACAGTGGTCCTGTGATAGGACTGTAGCAGGAAGGGGGGCCCTGTCCAGGTCTAGTATACCATAACTTTACCCCTCTCTCCATGGGGGTTACTGAGGGGTCTATATATACTGCTACTGCAGGTGCATGCACTGGCCATAATGACAAAACTCCCTGATAAAATGCTCCTACCTTCTGGCTGTTGAGGATATACTACTGTGATCTTTGGGGGCCACTCTGCTGTTACTCCAGGAATACACAGGAGGCCAGCTTCCAGGCCTTGTCCCCAAAGTACCAGGAGGGCCAGGCATCGTTGGTCCATGTGTCGAAATGTCCAAGGCCACATCCACTCAATGGAGTCTCCAGGGTTTAATGCAATTGGCGCTGGCAGCAAGATATTACTCTGGTGGCTAAACAAACCTTGGCTTCAACGATTCCTCCTTGGTTTGTACTTGCAGTGGTATAGGGGAGGCAGCCATATGTACTAACATGTCTACGGGGCTCAGGGCTCCCTTTTGGGGTCTCTCATTCAAACGCTGTAGCATGGTCCATAAATGGACTGCCATCCCCGCAGACTATTGGTATCTGCCTTCAGTCAAGATTTTAACAAACCACTGTGCCTCTCTACCATGCCTGCTGCAGTAGGATTTTATGGCACATGAAACTTCCATTTGATTCCCAACTGTTGCACCCATTCTTGTAGTGTATGTCCAGTAAAATGGGTGCCCTGATCACTCTCAATTACTTGTGGTCATCCATAGGCTGCAAAGAGATGCTACAGGCCTCTTTTGGTCGTCTGTTGGTCTACACAACGTGTAGAAAAAGCAACCAGAAGTCCAGTAGCTGTGTCCACACAAGTCATGGCATATTGGTATCCTTCTGACATGGACAAAGGCCCAATACAGTCTGCCACCTGATGAGGGGTATAGGCCCCTTAGCTATTGTCCCTTGTTGCTGTGGAATTTGGTGTAAGTCCCTTTTGGAGCACACGACACACTCCAGCCAGGCTCTACTAACTTTTTCAAAGGTCAAAGGCAAGCCCCACCAATGGGCTACAGCCCACATTGTCTTTTGCCTCACATGCAACAAATGCTGATGTAACCATTGGGCTACATCAGAGGCAGGCTTTCCTTCTAACCAACATATCTGGGCCAATTATCTGCTTCACCATTTCCTGGGGATGCCAGTGTCAAATGGCCTGTCACATGATATACTATAATTATTTTAGTATGACCACAGGCCCATAAGTCTTGCCACAGTTCTTGCCCCCAAAGAGGTCAATGACCAACCAGTCAGTTGACATGGTACTATGCCAGTAGCCACAGGGTCAAGCCCCAATAGACAGCACAGCTGTCAGTGCAGACAACTATAGGGGAGGGCTCCTGGCTGATCACGAGCCACACAGCCCGCAACTCTGCGCACTGACTGCTCTTCCTCTCACCATCTTCTATCCATATTATCTCAGTCTTAGGATGGAAAGCTATGGCCCTCCATTTTGGGGGGTTCCCATGGCTGGAGCCATCTGTGTACTATGCATCTTCAGGTATAGAAGTTCTTCCTTCCCAATAAGGACTTTCTGCTACTAATGGTTCTAAAGTAAATTCTTCCTGCTTTTCACTAGTATATGTCACCAGCCCCAATAAGCATTGGAGTTCTTCACTCAAGGGACTATGAGAGAGGGTACTATGCTGCTGTAGGTAAGCACCCCACTTGGCCAGTGCAGCTGTCTGTGCCACACCACTCCTTGGTTTTTGGGTCCAGTCTCATACCCACCCTGAGATGCGATAGGTGGTTATTACCTTTAATCAGGGCCATTTCAGTGATGGATTCTGTAGCTAGCAAGGGGTGATACACACAGCCAATTGTTTTTCTATCAGTGTGTATCGTATCTCTGCCCCTTTCCAGAGTTGCAACCAGAATCCAGTAGGTTGGCAAGTTCATTCAAGCCGCTGCCAGAGACCCCAACCATAACCGTCTTCAGTCACATGAACGTCCAGCTCACAGGGCCTTGATGGGTCTATCACACTCAGGGCCTGCACGACCTTAACTGCCCGTTTTGCTGTAGTAAAGGGAGATGCACGTCTCATCCCAGTTCCACCTGATGCCCTTTTGTACCAACCGGTATAAGAGCTTCAGAATTTGTGCCAAGTGCGGGATAAACACTCTCCAGTAGCCTAGAAGACCCAAAACCTCCTGTAACAATGCGACAGTTGTAGTGGTAGGAATGGCCTGGACTTTATCTGTGACTGCTTCTGGTATAACTTTAGTCTTACCCAACCAGGTGACCCCCAAAAATGTGACTGACAAACCAGGTCCCTGAACCTTGGTGCTGTACATAGCCCATCCTTTCTCCTGCAGATGTTCTAGCAGTCTAGGTGTTGCACTTTCTATATCAGACATGAGCATGACATCATCAATACAATGGTACAGCCACACCATTGGCGGTCTCTCCCATGCTGCCATTTCTTGTATCTCTTTCAGGAACATGTTCTTCTCATCTGTAAACTTTTTAATACTGTGAGAAGCAGTCAACCCACTGGCACTCTGTTTCTCAAAAGATCTACTTACTACCGAGTACCACCCCTACAGCCTCAGGTGTCACCACCACCTGCCTCCAGCCCTGGAGTGGGGCCCAGCCCTATAGGAGGCAAGCCACCTCTGACCACATACCCACTGGGGGGCGATCCACTGTCTCCCCATTCACAGGGGCAGCCCGCCGAAGCACCCCTCCCATAAGGGCAGCCTGTTCTTTTCCTTGGTCAACAGTGAATCCTGCAGACTGTGCCAATTGTCTTGCCAATGGGTTTCAGCCCTGGGCAAGCTCACTATGGACTCAGTGAGACTGAGGAATGACAACGGAACATTCTCGGGGTAAAGGGTTTATTAGCCGGCTGGTTCTCCCAGCACTAGGTCGAGAACTGGAATTACTTCTGCATCCAATGGTCTGCAGGTCTGTAATCCTCCTTCATCTCTGCCTCTGCCCAGAACACTGGGCAGAGTTCTTTATACAGTCACTTTATATAGTCACTTTATATGGTCAGTAATAGCTTATTGCCTACAAGTGTGGAAGCAGTAGTGTAGCAGCAGGCCAGTTACATTATCAAGTAGTTTAGGTTCAGGTGAGGATCCTGGCCACAGGAACCCCAATTTTTCCCACAAGGGGTAAAAGGGATTATTCTCACAATGGCAGATCAAACACTTGAATCATGTCTGCCTCTGGGGCATTTGCAATTAATCTGTCTTCGCATCCGGCAGAGCCCTGGGCAGAGCTCTTAACAAAAACACCAACAATAATGGCTCATTGCCAACAGGTGTGGAAGCAGTAGCCTAGCAGCAGGCCAATTGCATCATCAAGTAGTTTAGGGTCACATGAGGATCCTGGCCATAGGAACTTTCATTTTCCCTCTACTAAGATAATTTTAGGTTGAAGGAGAAATATACATACTGAGGAACTCTTAAACTAGTTCTCAAGTTGTCTTTTTTCTAGTTGTGTGCATTTTTTTCATATATTAAGATTCAAAGTTTCCATTTATACAAGAATGATTTTGTCCAGTCTCCTTACCAGATGCCTCTTAGACTAGCCTTTGTCAAAACTCAATGTGGAATTATCATCTATTGTATCAGGTCCTTCTCTGTTACTTCCCTGTACACTTGAATTAAAAATTCAGTGTCTCTCAACTGCAGGAAAATAATGGCTCAGTTGCAACAGAATGATGCAAATTTTGAAGAGAAATGTTGAAATCACAGGTAGCAATTAATATTCTAGAGCTTTTAAAACAGAGAACTATGGAACATAACCAGAAAGCTCACCTAACTCAAAGATACACTATTGTTATCTTTAAACATAATGGTTGAATTGAAGGATGTTAAGATGACAGTCAAGGACTTACAGAAAATACATCAATCTTTCTGCCTATTGTTACACTGACAGTTTCATTCCTGTGGTTTTGTGTAATTATAAAATACAAGCACACTTGGGATAAGTCATATCTGCAAACACCTTAATTATCATTTGTGAGTAAAACTGCAATATTTCCAGAATCTCTCGCCTGCCCTTAGTGCATCTCCATATTAATAAGTGTTTCAAGGGGTGGAGAGAAGTATTCCAACTCCATATCAACAGGTAAATACAAGGGGGAGTGAGGGCATAACTGGATTGGAGAGGTTGGGTAGGGTCCCTTTTTGCAACCAGATCACAAGAGACACGGGCAAGCAGGAGCAGAAGTGGATGACTGCTTGTAAGCAATAAAGGTTTTCTCCCACTTTATTTCTCCCTTTGACTGATCTCAGTTTCAAAGGCAATTTTCCCCAGACTGGGAGACAGATTTCCCCCCACTGAGTTACATCATTTAAAACCCTATCCAGTGTTACTAAATCACTTGATACCAAGACTGAGACTCAGAGTAGGTACCCAGGTACCTCTTGTGAAGACAAGAACAGCATTAGAAGTAGTCTAAGTACATCAAAGATAAAATCTGTCTGAATCAACTGGATTTGACCTCTTTCCCATCAGACTCCATAAAGCTACTACACAGTTTTATGGGATTAGGTGTATTTGGGCTACATAAGTGTTTTGCTCTGCCCTTTAGCATGTGTCCTCTGAGTGGGCAGGAACTGTGTAATGCTTCTATTTGTTTCCTCAGTTCCTATTCAGTGCTTTGCATGAAGCAAATACTAATTTTATGTTTGTATATTAAATTTTGCTCTCAGCCATCATTACATCTGGTAACTACACTCTTTGGTCATATTTAAAATAAAAAAGGAACAAGTGATGGTCCATCGACTTGGGATAATTAATCGTGGAAGCACTAATACTTTGAAACAAATCAGCTGTAATGTGTAGCAGTATCCATTTTGTTAGTTTTCTGTCTCCAGATACAATTCAAAATAAAAGCAATTAAATCTGGCATCTTCTTATGCTCCAATTTTGACCTACGAAGCTCCATACTTTCACCAGCAACCTTTGCACACCACTAGTTTCTGGTTTTACTTACTATGTACAAATCAGATTTAACAGAAGTCAGACCCATTCCAACACATCAGGCACAAAAATTCTCTTTGATCTTTTTGCCACTTTTAAGAAACATCTGCATCTTTGTAAAAGGTCTAGCAGGATGAGCCAGGGTTTGAGAGCAGATACAGCCATATGCAAGAAGACAGAAAGGAATGTTAGGAAAACTGACCCTCAGAGACCTAAAGGAAGGCTGGCAGCATCGTGCACTCATAAACATGAGTCATTCAGAAGTGACTCATCCCACCATCCTTTTGAACAAGACAACCTGCTGCCATTAGCAAAGAAGGACAGAATGGCAGAGTTGGTTTTAGGGTTATCTGAAGATTCACTCACAAATAAAGAAACTCACAATGAAAAAATTTCCTACTTGTATTTTTCCCTTTTCTAATTTTTTAAGATAAAAATTAGACCTTTGTCAAAATCCCTGTTTATTCCCTTGTTTATTCAGTCTGGAAAGGAGAAAAGAATATCCTGTGTGAGCCCCCAACATACACATCCACACATGTGGTAAAAATGGTCAGCCATTGCGTCTGCCTGCTCTAGGCCCTCGAAGTTCTCAGTGACTCTCTGAACATTACATAGCTCCTGTCACATATTTGGCTTGAACTTTTTTTGCTCCAAATAGTTGCTGGAGTGTGCCATGTAAAATAATGCTCAAACACTTCTACTTTTGAGCAGAGTGTTGCAAATTACAAGATGAAGATTCCAAGACTAGTTCAGATCTGCCGGATGAGAGAGGCTGTGAGAGCTCGAGGACCTGGGGAGTGTGGCCCATCACCTCCCACTTCTGCCGCCGCTCTTGGTTTTCCCAAGAAGGTGGAAATGGACCACTGAATGAAAGAAAAAATGCAGTGGCAGATGATAGACAGCAGCGGTTTTTAATCAGAGCCTCTTCCAGGTTCCTATCACATGTTGCAGATTGAGTGTTCTGTGAAACCCAGAAGGCATGAACTGAACAACAGGTCGAGCCAAAACTCCTCATGACTTATTGAAAACATGCCCAGGTCTTGGAAATGTATCCTAGTAGGAATTCCTATCATTTCTTGAAAAGCCAGACAAACCAATATGTTCTGAGAATCCACTGGCCTTCCGTCTCCTTTTTTAACAGGACAGAAGATACAGTCTGGGCCATACCTATTTGAAAATAAGTTGCTTTCAGAATTTAAATAAGAGGAGACAAAGTCTTATATAACACCTATACTATTCCGAATTGTCATGCATATATGTACCTATTTATACATTAATCTGTTAATTTATTATTATGGACTGGGAAGAAAATATCTAGATTCCAACATATGCTCCCCTCTTCAAGGAAGGCCACTGACTGATCTCTGAGGCTCCTCCAAATTCTAAATTATATTGTCATTTCATTTTATTTTTATCAAATTTATTTTGAAGTGTATTTTAGGTGCAGTAAATGACATGTATTTAAAGTATGCAATCATATGAACTTTGGCAGATGTACACACCCATGAAAACACCAACACAATCAAAAGGCAGAATTTCTCCATGGCTCCCAAATGATTCCTGATGCCCTTCATAGTCAAGCCCTTCCTCTATCTCCAGCCCAGGCAATCACTGATCTGTTTTTGTCAATATAAAGGAGTTCATAAGTGGAATAATATAGTATGTACTCTTATGCCTGGCTTTGTTCATTCAGCATAATGATATTTGAGCTTCATCCATGCAATTCCATGCATAAATGATCTCTTCACCTTAACTGCTTTGTTTTTCTAACAATGCATCTGCTGATGCACATTGGGATTATTTCTAGTTTCATGCTACTGTGAATAAAGCTGCTATGGACATGCACATACAAGTCTTTGTATATTTCTCCTGGATAAGTACTAAAGAGTGGGATAACTGGGTCATATGTTATTTGTATATTTAAAATTTTAAGAAAGTGCAAAATTATTTGCCAAGTATCTAATTTTACATTTCCACCATCATGTATAAGAATTCTTCCACATTCTCACCAATACTTGGTATTGTTAGTCTTTTCAATCTCATCCATTCTAATGTGTGTGTAGTTTCATCTCATTTCTATCTGCATGTTCCTGGTGACTAATGATGTTAAGCATCTCATGCACTGTGGCCATTATCTTATCTTCTTTTATGAACTGTCAGTGAAGGTATTTTTGTCATTTTTACAGGGTTGTTTCTGTTTTTATTGTTGAATTATAAATTATTTATGTATTTTGGTCCCAGTCTTTTGGCACATATGTATACTGTAAATATTTATTCCTAGACTTTGGCATGTTTTGTTCTCTTAAACTTGTCTTTTGAAGAGAAAAACAAGATTTGATAATCAAGCCAAATTTAATGTATTTTTTGTAGTTTATTCTTTTTGCTTCTACAAACTGCAAAGATTTCCTCCTTTATTTTTCCTAAAAGTTTATCATTTAACTTTATTGTTTAATTTGAGATATTAGACACACAGAAAAATTTCACAAGTATTACTGAGACCAAAGACCCTTCTCAGAGCTCCCCTTAATTTTAGGATCTTTTGTAATCATATTATAATTATCAAACTAAGATGATAAGATTGGTAAAATACTATTAACTAAACTAGACTTTATTCAAATTTCACCAGTTTTTTTACACTGTCATTTTTCTATCCCAAGATCTCATACTGTATTGAGCTGTCAGCTCTCCTTTGTGGGAATAAATGAAGGTCACCAGAATGAAAACAAGCAGAAGCTCCAGAGCCTGCTGGGGAATCAGCCACCATCACTTTCACTTGGCAGAAACTCAAAGGCAGGCAGAGGAGTGAAAAAAGCTTATAATAAAAGAAAGGATAGACTGCAGGTGGACCCTTACTGGAAGCTGCTGGCATAAAGAAGCTATAGGCAAGCTAACTAGAAGCAGGTCATCACATGATTCCTTACAGGTTGATATTTGATTTTTCTAATTTGGTCCTAATTTTGGAAGCTAGGGCAATAATTATGGAAACTATCAGATATTAATCAAATCTTGGTTTGAGAGAGCTACTGTTACAGGGTTATTGTTTGGACTAATTGCTACTGATATCCTGGACTGTTACTACACATAAAGGCCTAACTTATTAGATTGGTTGTTGCAGATTGTGGATCTGGCTTCTACTTGTATAAATCATCTGGCCATTGTTTGTATATTCAATCTCTCACCTTTGTCTTCTCCCAAGAGTCACTGCATCTCAGTCTTCCTTATGTTTTGTGACCTTGACCATTCTCAGGACCATTGGTTATTTGTGTTGTCTAATTTTATTTCATGATTAGAAAGAAGTTATATATTTTTGGCAAGAATAACACAGAAGTGACATTCCTTTCTCAACTCAATATATCAAGGGGTATGTGATGTGGATATATCCTATTAGTTGTGATGTTATCAATGACCCATTTGTTTGAGGTAGTGTCTATTGGATTTCTCCACTGTAAAGTTACTATTTTTCCATTTGTAGGTAATAAGTATCTTGGAGCAGATATTTTGTGACTATGTAAATGTCTAGTTTAAACATTAATCCATTAATTTTAGCATCCATCAATGATGTTTACTGCAAAAATTATTACAATGGTCTTTTAACTGGGACTGTTTATTTCTTTGATTCCTTGTACAGTTATTAGTGAAATTCTTCTGGAAGGAAAAATGTTCCTTCTCACCTAAATATTATATACATGTGCATTCATAGATTATTTTTATTCTGTGGCTTATACAATAATGTCACCATTACTTATTTTGTTGTCAGACTATTTCTAGATTAGGCCCCAGGGAGCTCTTTCAGGTTGTGTCCTTTGAACACGGTACCTTCTTTTTTGAGTACTTCCTTATTTTCTGACACCAAGTTATGGTTTATGTTCATCTTACATTTTTCCTGTCCCAGACCTGGAATCAACCATAACTCCTTGGTTCCATTCACTGGAGGATGATATTTAGAACCAAAGACTTGGGTGTTACATACACTAATTGCAAATAGAATGTTATGGCTTCTATCCAATCTCAGTGGACAGAACTAGGAGACATATGTATGTATACTAATCCAAGCATACACAGAAATTTATACTGATTACTGAATCCAGCTATGTCTGTACATTTTTTTATTATAAAGCAATATATGCCTATTTATCACCACTGCCCTTCATAATTGGCATATGCATTCTGACACCTCACATATTCATTCTATACCTCACAAGACAATGTTTTAATTTTTGTTTAAACTGTAAAATTTTGTTTAAAGAAATGAAGGGAAAGGCATTTTTATACATGCCTAAATATTTTTCATTTCTGATGGTTTTCATTCATTTCTTAAGATTTGTGTTTCTCTCCAGAATCACTTCCTTTAGGCTTAAAGAACTGCCTTTCTTTGATGGACAGTGACTGTAATGGGGTATGTGGTGGGGACTTGATAATGGGGAATCTAGTAACCACAATGTTGCTCATGTAATTGTATATTAATGATACCAAAAAAAAGAAAAAAAAAAGAACTGCCTTTCTTGAAGTGCAGATCTTCTGACAACTTTTTGTTCTTATTATTTCTTTTTATTTTTAGTTAATCCAAAATACCTTTGTTTTACCTTATTTCTTGAAGCATATTTTTGCTGGACAGAATTTTGGCTTTAGAATTTTACTTTTTTTTTTCCTTTCCATGCTTCAAAGACTGCAATAATTATGATCTTCTGGCCTTCATTGTATCTGACATGAAAACTACAGTCCTTCAAATCATTATGCCGGGGCCTGCCGGCAGGAGTCGAACAGTTCCTGAGTGGGGTGTCGGGCTGTATATACAAGATGACAGGAGGGCAAACTGTCTGGTGCAGAATGCAGAATGCAGAGAAGCTTTATTCTGGCATGGCTTATATACACCTGAATTGCCTGCAGAATAGATTCACACACCGTTCTCAAGGACCTCAATTCAATCACTTAAGTATTGCCCACAGATCAATACAATTGGCTGGTCCAGGTGGGTGGCCTTGAGATAAGACCTCCCTGCATTCCTGAGATACTTGTTCCTGGAATTTAGGAAACTTTTCAAGGTTTCTTTCAGAGTCAGGCCCGGTTCAGGCCTTAGATGGAGACTAGGCACAAAAACACAATCAGTTCTGTCCTGTACTCTTGCTCCTTCTGTCCCAACCGCTCTCCACATCATTGTTTTTCCTAACTGCTTTCAAGATTCTCTCTTTCTCTTTGGTTTTCAAGCAGCAGATTAGTTTTGATGTGGCTAGACATCAAATACATTTTATACTTTACATTAACACACTTTATTTGTATTAATTCTTCTTGTGTTTCACTATATTTCTTGAAATGGTAAAATTGTCTTTTTCCAAATTTGGTATGGTTTTTACCATTATTCTTGATATATTTATTTTAGCAAAGAGGTAAACTGATTAGACCTAAACTGCAAATTTTGTTTCACCTTCAGCAGGTGGGTGGTATTACAAATCTTACTTCAGTCATTTTATCCTTGGGAGCATCTGCTTTGATTTTGCTCCATATATGTGTCAAAATCATGGTCCCAGGTCAATCAGAGATTTGGGTATTATCTATAGAATTCAGGGCTCTTCTTTGGCTCTTTCCTCTGCAGGACTTCTTCCCCACTCTCTAGAGGCCCTCATCATCTGCCATCTGTTTGTTTACGTCCTTGTGTCTGTGACTGCGGCTAGCCTCAAGTTCAGGTTGTACAAACAGGAAGCTCAACCCATAACAGCCCTTTCTTCTAAATTCTAACTCATCTCCAATATATGTCTACTTTTATTCACTACTCAGAGCCATCAAATAGAATTTGTGTGTTTTCTCCAGAGTTTATAGTTGTTATAAGGTGAATAGTCAATCTATCATGAGCTAATTCTACCATATAAATGGCAGAAATTCCCCAAATTTTATTATTTTATGTATCAATACATTTGTGTCTACTTTTGACTAACTAAACTGTTGCATATGGTGGTTATTACTGCTCTTTACTCATTTCCTATATTGTTAATTTTAATTTATAACAGTTATTGTTTTAATTGCTATTATATACTCAGTTTATGAAATATTTTCTTTCATACTGTTTTTATTATTTTCAAGTCACTCTAAGAAAAAAATGAGGTAGATAATATTTTTAACAATTTAGAGAAAAGAAAATTGGGATTCCAAAGACTAGAAGACAACATAAGATCATACATCTGGTGTAATTTTGTGTGTGTGTGTGCCTGTGAATGTGTGTATAGAGAGAAACTTTTAATTTTTGGAGCAGGAACAACTTTAGAAACTTTAAGATTATCCTTAAGAAATCCAAGCAGTAAGACTGGAACTGGATCCTTTAGGTGACTTCCAAAGTCTGCTTACCAAATTAGCAGCTGAGACGGTGTCTTACTCTGTCTCAAGGATCAAACTAGCATGAGAGGGCATATATGGGCATAAGAAAGCTAATGTCAGTTCTGTAGAAGGAAGGACTTCTGGCAAAAGTGCCATATAAAAATGGCACATTAAAGACTTATGTATTACCCATTAATTTACAGGCATTTAAGGGGAAAGTGAACTTCCCAGGGAAGTTTAAAGTACATTTAAGCATCTGATGGGTAACTGAACAAGATAATCATCAGGTTTGTTCCAGACAAGAGCATCCAAGACGTAAAAATTCAGTGACCATCATGTTGCATCTGAAAGCGCCATTCCTTCATTCTATCGCCTTGATTACACATTTGGGCACATATCCTGAAGAAATAACTTTTACAATTGTGGAATTAATATTCTTAGCACATGGTGCTTGCAGAACTTACTGAGGTTGCCTAAGAAAATATTTTAGAATCTGTCAGTAAGCAGACACAGATTTCAAATGATGAAATTACTTTCATAAAGTTGTAATTCACTCCTATGTGCAAAATAATTAATGAAACTTATGTTCTTATTATAGGTAAAGTTAGTTGTTATATAAAAAAGCAGAACGTTTTTCTCTTCTTACAAATTACACATATAAGCAGACACACAGATGTATAGAAACACAGATATGTAGATGAAGATTTTTTCCTTGGAAAGTATTTCTTTGAATTTATTAATATGAAAGTAGTTTGAGTTTAAAATTTTTAGTCCAGGAGAAAATGTAAAAATCTTAACTTGTTAGTATTATTCTGAAATTTAGCTTAATATACTCATGAGCCTCTCTCTCTTTCTATTAGGACAACAGTTCTCAGAGTATGGTCAAGGGACCCTTGGAAGTTCCCAAGACCATTTGAAGGATTCTTTAAAGCCAGAACTATTTCCACAATAATATGAAGACATTATTTGTCCTTTACTTTTATTTTTGTAAAAGTATACAGCAGAGTTTTCAGAAACCACATGCCATTGTTTTTACAGCTAATGGAATATGTGCTTATATATTCTTATGTTTTCTAAAATCAATATTAGCATATAAATTTGTGCATCTCCATATATTAACTCAAATTTTAATTAGTACATTGTTCTATTACTATCACTAGTTATATTTGTACTAATCTTTGTAAATTCATTGTCATCCAACAAATCTTTCTTGAAATCCTGAAATTCTCTTTGTGTCTGCACGGAAACACAGAAAGTAAGGAGAAGTCTAGATTTGAATATTTTTAAATTTTTGAAAAGCATTCCAAAATTTTAAGTGTTATGTAAAAGTGGCATTATTTTAATAAAGTTTATTTTGAAATAGAGGAAATATATTTTTCTTAAAGAATGATTATTGGCTTAAAACAAGTTTAGATTCATTTTCTCAACACACAGATGCACCATGTACATGTATAGATGCTGAGAAAATAAAATGTTAGGGGGTTATTTGACTCATGGAAGAGAGAAATATACTCCAAAGAATCTGGGTGAAGCTGTAACCAAGAACCAAACTCTTGACAAAATGCTATCTCAACTTTATACATGTTAATAATTTTCTTCATTGTGTCTTTCAAAAAAAATATTTCAAAATAGTTTTATGGTGCCAGTAAAGTTTTAATGTCATATTGAGACCAACTCTTCAGAAGGTAAAGAAAAAAATAATTAAATATTTAAAACACAGGTGGGCTGAAATCTTTAAGGTCCCAGACTATTGTTTGTTATAGTTGTTCAAACTGGGCTTGCAGAAGCCACTGAGACAAGCATGTTATCAAATTGCATTGGCTGGAGAAGGTCAACCACTAGCTGAGGTTTATGGAAGGTTTGGACCATTGACAGTGTTCAATGCCTGTTGATGAAAAATCAGTAAAAGCATTCACATCAGTGCCAATGCTCAATGTTAAAGTATCAAATTAAATTTATCTCAATGTTATTGTCAAATTAAAGGTGTACTTGCATACATGAGATGAGATAATATCTTTAGAACTGTGCTTCTTCCTTACAAATTATGAATCCATGGACATGGCAATATTTACTGATTTGTTTGTATTCATCGGCATGGACATCAAGTAAGCATCCAAGATGGTCTTGTTTTATGTGACCACTTTGCATCAACCACAGGTGGCACTGAGATATTCAAAGCAATGTGTAATCTTTTTGAATTTCTTCACTCTTTGGACCTCTATAGGAACTATGTTGACTTTGGCAACGATGGCACAAAAACAGTGATAGGTAAAACTGCTGGTGCCTGAACACGAATCAAGGTAGTGGCACCTCCCTGCACTAATGTTCATTGCGTTCATCACTGATGGGCACTTGCAGGTAAAAAAATATATATATATACCAATTTTACTTAAGAAGTATCTGGTTCTTTGGCTCTCCCTGAACACCAAAGATAGTGGAATCTGGTGCTGACTTCCTCCCCTGGACCGCTCAGGAAAGGCTTGAAGGATTTCACTAAGTATGGTTTTTATGCCTCCCTTTTTAATATTATTCCATGACATAGAAAAGTTGGAAGGAAGAGAATTCAGCAAAGAATGAACATGCTGCCATCTTCCCAGAATTCCTCTTCATAGTTAATTGATTAAAATATAAATAACTAAATCAGTTAATATTTTCTTAGAAAACTGATTTATTAAATGATTTCCAAAAAGAAATTCATTATTCTTCTTTACAAATAAAGTTCTAGATTTGCAGACTTCCTTTCTGTTTTTATGTATTTGTTGATTTGTTATTTTATTAATTTGTTAATCTATATACTGTTAAAATTTTTGCATTTATTGTTATCTCTCTCCCACTGTACCGTAAAGCCCACAGAATGTGGCGAATGTCTGTGTTCTGTTTGTTGCCTCCATGCTTAGAATAGTGACAGGCGCATGATGGGAACTCAACAGGTAAGTGTAAAATGAATGATTTTTATTTTTATGTTCAACTTAACTTGTCTGAATTTTGTTATATTTTTGTGAACCATGTTTCACATGAATTGTCTCTAACAAAAACAAAGTCTATCCAATTATATCTACCATTATTTAAAGAATAAACAAACAAAATTTCCTTCCTATTCAAAAAAGGGATCTTTAAAAGCTTTTTTTTTTCTGTTTAATTATTCTCTTTTCTGGCTCATGATTTATTGTGTTTAATTAGTGATATCTCGTTGCTTCTCTCCAGATTGCTTTATTTAGTCTTCCAGACTTATTTAGTAATAAATGTGTGTTTTCAAATATAGCTCTACCTAGTTGGTTAAAATCATATAAATCCATGCTTATAGGATATGTGAATAATCCAAAGACATGAGCAGTAGAAATGACCCTATAGTTGTTACTTATTGACATCTTATGGTGGCCAATGTCTTGCTCCTTTCTGTTCAGGTTATTAAGTCTAGTTCCTGCCTTACCCTGACGAGTCCTACACAACTTAGAGTCAGCTTGGATCTGATTAAAAGCTCCTTTCCCTTTAGTTAAAGATTTGGAAAAAGTCTCCTCCCACTTCACAGTTATACTGGTCTTCACATGAATATCCTCCTCACACTAGCATATCCACAACATCAGACAACAGCTAATTGACTCCCTATTGTGTCTGGCTATCCACCTCTCTAGCCTTCTGGCTGTTTTCCTGGCTCTTGGTTCTTGCCAAAATCTTCTGATGGATTTGAAGACTTATTTATAATCATTTCATTTTTGATGGACATCTGGACATCATTCTTCTCCTTGCTTCACACCATTCTTTTTGCAGCTAGACTTCTGCTTTGTTTTATACACACTCCCTTGATCAACAGTTTGGGGATCTACAAACATACTAGCGTACACCTGTACATACACAATTATGTCAGTACTGAATGATACCACTGCCTACGTGCACCAAGGTCAGACATGAGCGCTCAGGTCCGTCTCTGAACAGTGGCGTCACTCTGGAGAACACTGGAGATGCTAGATTCAGATGGCTGACCATGATTGAAGGGGACAGATGGCTTTGCTCTTCCACATGACACAGCACAGCGTGCTTCCTAAACATGGCTACACTGGCTGGTGTAATTTTCTATGCAGTTGTTTATTTATCACCATCATCATTAACATATGTACATATTTACTATGTCTTTGCATTATGATCACTATATGAATTTCATTGAATCAACTGCTCTAGAATATAGAGTATACCTATAATTGCCAAATCCAACATCATTTTCCAAGCCACCAAATTTTTTTCTTTTAAAGAAGGGAATTCTGATATTCAGATCAGTAAAGTAATTTTTTCCTAATGGCGCACTGTATGTCAGTGATGGAGGTGGTAATAAAACCCCAATTCTCTGACTCTCCACTTCAGCGCTCAATTAAATTGCTTTCTTCACTCAATGAAAGCTAAATGAGAAAATAAGTTACACTCTGATTGCATAAGATATATTCTGCCAGACTAATATCATTCATTTTACTCCTTGCAACCAAAGTGTACTTCAAGTACTATTTACTAAATGACCTGTGAAGGTCATTTCATGCAACAGTGCAATATTTGAAGGTTGTGAGTCACCAATACTATGAAATACTAACCAAATATAATTTAAGAACCTTCTCTTTCTTACTAATAAGATTAATAGGCCATTTATCTACCCTATTCTCCTAAAAAGGTTATGAAGACTTATCCATTCAAATTAATAGTGATCATAATAAGTACTATACAAAGTAGTGAAATATTGTTTGAAAAGTTTCCTGCCATTTGCCAAACAACAGCTATGAGAATTTGACATATGTTATTGAAACTTTTTTAAAAAGTGGGATTATTATTCTTATTCTTATTGGTTTACTGTTGATAAAGATAAAGCTTTGAGTGTTCAACTCATGTAATTAATTAACACAACCAAATTTCAAATTTCATTCTTCAGATTAACATCTCCTATCCTAAGAACAAGGCATTATTCTAAGACACATAGATTCCAAAAAATAATAACAGATATGAAACTGAACTTAAGAAAAATAAATATTTATTATCATCAATATCTTCTGTGTTATCAAGAATAGAGACAATAAAACATCTATAATTTGTAGTCTACATTCTAAGTAGGTCTGCTATTTATCATCACAATTAAAAGAAACATGTATTTTAATATTTAAGGGAAATTCTAACCACTTTGAAAGAGTTTAGCAGATACTTTAAAAATTTTTATTTTATTTTAATAGACATAATATTTATCTACCAAAAAATTAAGTATGTCACATGAATCATCATACAAAAAAATATTAAACTAGGCCAAGAATTACCTTAGTTTTTTACTTTTCTTTGTTTAAATATTTATGACAACAGTCATTCTCTATAGAAAGCATCATAAAGAAGAGAAAGAGTATTATAAGACTATTAAAATAGTTAAAGGTAACTCAAAAAGTTTTCATGCACAGAAATTAAAAATCTTTAGAAAGGATAAATGCCAAGTAAAACTCTAAAGTCAGATATTCTAAAAGACAACAAATACAAAATCGAGCTTTAAAATGTATCCAGTAATTCCTAGGAGAAAATATCAGGGAAGGAGGTCTAATAATACATAAAATTTGAAATCTCTCACCTGGGTGTATGCAGTGGTTCTTCACTTTTGATCCTATGATACTCTACTAAAGAGCTCTAAAAATAACCTGTTGCTGCACATCTACCTTTGATATTCCAGTTCACTGAATGAATATGAAGTGTGACCCTTGCATCTATAATTTAAAAACAAAAGTCAAGCAAGGAAATAAGCCTCCTAAAAAAATTTTGTTAAGTATTCAGTAGTTGAGAACCGCAAATGCCTCAAACAAAATGATCATGCAATCTTAATTCCATATGGTGGATATTTTTTTATGTTCCATTTTACTTTATGGTACGGGGTTTATAAATGGTGCCTATTTAGTTTGAAAGGAATAGATAAGTAAAAGAGGAAGCAGGAGAAAAAAAAAACTGGCAAGAACCTATTAATCTGATTGGAAAAGCCACAAAATAAATAATATATGGTGGGATTACAAATATAATAGTGGTGTCTTATTTATTTATTTGATGCTATGTCTGATATTTGGTATAAGTATTCCATAAGTACTTGATTAATCAATGAATTATACTAGAAAATATTTGGCTATAATAAAGCTGTCTCAGAAGTTTGGAGAAGGAAAAGTTACAATTGCTGATTTACGTATAACTACTATGGAAACGTTTTTAGTGAAATGCACCAAAAAGAAATAAACAGAAAAACCCATCCTGTTATATTACTTTTCATAGTATTAAATAAAAAGTTGGCATATCAAGCATAAAGTCTAACTCTAAAAATGCAGATGTAAACTTTTATTTACATTTTAATTTTTGAAAATTTGGATGTAAATATAAATATGGTCTAATCTGCAAGGACTGTAAGAAAGAAAGTGATCTTATAGGGTTTTCATTAATTCCTAGCACAATCTTTTGCACAAAAGGAGCTTTTAATATTACTTTAGGTGGCTTTAGGGAAGTGTGAATGTCTAAGAAATAAAATACTGGCTAAAAAAATGCACGAACTATAGAAAATAACATGGCTGCTGAGGGAGCATTTAAAAAGACAAAGTTATATTTAAAATAGTGAACAGCATGGCATGGACCCTTCCAACTGTGACAGAAACAGAAACCACCAAGTCTAGTTAAGCATTGCACTGCAGTGCCACACTGGCTGTGCATATGAACACGTTTTAAAGTAAGATGAAGTGCCCTGATCTAGAATAACAATGAAAACATTCCATAGGATGAGTGTTAGAAAAGTTAGGGTTCAGGATAAGGTGAATTTTCTAAGCAAATTAGGATGACCATAAAGCCTCATAAAACTTCCTAAAGCAGAGGAAAAACAGGCCTCTAGAGCAAAGTGTTTATGGGTCTTCCACACAGGGCTTGGTTCTGCATTCTCTCCTGTTAAATATTTTTGCATAAGAATAGAAAATACGAACATTAAATTCACATGAAATATAAAGGAGGAAGGGATAGCTAAAATATTAAATGACAAAACTGAGGTTCTGGAGTTCTCTGAGACAGATGATGGGCTCGAATATAACTGAGTAAGAAGCTAAATTCCTCACTGGGGGACAAAAGAAACCAAATGGTACAAGGACGCCCTGGGGCAGACCTGGCCTGACAGCAGTTTCAGAGATTCAGGACATTTATCTGGCCATAAATTCTATATAAACAAACAAAGAAATGTGACCTGTGGTTAAAAATGTTCTACTTGCATGTATTGTCAGATCTGTGTTATAGCATTATTCAAAAGAAAAAATGAAAGCAGCATAAAATTAGATTAGGTAAGTAAATTATTATACATCAAGAGCCAATGGATGTGTATCACAATAAAATGTTACCTAAACAGGCTATATCTTAAATATTCAGCATGATTTAGTTATGTAGAAACCATACTAGAAGGAAATTTGCAAACATCTAAACGTACTTTCCCCACAATATCTGAAATCAAGGAGAATATTTTTCTTAAATTTCTTTTTAATTTTCTTAACTTTCATAACACACTTCAACAAAACATTATATTTAGAATCAAAAGGCTTTTTTTAAATAAACTAATTTACTACTTCCTCACTTGCAACCTTTAAACTTATTTTGGTTCATTAATATTTAATAGAATTTACCAATGATTATGAAAAGATAAAGTAGATTTAAAATCTCACACACAAAAAAAATATGAAATAAGCCAGATCCAACAATCTCCATGATTGTAATAGGTCTGTGTACACACTACGCTCCTTTTCTACATCTTCTTTTACCCTCTATCCATTTTTAAATAATTCAGACCTTTCCTAAATAACACCTGGACAATCATTCCCTGATGTTACTTCCATCCCTCCGTGTTGAGGGGAGCAGTCCATGATCCCCCAAGAAGAGAAGAATCTTCAGTGGGGCTCCTAGGTGCAAGGTGGGGACAAGGAAGAAGCAGCAACCGTTTCTGGGGTGGGTGAACAGGTCTGGTTGAAGTGATGAAGAGAGGATTTTGAGCAGCCTATGATGACATCAGGACCTTGGATGTCAGATTTACACAGAAAGAGGAGGACCTGAGACCAACCTGTGGTGGATGAGCTCAAGGGACAGATGAGTGGGGTATTTTACATTTGTGGATATATGGATGCTATCACTAGCTTTGATGAAATGTATTCTTTGAATTACATAAATAAGGAGAAACTTCAGTTGATTTGATGCCATGGGTATCTCTAAGACTCACACAAATTTAAAGTTAATATGGATGTTAGAAGTTACCAAGTATGGAATAAATCCAAGCATTTGGCAACATTAGTGATGCAATTCAATTTTTGTATTATCAACCTACAACTTAAAAATTTATTACCAGATATAAAAATAAAACTCCAAAACTTTAAAAGGTATTTGTTTTATATAAGGTAAATATTTATTACTGGAGGAAAGAAATCATCATTTAAACAATTATATTGAAAAATCCATGGTGTATTTTATCATATGCTAAAAACTAATTTCTGAAGCACTGAAAAAATATGTATAGCGGATTTTTTAAATATATAACTTACGTATTTCCTATGTCTAATAGAAATGACTGTTTTTCATAAAAATCATGAAGGTCAATGCTTTCCTATGTGCATTCAGTCTTTCTTCCTAAACTGAAATACATCGGTCCAAGTTCTTCATATTTTTAATAGTAGAAACTTATAAGAGAATGGAAAAACGTAAACAGCATTTGTGTAAGCTAATTTATTTCTACTTTTTTGTATAGGGTCTGTATCAGCAGAGTTTTAAGGATTATTGAAAGACAAGTTCTGTTTATTTTTTTGTCTATTTCCCTAAATTCTTAAACAAGACTTATCTCTATCACAGAACAATAAATAGAACCGCTAGGGGAGACTCCCAGAAATTACATACAAATGACAGGAGACAGGGCTAAGGGGTCTGAGAGCCCATCCGTCTGAGCTTTCATCTACCAAGTGGAACACACAGACAGTCGGTATTTCCTAGAATTATCACAGAATTAGACAAAAGTCTCAGATTATCCCTGAACACTCTCATTCTGGGCCCTAATCCAGTCAAAAGAGAGTAAAATAAATAGAAACATCTTTCTGACCTTATATTCCATCATTTCATAGCACCAACTCAGAAAACTTAATCACTTATAATAGTCTAGTGCAAGAAGTAAAAACATGCATTCTAAATCCAAACTGTTCAGGTGTATAGCCCAGTTCTGCCACCTGCTATGCCCCTTGTGCAAGGTGGCTACTCAATGACACAGCTCTCTTTAAAATGTGGATCATAATATTACTTATCTCATAGATCTATTGTGAGCATTAAATTATTACATGTTGGAATATTACTTGACATACAGTGGATGTTCTATGTGTGTTTTCTATTATTACTATCATCTTATCCTTTAGGAAAACTGAATAGAGTTAGAATGAATTTTTACCTTACTGCATTCTCTCTGCATCTTTTCTCACCAAAGATATAATTAAGTAATATTATAACAGGATATAAATGTTAAACTCAAATTAATTTTGCCTTTTTCTTTGGTCATTTTAAGGAATCTTTCTGCTCATTTTGATGGAAAAGGAATGATTTTTCAGGACTGGGTAAAAATTAAATCTCTCTCTTCCAAAAAGAAAAGGTTAGATAATTACAGGTTATAAAAATTGGTATTTCCTTGTCTTCAAGAAAAAAGTAGTTTTCTTTATATAATGGTGTGGAGTCTAGTTATAATAGGTCAGTGAGATTCTACTTGATAGACCATCAAGTGATGCTGTGTGTGTAAGTAAAAGAATAGTGGTTTGATGAGCATCTTAAAAATGGGCAAAGCCTGTGCAGTTAGAGACCATTGGGTGGACAAGACAAGTAACAAATTGGAGGGAAGAAATATTGCAAACCCAGGAGAATCATCCTAGAGTCCTTTCTGGAAAGCACCAAGCAAGAGAAGGAATATTTTAAGGATTACTTCAGTGTCATGAGCCATGTGGACAGAAACTGTATACCAAGGCCATGGAATTTAAGGCTAACCCATAACGCAGTTCAGGCCAGGAAGATCACAGGGATGTAGACTTTTTCTTCCTCTGCATGAATTGATAAGATAACATGAGGCGCAGGGCTGTAGTCATCATCAAAGAAAATCCAGAAGCCACCACACAGAACTGAAAAATAACACTAGTGTCTTGGAAGATGTAGCAAAGACACAGAAAAAACCAAATTAGATACCTAGTGACTAATTCACTGTGCCCAGTCACTAAGCATCCTTTTCCTGGACTACTGAGTTATAAGAGTCAATACATCCATTTGTGGTTGTTGGTTATACCAGTTTATGTTGAGTTTTCTTGTTGGCAATTAAATTGGTCCTAACCAACACAAATAGCAATTTCCTATTCCTATCCCAGGCTTGCACCTGAGCATGTAGGAATTTTGCTCACTGTGAACCATGCAACCTGTTAGTTGTCACTTCTGAAATATGTCACAGATTTTCAGTCTAATCCTATCTGGTCACCTAAGAATACCTGTGAAGTTGAATAAAGAATGCTAGGTCAACCAACACTGAGATAGGAGAACTGGAAAACACTTTTTTTCAGTCATTTGTAAGTATCCTAACTTCTCCTCTAATAGTCATCACAAGCACATGATAGCTCTTTCTCTATATACTCAAATGTAAGATAGAACTGCACAGGTCAAATACACACACACACACACACACAAACTGACATATTCTATTGTGCCAAAAGAAAGACATTGGAGTAGTGTATGCTCTAATGCCCATCCACAAATGTTGGTGAGATATGACCATATCATCCTTTCTCCTGAATTGTTTGGAATGGGTCACTATTTGTTTCCCAGAATAATAGGAAAAACTGATGTTAGTAGCAAATTTCCATCTGTTTGGCCATGTGAGGTCTGATAGTGCACAAGAAAACCTCTGCCAAAGGACTCATCTTCACATTCTAAAACATGGATTTGAAATTTATTATTTAATATTTTAAGTCTTTGAAATTTGTGGTAACAAAAAGATTTATAGATATTCCAATTTTTATAGTAGCTAGTGCAAGAGTCTCAGTGGATTCACATATTCTTCCCTTCCCAACAATTTGGTATATTGATAAGAATATATTGGACCACCTCATGATAGTTGGGATAATATTTGTATAATCATCATAAAAAACTCAAGTCATCCAAAGAGTTTTATGACTTTTGGGTATTATGCTCAGTGAAATAAGCCAGGCGGAGAAAGACAAGTGCCAAATGATCTCCTTCATTTGTGGAGTATAACAGTGAAGCAAAACTGAAGGAACAAAACAGCAGCAGACCCACAGACTCCAGGAAGGGACTAGTGGTTACCAAAGGGGAGTGGTGAAGGAGGGCGGGTGGGGAGGGAGGGTGAGAAGGGGATTGTGGGGTACCATGATTGGTGCACATGGTGTGTGTGGGGTCATGGGGAAGACAGTGTAAGGACAGAGAAGACAAGTAGTGACTCTGTGGCATCATTACTACACTGATAGACAGTGATTTCAATGAGGTATGGGGGGACTTGATAATACAGGTGAATGTAGTAACCAGTGTTTTCCATGTGAAACCCTCATAAGAGTGTATATCAATGATAACTTGATAAATAAAAAAAGGTGAAAATATAAAATTATGTTAATATCTGTTTTCACTCTCTCATATCACTGTCTAAATTTATCCACAGGACTTTCCGCAGATTTAAATTATGTGTATGTGTGTCTGTGTGTGTGTGTGTGTGTGTGTTTGTGTCGTTTTTGATTCACTGCTCTTTCTTCTTGTCTAAAAACTACTAAAGTGCAGGGACAAAGTCTGTCAGGCTGGCAAATGGGAGCCTCTCAGTATCTATTTGTTGAATGTATAGGTGAATAAATTAATGAATGAATAAAGGACTGAGTAAACGAGCAAGGCTCATCCTGTCGCCTGCATTGAGCTAACGAGGAAGGCCATGGCATTACTGTGTTCATATCCTCTTGAATGCTCTCCATTTATTTACTGGACAAATATTTATTGAATACCTACACTATCTAGCAGAATAACAATGTGCCGACTGCCACACACAGCAATATGGTCTTTGGTAACTCCTCCTCTTCTGAGAGAACGGCGGGCTACAGAATTATCCATAAATGGTCTAAGGGGCTGCAGTAAAAAAACAAGCCTGACTGACCCAGTTTGCCTGGGACTGAAAGGGTTTCTGGGACCTGGGTTTTTAGTCCCCTGGGAGAGACCCATGAAAGGAAATATGCAACAGATGGAGTTGGACAAGTAAGGTAGAACGCATTCAAGACTACTGCCATAGGGGAGAGAGATTGAACTCAACTCTACTGAAACAAAAGGTGGAAGGGTTTTTCAGCTCTCGGGTGAACAAGTGGACAAGTCCTAGCGGACATGGGTGGGTGGGGCTGGTCGATGGGATCAGGCCATCTGTGTTTGCTGACCGCTGTTTATTACAGTCAGGCTCCTATCCTCCGACAGAAACTGGGTGACAGCATGCTACTTTCTTGATAATTGCACCTCAAAGAGATGACTCCTAAGTCCCTCAGCTTTGAAACTGTTAAGGGGCTGCGAGAAGATTTTTACCTCAAAGGGGCAGAGAAAACTTACAATTGAAACTTTCTAAAGTAAATGTCCTAAGAAAAGGGGGGTCAAAGGCCTAGATTCAGGAGAAAACCTGTTTAAAATTTAGTCAAGCTAAGGGCAATGTTAAGTCATCTTTATTAGTCCCAAGCAGACTTGGGAGAGTTGATCACTTACTATATGTTAAGTCATACACAGAACTCCCCTGAAATTTTTCAATACCTTAAATTTGGGATATTAACACAGCAAATTTTCATGTAAATCTATAACTTCATTAACTTTTGCCAGCCTACCAAGAAAATGATTTTTTTTCTTAGAAGTTATCTATATTAAAATACAAGTATTATTTTTGTTTCCACGAAATGTTTTCTGGAAACATATATTTTTGGAGCTTTTGTTGGATTGTGCAAATATGAAGGTTTCTTATTCAGTGAAAAGCTTTAAACAAATCATGGAAAAAAAGATTCAGAGAATGAATCTCTGTTCCATGATGTTTCTGCTATGCAATAAAAATCCTCTACATCCAATAAAGGACTTTAATTTATTGTCACATATTCTACTTCCTCATATTAAACCTCACCATTATTTTAGACATGGAGCAAAATCAAAGACATGAGATTTGAACATCTGAATTATAAGAATTCAGCCATATGATCATCTTTGATCATTTAAACTCTGATAATAAGGGCATGATCATTTGTATGTGGCTTGATAGTGAAGATCTGTTGAAAACAGTATTTTTGCTGTAATGAAAAATAAATCTTACAAGTTTCTAAGTTAAATGGAATCAGTGTAATAATGTACTGTATTGTTCATTTCCTATCCTTTTAGTTCTTAGGAGAATTCTGAGCCCATATGGTGAAGGAATTAGATTCTAGAAATGCACTGAACCAACACAGAACTAGATACAAAAAGGAAAACACTTTTCCAATGCCTGTGGCCAATTCGCTGTTGGCTTGAGCCAAAAGAGTAAAATGAGAAAGAGCCCAGGTATTTGTGTAAAGAACCAAATAAATTCTCACAGTAAAAATGAGGTTACCAGCCTTCAGTACTTATCACATTAAAAGAAAGACCATCATATTATCAGTAGCTTAAGACTACATTAATTTTCCTCAGAGGGTGAGAGAATGAATTGATAATTACAGGGATTTTTTTCCCTGATAATTCCAGGACTTCTATTTCTCTACGATTTGTGTGTGCATATATGTGTGTGTGAGAGAGATAGAGACAACAGTTCTGAGAAATTATCCAGAAGAAATAAAATGAGAAAAAGGTCATAACTTAGATTTATTATATTCAGAATTAAAAATAGAGAACATTAAGTCTGCATAATACATATTAAATATTTGGCTGGGTAGGAATGTACCTAACGTGAATCAACTTACTGGTAAAATTTTAGGAAAGTAAATACCATGTTGAATGTCTAAATTCAAACGAGGAATTTGTTTTTTTAAAATTATGCATCAATTAATTCATTCCAAAGATATTTGCCCACTATTTTCTATGTGTCCAGACATTAAGACAGGTGTTATATGGATAGAAATTCTTCTGAGGAAGTAATATTTAATATATAGATTCACACATATATAATCACTCCAACACAATAGAAACATAGTCCTTGCTCTTGTAACACATGAAGCAAATGTGTTTATCAGCAGAATAGCCCTGTTCAGGCCATCTTTCAAAACTAAATTGAAAGAGGCTGTCACCTTTAATGTATGGCTTCCAAGATCACCCTGGGAGCTGTCTCCATTCTAGAGAGAGTGGAGAAGAATTAGTGGTGCACCCATCGCCAAGGAGACAACTCAAAATCCAATCCAGTTCCTGAATCAGTACAAAGTCCACGATATATAGGAAATGCACTATCTTCTCCATTAGTTCTAGAGATGGCTTCTCATAATTTAATGACCTGTGCACTAAAAGGCCAATTATTTGCATTCTCCAAACTCACATTCCTGTTTTATAAAATGCGGCAAAGATAGCAATAAAAACTACCACTCAAAATGCTGAAGAATACAAGAATATACAGCAGTCACTCATCTGCAGCAACACTGCATCCTAATTGGCAGTTATTATAGAGGTCTCCACCCTACCAGTGACAGAAAGGCCTTCACTTACCCAGGAACCACAACCTAAATTTTCTCCTAGACATAATTCTCAAATCTAATTTATTTCCTTCCTTCTATACGCCCATGTCTCTCTCCATGGCAGCTGCCTTTACACACTTAAGTGGATGGAAAGAATTTTTAATTTAAACCTTTAAAGCTGAGTTCTGTTTATGTAAACCCTGATGAACCTTTAATACTTATTTCCTGCTGTTTAAGTTTCTAGACTGTTCTGCTGATAAATCAGTTACTGCCCAAGCTCATTATTTTTGTGAGATATCTTCCTCAATGCAGTTAATAACAAACAATCCATGCTACTAACATCCCAACCTCCAACCTATTCTAGAGCTACAGACTTTGTAGGCACTACTCTGTCTGCTAAGTTGTTGAAAGCAATACTATGTTAGTAAGGTTAGACTAACTGCCATAAAAATTAGAACCTAAAATGTACACTGGTGTAAATATAATAGATTATTTCTACTCATGTAAAAGTACTGGGTAGGTGAACATGTTAGTGGATCATCCTCATGCACACAGTTACTCAAGAATCCATTCTGATTGAGCCACTGACATTTTCAACATGTTGCTTTCAAGGGCACCCTGGGAGGATTTCCCTAACCCTAACCATACAGAATGTGCAGCTAAACCTTGAAGTGTCAAATGGCACATCTACCCTTGGCCAGAACTAATCACATGGTGCTACCTAGCTGCAGGGGAGTAAGAAGTGCCCTACTGCTCTTTGGTGACTCTGTGTTTCGAAGAGGAAGCACATTTTTTTTGGTTGTTGGTAGCTAATTAGCCAAGTCGGCTACAACTTGTGGCTTTATAAGTGAGAAGTGGAAAACATTTTGGGGTGGTTTGGTGGGGCTGGATCTCATTTCAACAGACATTTCAGGCAAAAAAAAAACTGATATAAGAAACCTTGATGTGGAAAGAGCTTGTTTTGTTGTCTTAAATATCTCAGAGAAGGCTGCTGTCGCTAAAGATAGTGAGAAAAGTGGAAACAGAGAGAGCTGATGCTAGAGAGAAAGGATGGAGACGAACCAAGCAAGGAAAATTAATAAATTTGAATGGCATTATAAATGTAATGCTTTAGGATATATTTTAAGTAAAAAAATAAATTATTAAATATTTTAAAGACCAGATCAGTGTTTTAAAATTCTCTTTTGCTATGTGGAGAATGATGATAGATGTAGAGGTAGAAGGAAGAGATAATCACAGTAATACAGATAAGACACTAAAGGATTTACAGAAGAGAAGTAGAGAAGTAGATCCCTCACCATTAAGTATCATTAAGCCATTAATCAGGCCCCACCTGGATCCATTGGATAGCTATATCTCTGTGAGATTTAAGAAACTGCTGTCTAAAAACACAGAATGCTTACTGACCTAAATGAAAAACTTGGAAAAAGGATTTCACTTGGACAAACGATATAACTTCTTTCTTACTCATTCTACGTATTCTCAATTATTTCTTCCCTTTAATTATCCTTTATTTTTTTGTATTAAAGATCTGTTCCCTAATTATTTAAACACTTTATGGTAGAAAGTATATGTATTTTTTTCTTAATTGGAGCCTCACTACACAAGGCTTTTAGAGATCTCATGGAGAGTGTAGGGAAATGAATATTTTCATGTTTGTTCATGGTTAGTGCTTTCAAAGAAAGGAAACTGGAAGCTGGGCTAAAGAAAAAATCTTGGAATAAATTCAGTTAAAAGATGACTGAATAATAGTGAGAGATCCCAGCGAGATTTAAAGCATTTACCTCCTTGGTGCTTGTTTACATTTCAAAGAATGAAAACCAGAGCCATCCCTCTATATTCCAAAGACTTTCAAACCTTTAGGGAGCAAAGATTTCTCTCCCTCTCTCAGAAAGAGAATAGTACTATACAGGCTCTATAAACTCCCACATTTATAGTTTTGGGTTTCCTCTCCTGTAATGCCAAATATTCCCTTTGATGTATATGGTCTTTCTGGCCCTTATCATGTCAACCTGAAAAAGGAAGAATAGAACATGGAGAATTAATATAGCTATTTCTACAAATGATAACACTCTGTCTCTGATTCAGAGCACTGGTATTTGTTTTCAGAAAAAATATAAATAAATATAGATATTAAAAGTTTATCAGATTGGTCAAAGGCTATCCTTTCAAAGAATATGTACCACATATTGACAAAAAGGCATTGGGGAGAAATAAACATACAAGAGTGTCATTCACATCTAAGAATTACATCCAGGAGAAAAAGGCTTAGAACAAACTGAGACTTATGAAAAATAATAAGAACAATATAAAGGGACTTGTAGATATTAGGCAAGAAGATGAGTAATGAACAGAAAAAGGCTGTAATATTAAGAAAAGACAAAAAGAAGTCTATTAGTCTTTTTGCTAAAACAAATCATAATAAATCAAATATGTTCACTGCTTGATTAGGGTAATAAATCAGATACAATGAAATTTATCTAGGCAAGGTGTTTTGACAGTTGTAACACCTTCGTAGAACTTTTAAAATAGGCCAGAATTATGGTTACTAGGTGAACATGTATCAAATTATAAAACTTTGCATTGCATGACTGATTAGTGGTGACATGTAGAGCAGGAGAATGCTGGCCGCTGCTCTACCACAAGACATGATCCTATTTTACATTTCAGTCAAACTTGGCTGAAAGGTACATGTACTCTTTTGAACAGCAGAATCACGATTCAAAATTACCTTAGCTAAGTAAGCCCAAACTAGAAAATTAAATATAATTAGTTAAGTTCTTACTTGTGTTCAGAAAGCTACTTGCAAACTGAGATTCCCTGAATTAACTTTGAAGTTTAAATGAACCTATCTTCAGAAGCGGAACCCAGTATTTGTCATGAAAGCTGGACTGTCGCCTGGGTCGCCGTGCTGCATGGACTCTGGTCCGCCGAGCCTCACCACTCAGGAGGTGGGAGATTCCAGAGGAGGCCACACAGGTTCCTGAGCTTGTCACTTTCCATTCTATATATGGTTTCAAATTCAGGAGAATTTCAGAACTGTGTTGTGTTATTGTCATTCCAGCTTCACAATATCATACCTGGTTCTAGAAGGTGCACCTTGGGCAAGACACAGGCCAGCAAGAGTCTTGAGCATAGCACCCAGAACACAGAAACACCTGAAGGCTGTAGGGACCCATATAACACCTAAGGACTTTTAATCCAAAATGCAAAACATTGGGCAAGAGTATCATCTACATAAAGTGATATTATACTGACATTAAAAGGGCACGTGTGTGGGAAAACATAGATAAGAAAGGCAAAAATTTAGTAGTATGTATTAGTTAATTGTATTAACTAAGTATTTGGAAAAATTAGAATAAATAAGAAAAAAAATTAGTGACATTTTAAGTCCATTATCTTAATTGCTTGAATTAAATTTAAACATTAGAAGAATTGCCCTATGGACAACCAGTTTTGCTATAGGAGAAAATTCTAGGACCAGCAGATAGATGTTAGTAACACAGAGGCACATTTTGGAGTAATAAGAGAAAACCTTTTTCAACTCTGAAAAGAATTCCCTAGAAAATAGAGTGCCAACTCCCTGAAAGTACTCAAGCTAAGCTGGAAAACCACATAACTGTAGATGGGATTGTTCTGAGATAACCTCAAGAACTCTTCCAAATACAATTCATTATTCTATTATAAATCAGGCAAGCCTATGTGGAGAAAAGGTCAAGAATACAGGAATATCCAAATATTATGAAAATATCTAGTAAAACTTGCAAAGGATAAAGTTAGAGTAGGATATGGAAATCATATGCCTGGAGAGATTTTTCAGAAATGTAATAATCAATGGATACTAAACAAATTTTGCAAGAAAATTATTGGAGCTTGAAAAATAAAAACTGTTTGAAAAGAAAGTAAAATTTTAGTGCCTTCTCAGCATTACTGTAGATTTATGGGTTGGAATTTCCAAGTCACTAATATATTTTAAATTTTCAACTTTTTCAATATATTATTGTGAATATCACACAATACACACAAATGAAAGAGATTATGCATATCTGTCCAAACACAGGTCTATGTGCCTATTTAGAAATAACCTAAATACGATTTTTCAAGGTACAGATTGCTTTATAGGTTTTAAAATTTAGGATCATTCAGAATTATTTCAACCATCAACTTTATCTGAATTGAATAAAATTTTCTCCCTTAATCTCTTTAGCTGATGGCCACATTTATTTGTTATTATCCTGGCGTTTTTTTTCATGATAGTGTTTTCTCAGTCTTTTTGTATGTTTTGTATCATTTGTCTTCATAAGAGATTTTCATTGGGAAAAGGTGGGACATATAATTTCTAGTTTACAGATTCAGTAAATTTCATTTATTTATTAATCTGGTTTTTGTTTAGTAGTTACCCAGAATAATCATGTATAATTATTGATGAGATAATGATTGATAGGGTATTGATTATATGATAAGATCTAAAAGAAGGTTAGAATTATGCAGCAGGTATACCCAATACCATACCCATCCATAATGGGGATATGGAAAAAGCAAGACTGCACAGTTGAGCAGGGGTATATCAATGAATATGATCTTCATCTTGAAAGCAATGAAAAGACACTAAAGATTTTTGTCTTCCCAAAGGCAGAATCAGTACTTGCTGTGTGTGAAGAACTGATTTGAGGAACTGAGACTGGATCCAAGGAGAAATCCAGGATCTACTACAGTCCACCATCTGAATGTTAGTATCTTCCACGAACATGCTGATTCTAGGGGTGAGGATGAGTACACGGTCTTAAGATGTATCTTTTAAAGTAGATTCCGCAAACTTTGCTGCCAGTTGACTATGGGGAGTGAGGACGAATATGGAGTCAAAAATGACCCCCATAGTGTTTTCTTAGAAAATTCCAATGAAACAGGTAATGCTAAAAAATAAATACAAAAACAAATAAATACAAGTTTGATTTTGAATATTTTGAGTTTCAGACATTTAAAAAACAGAAGTAGAGATGTCAAGGAAAAAAATTAAATGCACAGATCTAAGGCTCACCTGCAGCATAGGAAAAAATATTTGCAAAACATATATCTGATAAGAGGTTATTTTCCAAGATATATAAAGAACTAATCAACTCAATAGCAAAAAAGCTAGACAATCCAATTTAAAAACGGGCAGAAGGACTGAATACAAGTTTCCAAAGAAGACATACAAATGACCCACAAGCACATGAAGAGGTGTTGATCGTTAGGGAAATGCAAAACCACAATGAGATACCATCTCACACTTGTTAGAATGCCTATCATCAGAAAGGCATGAGAGAGGTCTTGAGGATGTGGAGAAAAGGGAACCCTTGTGCACTGTTATCAGGAATGTAAATTGGTGCAGCTACTATGGGAAACAATACAGACCTTCCTCAAAAATTAAAAATAGAACTCTGATTTGATCCCCAAATCCCACATCTAGGTATATATCCAAAGGAAATGAAAACAGGATGCCAAAGAGAGATCTACATTGCCATATTCATTGCAGCATTATTCACAATACCCAAGGTATGGAAACTTCTTAAGTGACCATCATTACATGAATGAGTAAAGATGTGGTATATATACACAGTAGAATATTATTCTGCCATGAGAAAATTAGAAATTCTGCCATTTGTAACTATAACTACGTGGATGGACCTTGTAGTATTATGCTAAGTGAAATAAGCAGGACAACGAAAGACGAATACTGCACGGTATCAATGTGGTATCTGAAGAAAAAAGTCGAACTCATAGAAACAGAAGGAAAGTGATTGCCAGGAGCTATGAGTGGGAGTGGGAGAAATAGGGAAAGGTTGGTTAAAGGGTATAAACTTTCAGGTCCAAAATGTATAAAGTCTGAGGATATAACATGGTTATTGTAGTTAACACTGTGTTGTATAATTGAAATTTGCTAAGATGGTAGAACTTAAATGTTCTCATAAAAAAAAGAGATAAAGAGGTGAGGTAATGGATATGTTAATTAACTAGATGGGTGGAGATGTTTTCTGTTTTCACAGCCTATACATAATCAAACTACCATGATATACATTTCATATATCTTATAGTTTTATATACCAATTATCCCTCAATAAAATTGAAATTAAAAAGAAAAAATAAAAATGTCTAGGCTGGAAATGTGGGTATTGTGATCCATTGGCAAATGGATAGTTACTAACACCACAGGAGTGTGCAAGGTCACACAGAACTACATGAAGGCTGAAAAGTGAAGACCTGGTGTAGATCTCTGCCACACTCCAGCAATTTAAGGGAGAGGAAGCATAGCTTGGAAAAGAGGTCAAGAATAAACAGCCAAGAATTATCAGAGAATATGAAGATAGAGTGTTTCAGGAGGAGGTTGTGGTCGAAATTTTAAGTAATTTCCTTAAAGGTCCTGTATTAGTTCACTAGGGCTGCCATAACAAAAAAACAGAGACTGTGTGTCCTTAAACAACAGAAATTTATTTTTTCAGAGCTCTGGAGGTTAGCGGTCCAAGATCAAAGTGTCAGCAGGGTTGGTTTCTCCTAAAACCTCCTCTTCCTTGGCTTGCAGGTGGCTGCCTTCTTGTTATATCTTCACATGGTCTTTCTTCTGTGCACATGCACCCCTGCAAACCCTTCCTCTTTTTATGTCAGTGTAAGTCACATTTGGATTAGGGCCCCATCCTTTTGACTTCTTTTAACCTTAATCATTTCTTTAAAGGCCTTACCTTCAAATACAGTTACATTGGGGATTAGGGGTCCAACATATGAATTTGTGAGGGGCACAGTTTAGTCTGTAACAGGCCCTAGTGGAAAATGGTGATGTGGGAATTAGTTCTGATGTCCTCTGTCACCTAGTCTGGTGTTCCTTCCATTACAAAACATTACTTCTGTATATGATGATTCAATTAGAATTTATTACTAACTCCATCTAGAAAACTTTAAGCTCTCTGTGTAACATGTTCTCATTTATATTTACACCTCATGGTGATTATAGCATCCAGTAAATTGGTGTACTATTTAAATGATATATATATATATATATATATGAAAAAAAGTGTGTGTTCATCCATTGCAATGTAAGTGAACACTCCATTAGTTATGAATGACCCTTGCTAGTTATCTTCACTGCAGTGCAACCCTTTTACAAACTGTAAATAGATTTAAATTAGTGGCCTCTTAGGAGCAATGAAACCAATGTGTTTAAGAGGGGAGAAGTGAAATACTAAAAATATAACTAGTAAAGAATGTGGTGGGGGAGAGAAGGTATATAAGCACATATCATCTCTGCTTCATCCATTCTCCTCTCCTTTATTCAGTTTCTGAGTCCCTTTATTTCACAGCAAAGCAGTGCTGGAGATGATATGGCGAAATGGCAGGCTGACCTGCAAAGGGCTGATGGGAGAAAAGGAAGGAGTGGTCCCACCGTGGCTGCTACAGACCGTAAAGAAAAGGTATTGACCATTGACAACTTGATGGCACAAAGACTGATATCAGAACCTCTACAAAAACTAAAGTGCTAGTGATCTGAAAGATTTCCTTGGAGGAAATTTCCTTTTTTATTAGCCAGCCCATTTCATAGGTTCTGCATTCCCTTTCAACAACCACTTTGGTCAAAAATGAGTGGCTAGGAACTGAATTCACTGATGGAGCAAAAAGGTTAGGTGAAGAGTTCTAATACAGATGGACATGAGGCCAGAGGTGTCAAGGATGCAAAATTAGTGTACCAAATAATAACAGAAAGCTACATAAAGCACACAGGCCAGGAAATGATTTGATGTGTTACAGTGCTCAGTCATTTTCTCATTAAGAAACATGGTCTTTCCTAGCCACAGGAATAGCTCCTCACTGCTTTCACCTGCTGGAAAGTAGGATACACATTTCGTTGATCTCTGTTCCTGAAATCTGTGGCTTGGAGAGCAGAAAGGTCGTTAGATTTAGCTGACCTAAAATAATACTCCATGAACCAATTTCAATTGTCAATTAAAAGTGTTGGCTTGGAATCGAAAAACCTGTAATTCACTGGCATGAATTAATTGCCATCTTTAAAAATATTACATTTATTTACAGCACTTAATAATGTCTGCACAGAGAGCGTTCAATCTCGGTGAACACAGGACTGTTTTAAGAGAAAGGTACTATTTTAATCCTGACATTGAATTCCCAAAGACACTTTATATTTTGTATAATTTTGCAAATTTGATATATTTATCAGTAATTATCCCTCATCCCTTACCTCTGTCAAGATTAGAGATTTTAATTTTTTATACACCAGGTAAAATTTTCACAAAGGGAATTGTTGAAACTTTACAATTTGCTAATGCCAATGTAGAGACAGTCCTATCTGCTTATTTCCAGTATATTCTTGACATTCATGGTTCTAACTTACCTGTCAGCTGAGGGGATCAGGATTTGTTTTGAAATTCTAAATTAAAAGAACTGTTAGCTATCAGGAAAATATTATTTTTGTCTTTAAATCATTAATAATGCTCAGGGAAGATTTTTCTTCATACATGATCTCATAGATATAAGTTTTTCTTGAGCTTGTGAATACATGTCTCTGAGGTGTGTGGTAATAGGAAAACATGGGATGGTCTTTGTAGGGGACTTGGTGCTCATTTAAAGGACCCTCAGCTGGTCATAGGTCTTCCAGACTCCCTATATTCTTAATGAAGTGGTCATTCTTTCTACTTAATAAAATGTTTCTTCAGTAATTTGTAGATACATTACATGAAGTGATACAAATTTCTGTCAGACAGACTTGAGGCAAGGAAGACAGACTTTTTGACTTCTTAGGTCACTTGACTGAAGGTCATATCTGTTTAAATGGTGTAGATTTTGCCTTTTGTAGGACAATTCACAGCAGCAAGAGATTTGATTATTTCCCAGAACAGGTGTCAACTTTCAGGATTTATTCATATGAATTCTGAGCATAAACACAAAGATTATATACGTATCTGTATACATGTATATATAAATAATGAATATCCTAAAAACAAACAACATGCATATATATGAATATATGCATGTTGTCTGTTTGCTTTTAGAATATTTATTTTTCTCTTCCCCTGGGGGAAGACTTAGAAACATGTGTTCTCAAACCTGACTGGCTATTAGGATTACCTGGGGAGTCTTTACAAATTCTGATTCCTGAGATCCATCCGCAGAGATTCTGATTGTACGGGACTAGAACATGTTATTTTTAAACTCCCAGGTGTTTCTAATGAGCACTTGAGGTTAAGAACAATTGCCTGGGGCCACTGTGCTAAGCCAGACCTCTTTGTTCCCATGGTGACTTGAATTTTGACCTTGGACTTAGAGATGCCTGAGTTTGAGTTCATGCTCAGCTGCCTACTAGCTGGGAAGGCCTTTGTTAGTTTCTAAGGTTCACATTACTCCATATGAAATATGGAAAACAGTAGTAGCTATCTCGTTGGGAAGATTAAATGAGATTCTGCAGTTTAAAATTGTTAACTGCGGGTTTGGCATAGAGTAAATCTTCAACACACACTAGCTATTATTCCTGCTACTGCACTGCTGTTAACACTTCTGAATACTAACTGTGCTATTCGGGAGTTTCCAACTGAGAGACAGCAGGGCCAGTGGTGGCATTTGCATTCTTCTCCCCATAGTGCAAGGCCAGATTTACCCAAGTCTCCGAAACTCCTCTCTTCTTCCCAGCACACTTGATCAGAACCTCCTTCCCAAATAATTACAAATGTTTTTAAATTGTTCCCTTAGGTGTATCCTGCTTACTGAAATGTAAGTCTGCTAAAACTGGAGCCATCATTTTCTACATTACACTTACATATTTTCAGTATTTTGGTCTATATTAGACTGAAATCTTGAAGTCAAGATCTAAATCCAATTCTTCATGTTTACATACTGTCTAATCTAACCTTTTATATGGAGTAAACACTTAAGACAAGTAAGTGAATAAATTGATCAACAAGGTATAAATTTAATAGCCCATGCAGATCACACCTTGTTTTTCTGGCTTTGATATGAGGAAAATCATCCCAGAATGAAAACTTTTGGTAACTTTTATCATCCTATATTGTGATTTTTTTTTTCTTTCCAGCTGAAAGCCTGGTGATTGCATGCACTCTGTCACTCTCTTTCCCTGGGAAAATTTCTTTCATTCAGTAGATGCTCAATAAATACTTTGAATAGGACAGTATGAATTTATGAATAAATATTTGGGATACAAGCTTTTCCTCCTATGCCAAATCTTTTCTTAGTTTTAAATCCATGTGGTTATTTCTGCTTTCCAGACAATTCCATAATTCCATTCTGCATCTTACATCTTACAAGATAGTGTATCCATGCATGGTGTCCTTGCTTTGCTTCAAAAGTATGTGTGAGTGTGTGTTTGTGTGTATGTATGCTTTCTTTCCTAAATTAGATTATATCTTCCTGGGTTGTGGTGGTGGGGGGCAAGTTTCGTCTCCCATTATGTCGCCTGTACTTCATAGCCAAGGTCTGGACGTATGTTGAATGATGACTAATAAATGTTTGCCAATCGCTCTATTCTTGAGCAGCAAAGGCACACACACTGGTGTTGGTATCTTTTCCATTTTTCACTTCAGTTTTGTATTATAGGGAAACCTAAGAAATCACTTACCATAGGGAAATCTTGTAGCACATTAAATTCTCATTTATGTGGGCCAGCATGGGTGATGAGGCTTTGTGAACGAGAGGGAATGCAGGGCCTTACCCAGGCCTTGTCTGGCTTTATGTCTCGAAGATCTCAGCAAGGAAGTAAACAGGTTCTAAATGAATTCTGCAGATGATACTAAAATGGGAAATGTTGGAATAATAAAATGGGCTCTAGAAGGAAAATAAAATAAGGTTCAACTTGGAAAAAAGAACTAACACATCTAAAGGAAAAATAATTCAAAACACAGATTTAGTAGGAGGGAAAAATTGGAAAGCAGCAAAAAACAGAAACTGTGTTGCAAAATACACTTTACAAAATAAAATAATATTAATACTCCACTGCACCATCAACCACATTATTCTATGGCTACAGCACAAGAGCTCTTACTTTAGAAAGCGAGGAATTTAGGAATGCCGCTGCCTGGTTCAGAACATGTTACCATTTTGATTTCTTCCCCATCTCCAGAGTGTATCTTATTTGCAGCATCATTTCGTGGCCTTCTACTCTCAAATGTCAGCACATCATTTTCACTTCTTCTACCAAGGCAGAGTGAAAGAACTGACACTGCAGTAGTTCTAGGACAGACTGGTATCATTAGCAATTAAAACATGCTGTGGTATAAAATTGTTTTCACACAAATTCACTAATAATCCTCAGAAACTGATTATGGCTTCAGTCTATTTGACGCATCTCATTTTTTTTTTAAATACACAAAGAATCATTTATTTATTGTTACCAAATAAAAAGAATAATAGAATGTTTAAAGTTCTATGGGAATTTAGAGTTCATTTAGAAAAATAATAATTCCTCACGTAGGGTTAGTAGAGTTTGTTTTTTTGGGGTCTGCTCACCATTCCTTTCTTCCTTCTTCAGATAGCAGCCCTTCATTTTTTCCTGTGGGGAACTAGTCTCCCCCAATCATTAGTCCATGAGGTTTATATGGAACTACCCTGTAGCTCCAGAAGAGGGTCTAAAGGGAATCCACTTCTCCTGACCACAGAGATTGTTTCAAGAATGACCATTTGGTCCAGGTTGGGCCAATGAGAGCCAGGCTAATTTGATGGAATTTCTGATGCTTATCAACACGGTTCTCATTAATTCCTGTGTAAATGTACCCCTGAAAACTTAAAGGGCTTCTTAAGCTCACAGCAAGTCATTCACATAGCTGATTTTTCCTCGGACATACACACTTTCTAGTGGGCAATACAGATACTGACAGATCATTTCAGTAATACATTAAGAGCACTCATTCATTCAACAAATATTCATTGACATGATACTATTACCAGATGCCTGGTTCTGTGCAAGGGATAGTTATGGATGAAACAGTCATGGTCTCTGCTCTATGATGTTCTGAAGACGCATCTCATTTTTATCCTTTCAGCTCATCTTTACTGGATCTTCCTACCTTAGATCCCATCCATATCAGTAGTTAAAAGGAGCAGAGGAATCTCTATATCCCAAGTAGACTTGGAATGTCATTCCAAGTTCAGATTAGCATAAAAACCAGACAAAAGGAAGAAACAGACCAAACATATTAAGATTTTTTCATTAGCCTGTTGCCTGATTCTCATTTGCTCCACCCCAATTTCTTTTAGGCCAAGACTATGAGACCACAATTATTTTCAAGACTTTTTAAGAAAAAGTGTTTACCATCATTACTTTAATAAGCAAGAACCCTGGTATTTTCTAGGTGTGAGTAAATTTCAAACAGAATGAAAACTATGTATGTTTTCATTTTCTTAATGGATATTCAGACTGGAACTTATCTGCCAATTAAAAGCTAACTTGGACTTCCACTTCTGACTAAGATGAAATAAAAGTGGTGGAATTTACCCTATTGCTTGAAACAACCAAAAATGGGAAAAATGTATGAGAAAGGGTTTCTAATATACTACATATCAGGCAGTAAAGGACACAAATCTCTGAGAGATGGGAAACAAACAAATGAAACCAACAATTGCCCAGCGTATTGATTTGAGAGACTTCCCAGGTCACGGTGCTGACAGAGGAGGCTCAGGCAGAAACTGGCAGACTGCCTAAGGTGAGAAGACAGAGCTGAGATTCTGGGAGAACAAGACATCTAGAATTCACAGGAAACAGTTCCAGAGAGGGAAGAGTCACAAAGAGCGATCTTTAGTTTCAGAGACGGTCCATTGACCATCCAATTGAGTACTCATTAACAATTCTGTGTGAGGAAATGATCCAGGCCAGGGGAAAAACGACATAAAAAGATAGAGATAACAGCGCTCAGCGCTCATACAGGGGTAGGAACCATGTCTGTGCCCACTGACCAGACTCAACATCACCGCTCCGTAGGTAGAGTTGACTCAACATGGTCTTTCCTCAATAGTGGGAAATAATTAGCCAGAGACTGATAACAACGGTAGTCCTGCCTAACAAATCTAAAAAGCAAAATAAAAAATCTGCTTCTCCCATGTAATTTGACTTCATTTTAGACCAAAGATTAAGAACACTTGTGGTGATGCAAAAATATTTGGCACCCAACAAAGTAAAAATCACAATGTTTGGCATCCAATAAAAAATTACCAGGTAACAACAAAGCAGTAAAATGTCACCCATCATGAGGCTCATCAATCCAAACCCACCCAGAACTGACACAGATGTTAAATAGAAGATAAAAATATTAAGCAGGTATAAAAACATATTGCATATATTCAAAAAGGTGTATGGAAGATATAATAAAAATGAAACTAGAGATAAAAACTAAGATGTATGAGATGGAAAGTACATTGCATGGGATCAATGGCAGAACAAACATTAGACACTGTGGAGGAAAGGATAAGTGGTGCTTGGTAGTATAGTAATAGAAATCAGTGACTTTTTTAATATAAAAAGGAAAAAGTAGGGAGACTAAATAAAATCAAATCTAGTTCTTTAAGAAAATCAATTAAATTAATAAACCTCTAGCTTGAGATATCAGGAAAAAAGAAGATACAAATTAGCAATACCAGGAATGAGAAAGGTGACATCACTACAGAGTCTATGGATATTAAAGGAAAATAAGAGATTATGAACAACTTTATGCTAATAAGTACAACAGCTTGAATGAAGGAAATGGACAAATTTCTTCAAGGATGTAAAATACTTTACTTGTTCAAGCTTACTCAAGGAGAAATGGATAACCTGAACTTGAACAAATCCATTAGAGAATATGAAATTTACTTAAAAAGATATTCACACAGGGAAACTCCAAGAGTACATAGCTTTGAGACAGGGAAGGGACAGGGGGCAGCCCCTGCCCAGTTAGAGTAGGATACAGGCCCATGGAAAAGTACAAAACCTTGCTGAGGCTTCAGGAATGTGAAAGAATATAGGAAGCTTGTGGTTGAAACAATGAATAGGGAAATTCCACCCAAAACCCAGTGATATGGAACAGTTTGCTGACCATGGTCACGTAGACCTACAAGTTTAAAATAAAAGTGACCTTTAATGTGATTAGTGAAAACATAGCTAGCATTCTGGAGTAAGCCTGTAGACAATAGATAGTTTATCTCCCTTGTCAATGCAACAGGCATAAAACCCCTAGACCTGAACCCGTGAGCGGCAGCCGTGCCCCTCCTGCATGCGCTGGGAGTTCTGTACTTTCCTTTCTCTGAATAAAAACCTTTACTCCAGCTTGCCTATCTTAAGCATTGACTCTGAGAACAAGAGCCCTCATATCAGCTTCAGTGATACATTCTATAAAACAATTAAGGAAAAACTAATATCAGTTCTACAAAAGCTCTTCCAGAAAATTGAACAGTAAGTAGTATTTCCTAACTCATTCTATGAAGCCAGGATTATTCTGATACACAAAGCAGAAAACTATAGACCAGCATTGTTCATGGATATAGATGCAAAATTTCTAAACAAAATACAACAATATATAAAAAGCTAATACCTCATGACCAGGTGGGATTTATCCAGGGAACACAAAATTGAATTAATATTTGACAATCAATTAATGTAATTTACCATATTAACAAATTAAAACAAACAAAAACCCTCCAGAATGCAAGATTTAATCATCTCAATAAGTAAAGAAAAAATATTTGACAAAATCCAATATCTATTCCAGATAAAAACTCACAGCAAAATAGGATTAGGAAGGAACTTCCTAACCTATTAAAGAACACCTATGAATAAGCTTTATAGCTACATTACACTTAATGATGAAAGACTGAATTTTTCCCCCTAAGTTTAGAAACAACATAGGTATGTCCACTCTCTCCTAGTGGAGAGTTTCACAGATGAAAGAAAGCAAGTAAAAGAAATAAATTAAACCAGATTGGAAAAAAAAGAAGTACAAATGTCACTATTCATAGATTACATGAATGTCCATGTAGAATATTCCAAGCAATGTATAAAAAAATGCTACCAGAACTAATAAGTGAATGTATCAAGGTTTGTTAGGAGGCACAAGATTGATAGGCAAAAATCAGTTGTATTTCTATACATTAGTAACAAGCAATCATAAATCGAAATTAACTAGTACCACTTACAGTAGCATTAAGAATATGAAAGCAGAGGTGATTTTCACAAAAGATGGGAAAGATTTGTGCAGTGAAAATTGCAAAGCATTGTTGAGGGAAATTAATCAGGTCATAAATAGAGAAATATGCCAGGCTTATGGTTCAGAAGACTCAATGTTATCAAGATGCCAATTATTCTCAAATTGGTCTACAGATTTAATATCATATCAATCAAATTCCCAGCTAGTTTTTTAATATAGATTGACAAAATCTTTCTAAAATTCGTATGGAGTATAAGAGTCAAAATAATCTTGAAAAAGGACAACAAAGTTAAAGGACCAAAACTGGCTGATTTTAATAGTTACTCCAGCTACTGTAATCTAAGCTATGTGGTCTTCACCAAGATAGACAAAGAGATTAATGAATATGAAGCCCAAAAGTAGAGCTACACTTTTATGAGAAACTGATTTTTGACAAAGTTATGAGCAATTCAGTGAGGAAAGAAAGGATAGCCTTATCAACAAGTTATATTGGAGCAGCTAGATATTCACACACACACACACACACACACAAATTAGCTTCAAACTCAATACAATTCAAAATGGATCATAAAACTAAAGTAAAAATCCAAACTTCTTCAAGAAAACACCAGAGAAACTTTTATGACCTTTGGTCAGGCACAAATTTCTCAGATAATACATGAGAAACGTGATTCGTAAAAGAACAAACTCAGATTCCATCAAAGTTAAAGACTTCTCAAAAAGCCTTTTTCAAAGCCTGAAAATAAGTTATTGAATAAATACCATTTATTGTTTTTAAAGTAATTACAACTAATCATACATAGTCACCATCCCCTTGAAAGAGCAGTATAAAGAGAGGACAATTGAATATATTCTAAAATAAAAAATATTTTAAGGAAAACACAAATATTAAATGATATAAAAATAAAATTAATCAGTGTTTAGGGGGACAGAAAACTTGAACTGTGTTGAACATAAGAGAATTCCAAGATATAAACTATGTGAGCTGGTCCTTGAATAAACAATAGGGTTTAGATTTACAGACAAAAGTAAAAGAAATCCCTAAAGAAACAAAGGCATAAATGAGGGTACAGAGATGAAATTAAATATAATACTTAAAAAAACCATATTGGCTGGTAGTTGCTTAGGTAAGAAGGAAGCTGAAGAAGTAGATTATTAAGAGATTATGTAAAGTCTTGAGTATCAGACTAAATCATCTAGTTTTTATTGCACATCACATGGTATTGGAGAACCAGCACAGAGTCTGAGTCAAATCAGATCAGTCATTAGTAAAATTATTTCAGCTGTTTGTGATATGGTTTGGAAGGTATAATAACATAGATATGGAGACCTAAAGGACTTTTTGCAAGAATTGTAACCAAAATTTTCCTGCCACTGCTGCTCAGGAAATAGCCTCACAGATATTTCAGTATTGTGTAAATGACACTGTGTAATTTTATTTTGCTCCTTTATTTAGCTTGTGCATTTGATACCAAAACTGTCTTTAGAGTTTAGTAAGTTCAAACTGCTTGTGGAAGTTCATCTTCTCTTTGTGAATCATATAAATACTTCTGGTTGTTATTTTTGTTAAAATTGGATGTCAAACCCTTACTATAGCATCTATTTCCTGAGAAGTGCTCAAAAAATGTGAGCAGAATCTGGTTATCTTCAAGTATTCAGGCTGTCAGTGGTTCGTCTAATTTCATAATTTCAGTATAAATTCCCTAAAAATGCAAGACTCAATGAATGTATTGAATGACTCCTCAATCAAAATTAAGGAAACAAACAAAAACAAACCTTGCCGTCTTTCATGTTCCCTCCTCAGTAGAGATGTGGAATCCTGTAGTAACTCATACATTTTTTCTGTTAAACAGTTACCTAATGATAAAGTGCAACCTTTTTTGTTTAGAGTATTTTAGCTTCACCTTTCCCTTCATTTTTAAGGACTTATGTATTCATATTTTTCAGATCGAATGAAGCCATATATGTCAGAGAAGCCAAATCAGACATCAAGGCTGTGCTGTTCTAGCAGAATAATAGCATAATAGCAGATTTTGAAAGAAAAAGCATTGGAGCTGGAGCACCCAGTTCGCCTCTGGGGCTAGTCGCCCCTTCTCTCTGGGCTTGTTTCCTCTCCTGTAAAATGTGGATTCTAATCACGCCCCACCCAATGAAATCACTGTACAGATTAAAGGACATGTAATTACTCGACAGGATATGAATAGAGTTCACACACACTCCTGCTGTTATTGTTGGTACACAGTTGCTGTGTGTATCCTGAATCCATCTAAAACTCTTCGAAGTCCATGGTGTGCTGTGTGTCATCCATCTCTGAGGTCTCACAGAAAATGCTATGACCCTGTTGAGGGGAAATTAGAAATGAAGCTACTCTTTCTTCCATCTTTGATGATACAGGCCACATCTACCTAAAGTATGAGTTGCTGCATTGGGAGGCAGGCAGATGCTGTAATGAAACATTTCAAGGAGAGGGGCTGGGGGACCCTACATAAGTTTTTGTCCAAATTCACCCCTTTTAGCCAAGATTATAGATGCACAAAGTCTCATGATGCTTATATGCATTAGAACATCAGCCCAAACTCACTTTTCCACTCCAAAAATCCATCTTCATCAGTGAAAAATATAATACAATCCATTGAGTACAATTTATCACTTACACTAGTTTGAATATTTTTAACATCATGTCTCACTGAATATATAAAAAATGTGTCACCAGGAGGAGTAGACATGCTATTTATACATTTTAACTATCTTTAAGCATGTAGAGTCAGACGAGTAGAGTTCAGGTCAGGGACTTTTGATCAGATCGAGGTGTTTATAAAGAGAAATAGAAGGAGGTGAGGTTACAAATGGAGTTTAAGGACTGATTGCAAGAAAGTCTTTACTACAAAGTTAAAGAATTTGTACCTTGCAGTGTGACTCTGGAAAACTATTAGATGCATATGTCTAAAGAAGATACATTTTAAAAGCCTTAGGAAGAAATATCAGCAATACATCAGAAGAATTCAAATAAGGAAAGAGGCTAAAGGTAAGAACAGTCCAAGTGACTGCTTAAAGCCTGGGGATTGAAATAATGGTGGCAGTGAGAAAGAAAAAAAAAATTAACAAATCACAGTCAGCTCTGATCAGTGGGGGTGAGCCTGCAGAGGAAATTTTTATTCTGATAGTCTGAAAGAATAGATCTATCAAAAACAGAAGATAGTTACTTGAAAACAAAGACATTTTGAAGGAAATATTTAAGCATGGAGTTTGAGGTGATTACAAAAATAATAAGAAAAATTAGCCAGGCAGAGAGTTAGAATGTAAAACTGGAGCCCAAAAGAAATGATTAGGTTAATAGGTTTGAGAATTATTTACTAAACATGGTCTGCTTTCAAAGAATGAAAGCTGAGAGAAAACATGAGAGGCTTGGACTAAAAAATAACTCATATTTTCTATGTAAGAAGGCTGGTAAGAATAAACATATGATACAGAGAAGCAAAAGCCAGAGAAGCCATAGAGAGCTATGTATGTACACTTTTATAAATAAATAAGTAAAAGAATATTCATGTATTTATTTAAGCATACTTGGGAAGATAGACTTTAAAATGAAAATGTAAATGTGGATAGGAATTGTATATTTTGTCTTTACAAAATTAGGAATCAGAACTCCAAACCAAAGGATCAAAGACAAACAAAATGTAAATAAGAAGGTCCTGAAATATTGAAAGAAATTATTGAAGAGAAAGCAGAGAAGGAAATGATATTTATTTAGGTTCTACTGTTCTGATCTACATGCTGGACCTTGTGCTACAGAATTAGAGAACTGAATATGAATTGGAGAATGTTTCTTCCAGGGCAACAGAACCATATTATAATAGGGAAATTGGCTCTTTAAAAGAGCTAATTTTTCATGAGTTTAAAAATTTACAATACTTTATTGCTACAAACAACAGGTATTTCATCCAAGTTGTTAGGTGTATTTAAAATAGTGAATTTAAGCAGCAGAGACATCATATTTCATTAGTAGAGTTTTGAGACAGACGATATCATGGCAAATGTATGAAATGTGCATTGAAAGCTAGACCAGAGTCCAAAGTCAGTCTCCACTACTTATCATGTTGACTACCATGAAGTCTGAGTTTCCATTTATTCTTGTAAAAAATAAGATAATTATGATAGTAACTATAATAGCTATCATTTTTATGACTATGACATTGAATAACTTTACAAAATGGAACCTAGAAGTCAATCTTATCTTAAAACTCGAAAACAATGAAAAGTCAAATCATGTTTATATAGTAGGTAGCACAAAATTAAGTCATAATCATATATATAACTGCTTCCCACTTTAAACTAGTCTTTAAACTGAGAAAGAAAATCCAGTGATATTAAACACATATATTGGAGGTTTTATCATCAAAGCTCAAGTATATGCATATATTCAAGTGATATGATAGAATGATTTCCATGGTGGGAGACCAAAAACAATGTCTTAAATGAAACTAGGCACAGTTGATACTTTAAGGTCATAATTAATACATAATTTGACAATATAGTGCCTTGGAGACATTAAGGTGTCAGGTGTCACGTCTGGTTGTCAGGGTCAGTGCGTATCATTAGGATTTTGCTTTTTACAACTGTTTAGTTTATAAAATGAAATTTTATAGTCATAGGATTCCACCTGAAGTTACAAAATTGGGAAAAAAAAGAAAAGATTCAAGCTGGTGACTGCAAAGCTAGTGATGAGAGGCTTCCTCTCAAGCTTGAGCTCTGCTGTGTGTATTCTGGCCTCATAGACGTTATAGTAGCACCTCCTGGGCAAAATAAAGAAGCTTGATTTAGAGTCCACACATTCTCGTCGCAGAAAGATGCTCATCCAATTGCTCCTAGGAGACTATCATATAACATCCAGTGTTCATTGCCACGATATAATGGGAGAAAAGTGCAAAAGAGGAGAAAGAAGCAAACTAAAAGAAGAAACATTTTGTTTAAATTCAAGTTCAGAGCCTCAGGATCTACAGTTTTAGCTCTGAAATATTTAATAGTCTTATGGAGGCACGGCTAAAAAACTTCATGTGTTTCTTATCTCTAACAATCCGCACATACACAGAAATCATAAGAATACATCAGGAATCACTAGAATAAAAGCCTGAAGAAGTGCTGCTCTATGAATTGCATGTAGACACTACATTCTAGAGAACTAAGGTCTGACTTTACTGAGTACATCCAAAGAGACTTCTATTTACTGCACCACGTGTTCTTCTGCCTTCTAGTGTCCACAGTTTGAATAATAAATCTGAAAAATCCACTGACCTTATAAAACCTGCCACTGCCAACAAAAGCCATTTATATTTCCAACTGGTTTGTGGGTGAGCAATTAATCTTTGCTGACCATTAATGCAACAAGGAGTGTAAAGATGCAACATTTCCACATGTGAACTTAGGAACAGAGTTACACAGGGTAGTTGGCAGAGCATAATGCACTAGACCATTAGAGATGAGAAACTCCCTCTATAAAACAATTATATTTTTACTAATCTAGTGGCATAGCTTAAGAGTTTCTAATTTAACATTATGTTTTGCAACTTCTTATGTGGCTAAGGTAGGATATCTCAGATTATACCTGGTACTGTAAGATATCCTTGGAAGTGCTAGAAATGTAAATGAACATCAATAATTATCTAATGGGGCTTAAAATGTATATAAGATTGAAATGTGTGACACTCTGTATTTGTTTTCTAGGGCTGCCATAACAAAGTACCAGAAACTGGATGGTTTAAATAACAGAAATTTATTGTCTCACATATTTGGAGGCCAGAAGTCCAAGACTGAGTGGTTGGCAGGGTTGGTTCCTTCCAAGGGCATTAGCCTCAGGCATCCATTGGCTTGTAGATAGTGTTCCCCTGTGACTTCATGTCATCTTCGTTTTGTACTTGTCCATGCATCAAAATGCCTTCTTATAAGGACGCCTCTACAGAGGCCCACTGTATTCCAGTATGACCTTATTTTAACTAATTACCTCTAGTGACTGTATTTTCAAATCAGATCACATCCTGAGGACTTCCATATATTAATTTTGAAGGGGACACAAGTCAACCCATAATACAATCACAACCATAAAGTTAAAAGAGCACTGAAAACTGAAAATCACAGTACATTTCTTATTACCCAGAACTTCTAGGCCTACAATAATAATACTTAATTTATATATTTCTAGATGTATCCACTCTCTGTTGAAATTATTAAATCTACAGAAAGAGCTCTAATGATAAAAATCATAGAACAAGAGTAGGAGAAATCATCCAAGACATTAAAGACAAGCTATCAGTGTAAGATGTATTAGAGTAAGTTTTAATTTAATGGCTTATGAAAGTAAGTTAACAATTACTTATGGAGAGTGTTCAGTAGCATTTTAGCATTCAGAAAATGAGTAGGTACCTAACTAGTTTCTCTCAAACCTGACAAACATGATCACCACTTCTTCAGCTCTAAATAACACTAGCTAACTTCACTGAGATTTAGTAAATACCAGGAAATACAGTAATTTTTTACATGGATTTTCTCACAACTACAACTCTAAAAGAGATATCATTACCTTCCCTACCTTCATTTAAGAATATATGACTTAGGGAGGTTAATAACTCAACCAGGGGACACAAAGCCTGTTCAGATGACCTCAAAATTCTTGAAATGCTTGATGTTAGCAGATACAATACTGTAGAGAAAACTAGGAATGTGTAAATCTTCTAGCTATCTGACTGAGAAAATTATGCAAAATTAATTTCTCAGGTTGCAGTATTGCATAAGCAATCTTTCCAAACATAACAGGCAAAAATGTAGGCAAATTAATGCCCCAAAGTGATAAACTTCATTTCTTTTCCAAAATAAATCACCAAACCACCAAATGTACATTACCCATCTGGGCAATAAATCAGATTATGTAGTATGCAGTAACAAAGAGGTTAAAATTATTGAAGGATGAATTCCTTAATGAAGGGCAGGAGAGGCTCAAGATGGCGGTGTGAGCAGGGCAGGGGAAATATCCTCTCAAAACAATATATATTTTTGAAAATACAACAAATACAACTACTCCTAAAAGAGAGACCAGAAAACACAGTAGAATAGCCAGGCTACATCTACATCTGCAAGATCACAGCATCTCACAAAAAGGGTAAGATACAAAGCTGCGACCTGGCGGGACCCAAGCACTCCCCACACTCACTGGCAGGAGGAAAAGAATCAGAGTGGGGAGGGAGTAGAAGCACAGGCCGGCTAAATAACCAGCCGTGGTGATCTGCGCCGGGAGCGCTGACACACACTGCATGGTGTACTGGATACTAGAGAAACGGAAAAGTACAATCCGTGATGCAGACTGCCAGCGGGTCCCCACAGCTGGCTCCACTGGGACATGGGAAAGTGGGCACTTTTTTAAAGTCTTAAAGGGACAAGGGATTAACAGCTGGACAAAATCATCCCAGCACACTCAGCCCAGCAGGCTGGGACTCTAAAGGAACTTCAGGTGCTCTAACCCCCTGAAGGATAACGCAGCCCCGAAGCCACTCACAGTGATAAGCAGATGGCCATTCATTTCCCCCGGACAGCACTGCAAGCAAACCAGCTGACCAGGTACAGCTGCAGAGCAGCCAGGGAGCAGCCCCGGCCACAGCAATCACACAGAGTCTCCTCCCAGCACGCAGCTAAATGGACAGACCCAGAGGCTGCCACCAGCATGAAGCTGCCCGGCACAGACAGGCGAAGATGGAACAAGTTCTAGAAGGCATGAAGGGGCACCGTTCTCACAGGAGAACACACCCGGTGCAGCTGCGACCCCCCGCAGGGCTCTAGGCTATCCCGAGGGCCATCCCACCCATGGCAGTTTAGGGGATTATCCCAGAGACTGCTCCCAGTGTGCAGATAAATAGAACAGGCAACGGAAACCAGAGCAAGGTGCAGAAGGCATGAAGGGGTGCTGTTCTCGCAGAAGAACACACCCGAAGCATCTGCAACCCCCTGGAAGTGCACTAGACTATCCCAAGGGCTGCCCCACCCACAGCAGCTAAGGAGATTATCCCAGACACTGCTCCCTGTGTGCAAGTAACCGACACAGGCAGCGGAGAAGGGCAAGGTGACCAGCAAGCAGTAAGGGACTTTGTTCTCCCAGCTGACAAACACGCCACCTGCCTATGACCACTTCCATTGCCATGAAAACGCAGAAGAATCTGGTCCAGTCAAAAACCACTCAGAAAACCCCAGAGAGAGGGCCTGAGGAGATACATATAACCAATCTTTCTGAAAAAGAATACAAAATAGAAGTCATAACCATGCTGATGGACCTATGCAGAAATATGCAAGAGCTAAGGGATGAAGTCCAGAGGGAGATAACTGAAATGAAACAATCAATAGAAGTTCTTAAGAGCAGACTGGAAGAGGTGCAAGACACTGTTAATGGAATAGAAAACAGAGAAAAAGAATACAGAGAACATGAGGCAGAGAGAGATAAAAGGATCTCTAGGAATGAAAGAATATTAACAGAACTGTGTGACCAATCCAAACGGAACAATATTCGCATTATATGGGTATCAGAAGAAGAAGAGAGAGGAAAAGGAACAGAAAGTGTCTTTGAAGAAATAATTGCTCAAAACTTCTGCAAGCTGGGGAAGATAATAGTCTCTCATACCATGGAAGCCTACATATCTCCCAACACAAGGAACCCAAGGAGGACAACACCAAGACATATAATAATTAAAATGGCAAAGGCAGCCAGAGAGAGAAAAAAGATCACCTACAAAGGAAAACCCATCAGGCTATCATCAGACTTCTCGACAGAAACCTTACAGACCAGAAGAGAATGGCATGATATATTTAATGCAATGAAACAGAAGGGACTTGAACCAAGAATACTGTATCCAGCACGATTACAATTTAAATTTGAAGGAGGCATTAAACAATATCCAGACAAGCAAAAGGTGAGGTAATTTGCCTCCCAAAAACCACCTTTAAAGGATATTTTAAAGGGACTGCTCTAGATGGAAGCACTCCTAAGGCTAAAAAGATGTCACCAGAGAAAATAAAATCACAGCAAAGAAAGCAGACCAACCAAATACTAACTAAAGGCAAAAAATAAAATCAGCTATCCAGAAAAGCAGTCAAAGGAAACACAACAGAGTACAGAAAAAAAACACCTAACATATAAAGAATGGAGGAGGAGGAATAAGAAGGGAGAGAAATAAAAAATCATCAGAGTGTGTTTATAATAGCTTAATAAGAGAGTTAAGTTAGACAGTTAGATAGTAAAGAAGCTACCTTGAACCTCTGGTAACCATGAATCCAAAGCCTGCAATGGCAATAAGTACATATCTATCAACGATCACCCTAAATGTAAAGGGACTGAATGCACCAATAAAAGGACATAGAGTAACAGAATGGACAAAAAAGCAAGAACCACCTATATGCTGCTTACAAGAGACTCACCTCAAACCCAAAGATATACACAGACTAAAAGTGAAGGGATGGAAAAAGATATTTCATGCAAACAACAAAGAGAAAAAAGCAGGTGTTGCAGTACTTGTATCAGACAAAATAGACTTCACAACAAAGAAAGTAACAAGAGATAAAGAAGGACATTACATAATGATAAAGGGATCAGTCCAACAAGAGGATACAACCATTATAAATACATATGCACCCAACACAGTAGCACTGACATATGTGAAACAAATACTAACAGAATTAAAGGGTGAAATAGAATGCAATGCATTCATTTTAGGAGAATTCAACACACCACTCACTCCAAAGGACAGATCAACCAAACAGAAAATAAGTAAGGACACAGAGGCACTGAACAACACACTAGAACAGATGGACCTAACAGACATCTACAGAACTCTACACCCAAAAGCAGCAGGATACACATTCTTCACAAGTGCACATGGAACATTTTCCATAATAGACCACATACTAGGCCACATAAAGAACCTCAGTAAATTCAAAAAGATTGAAATTCTACCAACCAACTTCTCAGATCACAAAGGTATAAAACTAGAAATAAATTGTACAAAGAAAACATAAAGGCTCACAAACACATGGAGGCTTAACAACATGCTCCTTAATAATCAATGGATCAATGACAAAATTAACACAGAGATCAAGCAATATTTGGAGACAAATGATAACAACAGCACAAAGCCCCAATTTCTGTGACACACAGCAAAGGCAGTTCTAAGAGGAAAGTATATTGCAATTCAGGACTATTTAAAGAAGGAAGAACAATCCCAAATGAATACTCTAAAGTCACAATTATTGAAACTGGAAAAAGAACAAATGAGGCCCAAAGTCACCAGAAGGTGGGACATAGTAAACTTCAGAAAAGAAATAAAAAAAAATTGAGAAGAATAAAACAATAGAAAAAATTCAATGAAACCAAGAGCTTGTGCTGTGAAAAAATAAACAAAATAGATAAATCCCTAGCCAGACTTCTTAAGAGAAAAAGAGAATCTACACACATAAACAGAATCAAAAATGAAAAGGAAAAATCATGATGGACCCCACAGAAATACAAAGAATTACTTGAGAATACTATGAGAATCTATATGCTAATAAGCTGGAAAACCTGGAAGAAATGGACAACTTTCTAGAAAAATACAACCTTCCAAGACTGACCAAGGAAGAAACCTAAAATCTAAACAGACCAATTAACAGCAATTAAATTGAATAGTTAATCAAAAAACTACTCAAGAATAAAATCCCCGGGCCAGATGTATTCACCTCTGAATTTTATCAGACATATAGAGAAGACATAATACCAATTCTCCTTAAAGTTTTCCAAAAAATGGAAGAGGAGGGAATAGTTCCAAACTCATTCTAGGAAGCCAGCATCACTCTGCTACCAAAACCAGGCAAAGACACCACATAAAAAGAAAATTACAAAACAATATACCTGATGAACATAGATGCAAAAGTACTTAACAAAATATTAGCAAACCGAATTCAAAAATACATCAAGAGGATCACACACCATGATCAAGTGGGATTCATCTCAGGGATGTAAGGATGATAAAACATTCAAAAATCCATCAACATCATCCACCACATCAACAAAAAGAAGTACAAAAACCACATGATCATCTCCACAGATGTGGAAAAAGCATTCAACAAAATTCGACATACATTCATGATAAAAATTCTCAACAAAATGGGTATAGAGAGCAAGTACCTCAACATCATAAAGGCCATATATGACAAACCCACAGCCAACATCATACTTAACAGTGCGAAGCTGAAAGTTTTTCACCTAAGATCGGAAACAAGACAGGGATGCCCACTCTCTCCACTGTTATTCAACATTGTACTGGAGGTCCTAGCCATGGCAATGAGACAAAACAAAGAAATACAAGGCATCCAGCTGGGTAAAGAAGAAGTCTTTTTGCAGATGACATGATATTTTACATAAAAAAATTCTAAGGACTCCACACCGAAACTACTAGAACTAATATCTGCATTCAGCAAAGTTGCAGGATACAAAATTAATATACAGAAATCTGTTGCTTTCCTATACACTAATGATGAACTAGCAGAAAGAGAAATCAGGAAAACAATTCCATTCACAATTGCATCCAAAAGAAAAAAAAAATACCTAGGAATAAAACTAATGAAGGAAGTGAAAGACCTATACCCTGAAAACTACAAGACAGTCTTAAGAGAAATTAAAGAGGACACTAACAAATGGAAAGAATTAATATTGTCAAAATAACCATCCTGCCTAAAGCAATCTACAGATTCAATGCAATCCCTATCAAAATGCCAACAGCATTCTTCAATGAACTGGAACAAACAGTTCTAATATTCATATGGAACCACAAAAGACCCTGAATAGCCAAAGCAGTCCTGAGAAGGAGGAATAAAGTGAAGGGGCTTATTTTCTCTTACGTGAAGCTCAACTACGAAGCTACAGTAATCAGGACAATTTGGTACTGGCACAAGAACAGACCCATAGACCAATGGAAAAAAATACAGAGTCCATATATTAACCCAAACATGTATGATCAATTAATATATGATAAAGGAGCCATGGATATACAATGGAGAGATGACAGCTTCTTCAACAGCTGGTGTTGGCAAAACTGGACAGCTACATGTAAGAGAATGAAACTGGATCATTGTCTAACCCCACACACAAAAGTACACTTGAAATGGATCAGACATGAATGTAAGTCATGAAACCATAAACTCTTAGAAAAACACATAGGCAAAAGTCTCTTGGACATAAACATGAGCGACCTCTTCATGAACATATCTCCCCGGGCAAGGGAAACAAAACCAAAAATGAACAAGTGGGACTATATCAAGCTGAAAAGCTTCTGTACAGGAAAGGATACCATCAATAGAACAAAAGGTATCCTACAGTGTGGGAGAATATATTCATAAAATACATATCCAATAAATGGTTGACATCAAAAATATATAAATAGCTCATGCACCCTAACAAACAAAAAACAAATAAGCCAATTAAAAAATGGGCAGAGGATCTGAACAGACACTTCTCCAAAGAAGAAATTCAGATGACCAACAGGCACATGAAAAGATGCCCCACATCACTAGTCATTAGAGAAATGTAAATTAAAACCACAATGAGATATCACCTCACACCACTTAGGATGGCCAACATCTAAAAGACAAACAACTACAAATGTTGGCGAGGATGTGGAGAAAGTAGAACCCTCCTACACTGCTGGTGGGAATGTAAATTAGTTCAACCATTGTGGAAAGCAGTATGGAGTTTCCTCAAAAACTCAAAATAGAAATACCATTTCACCCAGGAATTCCACTCCTAGGAATTTACCCTAAGACTGCATCAGCCCAGATTCAAAAAGACATATGCACCCCTATGTTTATCGCAGCACGATTTACAATAGCCAAGAAACTGAAGCAACCTAAGTGTCCATCAGTAGACAAAAGGATAAAGAAGAGGTGGTACATATACACAATGGAATATTATTCAGCCATAAGAAGAAAACGAATCCTACCATTTGCAACAACATGGATGGAGCTAGAGGGTATTATGCTCAGTGAAATAAGCAGGCAGAGAAAGACAAGTATCAAATAATTTCACTCATATGTGGAGTAGAAGAACAAAGAAAAAAACTAAAGGAACAAAATAGCAGCAGACTCACAGAACCCAAGAACGGACTAAGAGTTACCAAAGGGAAAGGGACCGGGGAGGATGACTGGGAAGGGAGGGATAAGGGGAAAAAAGGGGGTATTACGATTAGCGCACATAATGTAGCAGGGGGCGGAATACGGGAAGGCAGTATAACACATAGAAGAAAAGTAGTGATTCTATAGCATCTTCCTACGCTGATGGACAGTGACTGCAGTGGGGCATGTGGTGGGGACTTGATGATGGAGGGAGTCTAGTAACCACAATGTTGCTCATGTAATTGTCGATTAGTGATGCCAAAAAAAAAATTAATTCCCCATAAAAAAAATTCCTTAATGAAGGGCTTTATCAGCCGTGGTAAAGATTACTAGTGCTCACCTGCATCATTATCCTCTAACATTTTGTGTTTCCCGTTTTCACATATTGGGGGACTAAACTCTGTCATTCTGGATCCCAGAGGAAGTAGGAGAGGAAGTTGGCCTGGTGTGGTACCTGCCGCATACTTTGTACATGTCAAGCCGTAAGTATCTGGGTACATTTGTCACCAGGGCATAGCCTAATCTACCTCAACTAATACAGAAATGCCAGAATTTAGATTTTATTTATTTGTCTGTCACTTCTAAGCTTTAAGATTTGTCAACAAATTTAATAATTCCACCTCAACAGTCACAGAAGCCCGACGCACAGGTAACTTCTCCTGAGAGAAATCAAATTGGCAAAACAGAAAAAGGAAAGGCCTACTTGCATGGCATGAAACCCATTCTTCATTTTCTGACTGTTCTAAATGTATGGGACAGATGGAGAAACAAATTGCCATCAAGAAGTTGCCAGCTTTGACATTCCTGGGACAAAAAATGTTTCCAAAAGGGCTTAACTCCACAAGCCTTCACAGTCTGGAGGACTAATCCACTTCATCGCCCTCACCAAGTTGTTAGGAACAGTACAATGTTCACTAATGGAGAAAACAGCAAATGTCCTGGTGCTTTTGTGTGAATTAGGCATTTTATTTTAACTTTAGAATTTTTCACAAAACCTCCAAAAAATTATTTTTTATTTAGGAAACTGACAGTTGACCAATCCAATTGCTCTAAAACTATTGTGCTAAAACTATTTCTATAGATAGAGACTATAAAATTGCAGACATACCTTAAAAGAATATTTTTGCTCTAACCTGTTTGCTGAAATCCTTGAACTCTCAGCTAACATTGCAGAATCTAAAGTATGACTGTCTGACTCCCAGCACTTCCACTTAAGTGGAATGTGACTTTGGACAAATGAATTGTTTTGCTTCGTGTAAAAGGGGATTATTCCCATACTACAGTATGGTGAGGCTTAAAGGATGAAAATCCTTTCACTACAAAGCCTGACTCATAAAACGTGTACAACACCTTTTAATTATTATTACTGTTGTAAAGAATACACATGAACAGAGTTAAATTAAAATGCAAATTACAAATGATTTTTAATCTTCGACTTGAGTAGAGAAGAGTTATACTGTATTGGTGAATAATTTAGGCTTTTGGGTTTGTCTACTGGGCTCAGATCTATTCTGCAGCTCCCTCATCATTGGGAGCTTACAGTGTGAGCATGGGTGAATTATTTAATTGCCCAATTCTTCAGTGTCTTCCTTGTAAACTGAGGTAAACAATACAGCTCAAATTAGAGGAATGAGAGAAATAAACATGAAAAACCATGAAAAATCATTTTATTACAGAATTACTATTTCCAAAAACCTAGGAAGTTATTGTATATACATCATTTCTATTTAGAAAATTGTTATTAAGTCTAAATACAAAATTGCTCATGTGATCATTATATTGTAGTTATTCCCAAAGTTAATTAAGATCTAGCATTTGATATTTTGTGAAGCCAGTACTCAAAACAGCAGTATTTAAAAATATTATGGAAAATTACTATATGTTTTGAAAAACATTTAAAGATCAAATTAAAAAGAAAGTACTTTGTATCTAACAGCTGCAATATTTTGTATGGGTCATAATGTATGTAGTGAAATATGTTCACAATAAAATCCTTATTGAATACATTATAAGAAAGTTATGTAACAACAGTTGAACAACTTTGCATTTTCAGCATTTCAGATAGTTACAGCATGGTGTTGAGACAATACATGGTATTGAGACAATTCTCAATAAATGGTGTTGAGAAAATGAACTGTATCTTATTTGGAGGAAGAGATAAACACACACACACACACACAAAAAAAACAGAACAGAGTTGGAACACAGAACAGGAGTGAATGCAATATATCTTTCCATGAGTTTTTCTTTGCTTAGGCAGAGCACCATTAAAGAGAGAAGCCATGAAACTACATTTCTACTTTGTCACTAATCTTTTTACTCTTCCAGTAAAAACACTCTTCCAGTGCTCAGATGTGTATATGCTGCCTGTGCCCTCTGCCTCCATTTGAGAAAGAGCTCATGAATATGGAGCTGCCTTTTTCCATGAATTCAGCCAAGCACCCCAACCTGGCACCAGCCCAGGAGAAATGCAGCAGTCCCAGGGGCCAAGGGTTCCTAAGTGTCCTCTTCAAGGGGCTCCTCTCCCTGCATCTCAAATGTAATAGTAAGTTTTTATAAATCGTGGATGACAAGAAAATTAACAGATTTTTAAAAAGCTATTTCATAGCTCACTTATTTAACAATAAGAGGCTGAGAATAAATATGCACAGCTGGGGCTAAAATTGAGCCTCCTGGGCTTTCCATCCTTATTTTCAGAGGCCCACATGCTTTGAGGAACACCTAATTTCCCATGAAGGTCACAGCGGCACCCCAAGGGGTGGAGTGGGCATCAGTACACTGTCAGTAAATGTGAGCCCCCCCTCAGTGGTCCCGCTCTCACCACCTGCCGTCAGGTGGGGGTCTCCGCCAGCCCTGGGTCTAACTGAACCCGTCTTCCCCGCCCTCCTCAACCCCATCACGGCAGCAGGGGCACCACTCCCACTTCACCCTTCTTCATCCACCACCCAACCCCGCCCGAATCACGGGCTGGCCAACAGTGGCACTAATTCCTTGAACTTTTAGGTATTTTTATGTTCAGTTACCTCAAGGCTAATATACAAAGTGTTATTTTGAAATGACAGTCAATGTGTAATAAAAACATTAATGCTGAAATTACTGGAAATGGGAGAAACATAGTATGTCTGTTTTAGAACATTTTATGAAATAATAATATCTTTGCATATTCCTGGAATTTTATTTACACACATATTTATACAAACACATAAATAAGCATCCTCTTGAGAAATATAAATTCAGTAGGCATTTTACCTGGGGTAAAACATTGAATGATTGAAACATTGAAATACTCAAATAATTTTTGTCAGTTTATCTTACCTTCAAATATAATACCTTTCATCTGAAATACTGGCTCAAGTTTTTAAGCATTGTATTCCAAGTAAGCCTTAAACTCTTACATTTAAAACATGTAAACTCTTTATATAAGATGATGGATCCATCCCAATGATTTACTGCCTAAACATGAGAGGTTACCTCAGTACCAATTGATATTAAAATTGATATTCTCTCCTTTTTTGCAAAAATCTTCTTGTGCCTTCTCAAACTTATAAACTCATGAGTTTTAAAGCTCTTTCTGTTGCTTGAATAATCTATTTCCAAATAAGGCTAGATCCTAGCTGTGAGTTTATTAGGAGTTAGGCATGATTCTTCTCAAGATGAGGTCATGGAGGTCCCTCGGAATTTTGCCTTTTGAAGCCAATTCTTCATTTGGTGGTTATCACCCATAATATTGGGAAGCACTTTGAGAAAACTATTAAAGAATCAGATAGAAAAGAAATGGAGAGAATGACTAGGAATTGATTGTTTCCTCCACATCCAAAAAAAGATTTCTTGTTTGGCCAATTGTTGGCATTAACAGAATTAATGAAAGAGATCCAATTGATCTTTATTCAGGTGTGAAGCAGACTCTATATCTTGATGTGAAAATGTAAGCATCCCATCCTTTGCTTTGGCATTTTAAGTACAGAACATTGTTGGAAGCTCAGTCCATTACTGCCTGCCTTATTTCTCTGTTCTTATTGATATCACATTACTACCAGAAGTATTTCACACCATTTTCTTCCCTTCCCTTTTCCTAAAAATACTGAAGTAGCCAAAGTTTCAACAAAGATGAATGCTTTAATTTCTGTGGTCAGGTCAGCGATTCACACCTGCCCTCTGTGACTCTTCATGACCTGTGATGGTGAGTCGCCCTGTGGTTCCTGAGGGATTCTCATATCAGCACTTTCAGTGCTAATCCAGATTTTTACAGGGGCTGGACTAGTCAGTTATAGAAACTTACCTGGGACTTACTTGATGGAGATATCATTGACTTGAATAAGGAGTTTATCTTCCTCTTTCCTTTTCTTCCTTCCTTCCTTTCTTCTTTCTGAAAATGGGATTATAACCTACATAATTGGCCCTGACAGATGGAATGACTTCATCAGATATCCCATGCCCATTGATGATCAGTCATATAAAGCGAGCAATTAACACATCTAGGCAGGTGCAGTGCATGCACTCAGGCATGGTATACAAGCTCATCAGTCACAGGCACCCACTAAGCCATTAAGTTGTCCCAAAATACATGCTTTTACAAAATTCAATTACTTAACCCAATATTTCTGATCATGAATCTCAACTGCATTCCAAAGTACATACTTATTTATCAAAAGATATTTTACAATATCTTAAGATTATGGTCCAATGTATTTCTTGGCTGCCTACTATTTCCACACACACTTAGCCAGTAAATTTTCTAAATCTCAAATTCTCCAGCATGCTTAGCTTTGATTAATGCTTAACTTTGATTTAATGATATAATAGAGTATTAATAATACCCACTAATGACATATTTATTTTGACTTACTCTAGGACTTTTCATAATTGTGTGTTGTTTTCTTTCAGAAAAGAAAACCATACAGATAAACAAGTTTCTTCTAACTAACACATGTATATTTGCACATCTATGCTCACTGTATAAGGAAGGCATGCTAAGTTTCAGCTGTGATTGTGCTGTTATTGAATTTCTTCTGTAAGTAAATAACTTCAGTTAGGGAAAGTATATTCCAGACAAGTCACTTTGAGATAAGCACAATGAAACATACATATGCACTTAACACTCACACACACACACACACATGTATACACATCTGTACACACCTTGCAGTAACATTCATCTACCTTAAGAAATTTATGGATTATTGTCCTTTTACTATAGGGAGAGGCAGCCATGCTATCTTAAAGGAATTGATTATGTTGTAACAAGGATTAAAAGGTTTAATCCTTGGGAAATTAAAGGATTTGTACCAAGCAGAATCTTAAACCCTTTCTTGCTACAGGTCTATCCAGTAGCTAGATTGAGAAATGAAGTGTGATTGAGTATCAGATCTTTACAGATTGATGGGACTTCATGGAAAATCATTGATGTTTCAGAATAAAATGTATTTAATGGCCTTTTATATAAAAGGTATTCTCTAAGGATGGGATGCAGCAGAAAATAAGTTCTCTATTTAGATCATGAGATTCAGTAACTGAGTAAATTGAATGGAAGGAATGGTGGCATGCAATTTTATTCTAAAGTAGTTAGAGTCATCATTTAGATGCAAGGATCTTTCCTCAGCTCATAGTTTTTTTTTGCTTCCCTTCTGTTGTCTCATAGTCATAAGATGGCTAGCATCCAGATATCAGGCTCTCATTCCACAACAAAGCAAATAGGTAGGGGATGGGGGAACCATTGCTTATATATCTCTCTTTTATCAGGGAGAAAATCTGTTTCAAGATGTTCCACAGTAGAACTCCTGTATATTTTTAATTGGTCAGAATTGGGCCAGAGGTGGGTCATATAACCACCTCAGACTAACCTCTGGCAAATGGAAAAGGAACCCACCGTGATTCACACCCTGGCACTGTGCAGGGTAATTCCTGAAGAAAATCTGGGTTCTTTCAGCAAGAAGGAAGAGCCATTTAGTAGGTAATCAACAGCCGCTGCCATTGTAAGTCTGGAGTACGGCATACATAGAGGGAAATCATATGACATAAAACTGCAAAAGACTCGAACCAAAGAATGAAACTACTGACCCTCAGTCTAAGAAGCTGATTTTTAATTAACTGACAATTGGAAGACTCTTAAATTGAAAGCTCTGTTGGTTTATTTCTTTATTTTTTAATTCAGTTTTCTTTTGGCTTGGTTTCATTCCACTGGTTGAAAAATTACTCTAGCCGCAGTGTATAAATTCGATCAAAACTGAAAATCTGGTAGTAAAAGAAACTTCGGAGCTTTTCTAATTATATGTAATGACCAGGGGGAGATGGGAGTAGAGAGCTGATTCAAAAGCTTTGCAGAACAACATGGAATTTTTTTGAATGAGAAAATGAGTAGGGGATTCAAAATTGACAGTAAAGCTTTCAGTTCAGGTTGTTAGGAAGACCAGGCGTCCTTGGACACAACAAGAGTTCAAGGAGATGATTCCATGAGAAATCGGATGAGAGCAGGTTTTTGCAGACTGAAATAAGCTAAATTTTCCTTTGGCCAGTTATTTAGCCAAAATTACAATATATAACACAAAGCAATATGACACTAGATGCCTGAATTACTAATTCAGAACAACTAAGAAATCTAGTAACCAGGCAGCAAACACTATTAAGAAAACGCTGGAAAAAAATCCTGAGTTTAGCATTATGGTTTCCATATTACATTATTAATAAAATGCATTCACCCAAAAAAAGTTAAAGATCATATATATGTGAAATGTTTAGTTGTCAGCTTATTCTGCACTTGATGAAAGAACATAGATCATGAGTTTAAGGGAGAAAAAATAGAAAAATGGAATATTTATAGCAGCCACATTCTGACAACGAATTTGAAACTTTATTTTTCATATTGCATTTGTAAATGTGTTTTGAAACAAACATTAAAAAAGAATAAGTTATTTTCAGTGCATTTTTTAACAACTCATAATACATAAATCTGATGTTCTGGATTTTAAAAATAAATAAATATATAAATGTTTAATAAGATTTTCCTTTATCGTCCTTGTGAAGTCAATGCATTTACCAAAAACATTACTACATAGCTTAAAATATATACAAATATAAATTATATTAAAGAATCAGAAAAAATATAGAAAATGAATAGAATATAATTAATCTAACAGAGTAGAAGAGATCACTCTAACATATATTATGCTTGGTTATGCAACTACATTAGCTGTAGACTACCTTTACAATAGGTTCTATTTTATAAACAAGTCACGTAAGCTAAGTAATACTATTTTTATCCACTCAAGATCACACAGCTAGCTAATAGAAGAATGACTGCACAGCCCATTCTCTTCTTAGACTTTTGTCATTTTGTGTATATTGCTTTGTTTGTGTGTGTGCGTGTGTGTGCTTTTATAATTCATTTCTTTACAATATCATTAGAAATGCTCAGAAATAACAACACAAAAATTTGATATTCACCTATTAGGATAGCAGTGGTCAATTGAGAAAAGCTGTAAAGAAATTGCTCCAACAACAAAGGCCCACAGAAATCATACCGTGGAATAATGAATGTTAAGCCATGTCTGGCTACACAGATGCCAACAACACCATTAGTGTTCGTCCTAATATCTTAAGCTACTGTGATTATTTCAGGGTATTTATGTTTTCTGTGCTTTTTAAAATAAGCTATGTCCTCACATAACTAAAGCATAAAGTTCTTATTTTAACCCATGTGTTAATATTCCTTTACATATATTGTTATGATTAATAGATCCTCAAGACAATCATTAATGTAATCAATAAAGACTTTAAAATTTGCACTTTGTTAATAATAAAAAGGTATGGTCCTGCATATTTTTCATGCACATTTGACTATTGTTTGGAATTATGTTCTATTGGTCATTTTTATTATTAAAAATTAATACAGTTCCATTTCATGGGCAGACTTCAATATTTGTTAAATAGAACTGAACTATACTATCTATGAATAATTCTTTCTACATAGCACACTCTTGGTAAGTCTCAGTATCACTTGTTTTCAAATTGCACTGATCATAAGTCAAATCTCCTGACTAAAACATCTAAAAACTGTATAATACTTAATACATGGTTAATTACATCAGTGGTCTATCTTGCTAAATAGAACTTCTAAATAGTTTCTAATGGAAACTTTCTTTTCCTATTTTCCCACGCCTTAACGTTTCTGAGAGATACGGGAGGCACTTGGGGGCTCCTGAATCCTACTAATACAGTTTGTCTATGGCAGATTCTCAAGCGCAGTGAAAAATAGAAAGAAAATAATGTGCTTGAAATGTCTATCTCCTCTTCCTTCCATTCTGATATCCCCTGCCATCCATGACTCCAGACATATATTCAGCTCATCTTTGCCCGAAAAACTTAGAGTCACTACCTTCGTTTGTGAACAAGCAGCAGGATAAAATAGTTCAATTTTTAGAGTACTGATGTTACTTTAGAAAATCATTCTCCTCAAATTGCCCACCTCTGAAATACCAGCAGTCAAAATAATTCAAGATAGATGTCTACATTTTCATATACATATCATAATGTAATAAAAGTATTCTATTATCTGATGTTGAATATATGCAGGCTATAACTTGAGCATAAAAAAGTATGTCATTTTCTCATGTAGATATGGCTGACATTTAACAGGGCCATTTTACAACTTTGGTTAGTGATTATATCCAGCTCCATTAAAACATGGAGGTGGGACCAACTAAAGTTCTTGCAGCCTCTGTAAGAGGCTCCTCCCTTGAAGTACTGTGACTCTAGCCTACAACAACTACAGCATTATCACCCCCCAAACTGAAAACCTATGACTTCTCTGAGTACCTGGGCTGTCAGTTTATTTGTGCAGGGCAGAGCACTTACGATTTCCAGCTCAGTTCAAAGACCAGTAGGTGAGTGGATAAAGAAGAGGTGGTACATATACACCGTGGAATACTATTCAGCCATAAAAAGGAAATCCTGCCATTTGTGGCAACATGGATTGATTTAGAGAGTATTAAACTGGGCAGAGAAAGATGATTGCCATATGATTCCACTTACATGTGGAATCTAAAAACAAAACAGCAATAGACTCATAGACACTGAGAAGTGATCGGTGGTTACCATGCGAGAGGGATTTGGGTGGGTTGGTGATATAGGTGAAGGGGATAAAGAAGCACAAAATCTCAATAGTAATATAAATCAGTAACAGGGATGAAAGTACAGCATACAGAATGTAGTCAATAGTTCTATAACATCTTTCTATGTAGACATTTGAGAAGAATCAATATGAAAGGAAAAGAGTAAGATAAGGAGAATAACCCCAAACTAAGCAGAAAGGAAAAATAGGAAACAAAAATTTTTTTAAACTAAATCATCATTATTAAAGGTATATAAGAGGCTGTTTGAATCTATAATATAAAAACAAGCTGCAATGAAAGAGATAAGTAAAAACCAAGCAGTTCTGGGAAAGTACAAATAGGAGTGTCATAATTGAATTCCCCCCAAAAAAGAAAAGGACTTTGTAATAGAATGAAAGTGGCTTAAGTGTGACAATTTTATTTCAAAATAGAATTTAGGAAATACACCAAAATTTTGAGAAAAATTACTTAATAGTTAAGAATTACACAGAAAGTCTAAATTTCATCTGATTCCAGAGTTTTATCAGAGACAGAGAAAATGTGAGGGTGAAAATATTCAAAGAAGTAAATGATAAAAATTTTCCTGAGATAAAGAAAGGTACAACTTTTTATATTAAAAGTAATCAAGGGGTACTGAGAAAGATAAATGAGTAATATTCACATTCACACTTAACACATCCTCATAAATTTTTCAATGTTAAAGGAAATTCTAAAACATCCCAGGATAGAAGTTATCTAAAAGTAGTAAGAATCAAACTGACATCATCATCACTGGATGTGATAATAGAGTAATGCATTCAAAATTGTGAGAGCAAGTTATGTATTAAATGTAAAATCCCATACACATTTGCATACTTAATAAGTTAGTAAAAATACAATTTTCAAATATGTAAGCAAAAATAAGAGCTTGCCAGTTAGGCATTTTTCTAGGAAAAAAGTTGTAGTCATGTATACTCTAATGAAAAGTAAAAATAAATCCAAGAAGTTATAAAAAAAATAGAACCCAAGAAACAATGGGACTAATTAGGGGTGAGTCAAACTTGGGTGGGAAAGGAATATTTTGATGTGTTGCTAATGAGAACTCCACAGAATATAGAAGAAAGTGATCCACATAAAAGTGGGAACAGGAGGGTAGATAAATTAAAACATTAAATTATTTAAAGTTATAAAGGTAAGCACTAGGAAAATGAGGCAAAGTGATATTATGACAATAATTGGGGGAGTGAGGAGAGAAGTACAGGCTAATGTGGGTCCCACATTCTTCATATTTTGTAAGGGAGAATAAATAGATGTTAGGTGGTAACTCAGTACTTTTGTTGTTGTTTTGATTATCCTAGAATAAATAATCGCCCTTATATTTGCTTAAATGGTTTTATTTACTTACTTACTTGCTTGTTTACATAAATACCTCTGGCTATATATTACTATATCAAACACCACATTTTGCAGACTACATGCCAAAGCATCATAATGCATCACAGCAACCTCACAGGGATTCTGAAGGATATTTCACATTGCCAAGAGAACCAGCAGTACTCAACATCTTCCAGACACTGAGCACAATATTAGCTCAAGGTAAATCACAGGTTACATATTAAATGGAGTCACATTCTCTCTGATGATGTCATACCTATTTTCCTTTCATTGACATACCTTTGCAAGGTCTTGTTTTGCAAAGTCGCTGTGATAAAAATCAAGAATTGCAGGAAAATCGATGTGCAATAGGAAATGTTCAGTCTAAATTTTGAGAGTTGTCAGTGCCCAATAATCACCCACAGGCTATTAGTAAATAACTATGCTTATCTAATAATGATATAAGATAAATTTTCTATTTACATATATTTTTGTTTCAATTATGCTTATCTAATAATGATATAAGATAAATTTTCTTTCTATTTACATATATTTTTTTTTCAAAGAATCACTAAGATGTTAGGATAGAAATACTAACTTGTTTGGACTTAACTGTTTTATAAGTCAAACTCTTATGGATGAATTTTGTTGTAGGGACACCATGAAAAAATTGTTGAGATACAGAGAACACCATGAACTGAGAAAATTGAGGGCCTTCTGGTTAACAGTAAAACCAGATTTTTACAGTCAAATATTTAAAGTCCATATTTTTCTGACGATATATCTTTCCTCCTAGGAGGGAGTCCCCCCCTTTGCCTCCCCTGCCATCTGAAAGCCTTCTAACTGAAAGCAAACAGATGTCTCACCTCCACCCCAGGGATTCCCTTCACTTCTTAGTTGTTAGAACACGACTTTCTGGTTTCCCTGTTTACTGTCTTTGATTTTTCTGGAGAGTATCCTGTCATTCCTTACAAAAGCTCTTTTTTTTTTCTTAGTAGTTTTAGTGTCTGCAGATGTTACTTTTCTATTGTCCCAACAATTGTTAAGTCAGTTGTCACTACTTCTTCTTTATATAAATGTTTTGAAGTTGCACATGTATCTTCATTTTTAGTACAAATATAATTGCAGTTCTAATCTCATTCTTCATTTTCTTTTTAGGTAACTTTCAAGGAGGGAAGATGGCTAAAATATTTTTCTCCAGGAGGCATTTAACCTTTATGTATACACTTCTTTTATCATTTAAATTTTTTTTTAATTCATGTGCATGTATTCATTTATATTAAAGAATTACATTATTTCAAAAAAAGAAATCAACCAAATAAAATTTAAAACTTAGCACCATATGACCACTAAAATGATGAAATAATTTTGGCTAATAAGGAGATAGTAAAAACTCACTGCTATTTAATATTCCTCACCCCTTATCTTCAGAAGGTCTCCCACTGTCTCTCTTTCTCCCTTTATCTCCACCTCTTCTTTTCTCTTTCTGTTCCACCCCACTATAACACACATGCACACATACACCCTTATGCATGCCTTCATTTTCAACCAGAGAGAAGTGGCTGAGAAGCCTTTGACCTGGGTTACATTACTGGTGAGAATGTAAAATAGTGTAGTCACTTTGAAAGTACTCTGGCAGTTCCTCAAAAAATTTAACATAGAGTCACACAGTAGGACCCTAAAATTCCACTCCTAGGAATATATCCAAGAAAACTGGTAATATATCCCCACACAAAAACTTTAATGTGAAAATTTAAAGTTGCATTATTCATAATAGCCAAAAAGTAGACCTAAGTTAAATGCCCACCAAATGATGAATGGAAAAATGCAGTGTCTGTATATATATATAGATCACATATAAAAACACAATAGAGTATATATATTCACATAATGAATATATATATATATATATATATACTATTTGGCAATTAAAAAGAATAAAGTGTGGTAAATTTTTTCACACTACACGAGAGGATGATACAAGCTACAAGGATGAACTTTGTAGACATTTTGTATATGAAATAAGCTAGACACAAAAAGTCATATAGTGTATAATCCATGTATATGAAATGTCTAGAATAAGAAAAGCCATAGACACAGAAACAGAAGTGGTCATCAGGGGCTGGATGAAAGGGAAATGGACGGTGATCATCGCAACAAGCGAGATCTCTTTTCAGGGTGATGGAAATGCTCTGAGATTCAATAGCGATAATGGTTGTATGACATTATGAACTTACTAAAAACCACCAAATTCGGTGTTTCAAAGTGTGAATTGCATCGTATGTGAGTTGTATTTCAATAAATAAATTGTATAAAAAAGTATTATTAAATCAGTGCTCTATACTTTACTCACTTTACCCCCTGAAAATCTAGCACCTCCTTCTTGGATGAAATTGGAATTTGTTTCACTTGACCTGAATATTCAAGAGACCTTTCCTCCCACTTTCAAGTTTTCAGAATCTACAGACAATCCCCAGGACACTTTGGGGCATGAGAATGGACTCTTTCTCCTCAATGTATAAGCTAAAACCTCTCTTCTGATTTTCCAGCCCAAGAACAGCTGTTCTAGTTACTTTAAAAGATTTAAAAAAAAAAAAAGGAAGAGAAGAAGAAAGCACAAGAATTTTCTTTCTGGAAAAAAAAAATGATTTTTTCTTTCCTGAGATATTTTGGTGAGATATTTTCTTTTTGCCCAGAGAGTGTTTTAACATATCTGTCAAATTTCCCTAGTATTATTTTTTACCATTTTTTTTCTGTTTTTAGGCAAAAAGAAAGAAGAAGAAATTTATCTTTTCCTTAAATTAGTCAGTTATTAGAATCTACTGTTCAGAACAAGACCTAAATGTGGGTGTGAAACAATGTATTCTTAACAACCACACCAGAAAGTGAGTCATAACTTTTTATGTAAAGGGACAGATAGTAAATATTTTAGGCTTTGAAGGCATATGGTTTTGCAACTACTCAGTTCTGATATTGTAGCATGAAAGCAGCCATAGATGACACATACAAGAATTAGCATGTCAGTGTTCTAATAAAACTTTATTTACAAAAGGAGCTGGTAGGCCAGATTTGGCCCATAGACCATACTTACTGACCCATGAGCTTGACAGAAATACTTGAAAAAATTAAACAGTTTGAGAATTTATGAGAGAAATGTTCACATTTGTAAGAAAAAAAAGATATTAGTTTAATTTATAATATTTATTGGCATATTTGATATAATTTCTTTACTATTTTATTGTTTTAGTTCATAGATCTGAAAATTATTATTTAAACTTGTAATCAGTAAAACTATTAATTTATTAGACCATCCATCTTTAAGTGTGCTTAAAGAGCCAAATGAGTTTTTATTTTTACAGTGGTTTATTGTAATGATTTTTATGGACTTCATTATAGAAGTGTTCTTGTGAGAAGGATGTCGCCAGTCATTGTGGTTTCCATTTGATCTCTAGATCATAGTTTAATGACCCTATGTGTAATCTTAGAACAATAGGAAACTGTGTGTAATGCCCACTTCAATCACCGACACTTCATTAGAAAGGGAATGTTTGCACATGTTCCAATGGTACAGCCAGAACAAGTGGAAGAGAGAAAAACCTCACTAGTTTCCATTTCTTATTTCTTCCCAGTAAAATTCTCTGAGCTGATGATAAGAAACTAAAATTCTGAGGACAAGATGATTTAGGAAACTGGAAGCTATCATGTGTTTTTGCCTGCGTTTTGAAATTTTGAGACATCACCTAGTTCACCAAGGTATTGATAAAAAACAGGTCTACAAGGGGAGCATACATGTACCTTAATGATTTTTCTGCACTTGTTCTTCTCACGTCCTCACACAATTTGAAAAATGAATTCTTGTTGAAAACACATTCTGTGGAATGAAGCAAAGTCTAAGAATAAATGTAAATGAACTATTGGAAATTAAATCTAGTTTGACCCCAGACTTTTCCAGTGATTTATTTGCTGTTGTTCTTGAAAGGTTTTAGCTAAACAATACATTTTTTTATCTCACACAAAAGAACATGTCTTTTAAAAGTGAGACTACAATCCTTCATTTAAACGTTAGGGGAAATTTTTTTTTCTTCAGGACACTTAATAATACCTGGAAATACTGTAACCAAGAGTGAGAGGACATGTAATAATTGATAAGTTAAATGAACCTCTAAAATTGATATTAAAATGCCTCAGAAAGTCTGAAATCTGTTGAAGAATCTTCATTTTGTTTCTTCTTTTACCCCAACTGCTTGAAAAGTCACTTGAGGAATTTGGGGAAAACATCATTTAATATGGAATTTAACATTCTGCTTAATATTGAGATTCAGTAACATGAAAATTAAAATATCCACATGCATAAAAATGCAACATCTCATGATGCACATTTTAGCAGACCCAAATTAAATTCAAATATTTCAAATTGATCTATAGTTTTAGAAGGTATCATGTCAGTATATTCAATATTTGTAAAAAATATCCTTCCATGATCCCAGATGCAGTTTCCCCTGGGGAATCACACTTAGAGTGATTCCCTGATTGATTCAGATCTAAGATTTTGTTTCAGACATCCTTCACTTCCTATCAGGGCCAAAGTCTTCTTCAACAAGACCTGGTTAAAAATTCTCATAACAAACAAGCCAAAGATGGTACGCCAAGAACAAACGCCGTCCTTTACTAGTGCTTGCTATTTTCAGCGTTGTTGTTGAGATTTAATAAGTTTTGGGAAAGCCAGCGTAGATTCGTGTTTTGCTTATCTTTTTCCCCATGCTATAGTTTTTCATCATTTTCTCTTTTCCTTTCAAAATAGAAAGGAAATTTAATTTAAACAGATAGAAAAAGAAATGCTATTCATACCACAGAGTGAATACTCTCCTTAGATAATCTTGTCAAATTTGGAAAAAAAAGCTGGAGGTGGGAAAAAGGGGATGTAATTTAACTCTTTCAATCAGAAACAAAACTTTTGTTTATTATTATGAAGAATATTATAAGAATGCTGAAAATTATATCAAACATATTTCTGCCACATTAAATATAAATGGCGTGTGTTTTTAATTACACTTTGTATAGGTTTTCCATATTGCAGCATACACCTCACATATGTTATGTGTAGTGGTCATTCAAAATTCTAATAAATTGTATTATGATTCTGTTTTTTCAGAAATCTTGGCTTTTTTTCATTTTGTTTCTATTAGAGATAATACACAAACTAACACATTATTTCAGTTTTTCCTTTTTAATAGTTCTTTCTTTTATAAAAATTCCAAGTAATTTAATATTGTGTGAAAAATATGAACTTTTGTAACTTTTGAAAATAAATTTCATTTCAAAACTATAATAACTTATACTGTCACTTCTTTGGATTTGCTACTTTAATATATTTGGCTAGCATTGTTTTTTGTACATATTTTTTTATTTTGCACATTCAGCTTAAAATCATTCATTATTTTACTTAACAAACATTTTCCAAGCATTACTTTGTGCTAGGAATTGTTCTAAGTTCAGAGAAGCCAGATAGGAAAAGACATAAAATGCTCTTGCTTCCATGGAGCTTACATTCCTGACTGGAATTCACACCAATGTACATTTTAGTTTTGATTTGTTTTTAAGAAAGTACATACATATTTTTAGGCCAGGAATTATTCTGTTCTTCATTTGCATAAATCATTTAATCTCCAGAATATCCTTGTGGGATTGAATAGATAGATACATAGATATATAATAGATGATAGATGACAAAAAGATTCTCAATTTTCAGAGAAATTAGACAAGAAGGAGGTAAGTTAGTTGCTCTAAGATCACAGAGCCCGAAAATGGTGCAGACAAGACTGAGACCAGGAAACTGACCCAGAGACTTTGTAGCAAAATCATATGTTCCATGTGTCCGTCAGGATTATCAACAGAGCTGGATATTGCTCAGTATGTATTTTGTCAATTGTTTTACTCCCATATTTATTTGTTCAGATGTTGATATGTTCTAGTGATAATTCTTATAACATTTAAAGGAAGGATGTGGTCCAACAATATTAGCTTTGAGATCATGCAGACCTGTGTCTGATTTCAGCCACGCACCTTATACCTTTGTTAATTTGGGCAAAATACTCAGTATCTCTAACACTCTCTTTCCCCATCTCTAGATATACTGCTAGGCCTACTTGAAGGGTAGCTGTGAAGATCAAGTGGGGTAAAAAATGTAAGCGTTTAGATCAGTGTCTAGCAATTACTGACTATAAGCTATGTTCGTTTTTTAATATCAAAGGGCCTCAAATATTTGATAACAAGAGTTGTAATACAGAAGGTATGAGGCATGAAAAACTTTGGCATAACAGATAATGGAACAATGGAGAGTTTGGCACTTGGGCCAATCAGAGCCTACACTGAGAGGTGGGCAGGGGAGGGTGAAAGGAAGGCCTCAAAGGCAAGCTTTGTAAAGTTCAAAACTGTACATTGATGCAGGAAACCCTTCTACCACTAAAATCTAACACAGGCTTTCTGGGCCCTTGTTGCCTGGCTTCTGGCTTCTGATAGGGCTACAGCTGTGACAGACAAGTCCTGAACAGACAGACCTGGTACTTGTGTCTCAGGGTGTGCTGGCTGCCCTTCCTGTAACAAGGAGCTCTGCCCATGCACACATAGGGCCATAGAATGCTTGCACAGCCCTGGTGGATCCAAGTACAGTATTCAGAATGATAATATTTATAATGGACCTATATAATACTGAAGTATAGGCATTATGTCTATAAGTGATATGACATGGTAATTTAGGATGATTTGCATTTAGGTATTTGATGAAGAGATAAAAACGTGCTAATGACCCTGTTGGGCTTCTCATCTCAGGGGTCACGTAAAGATCATGGCTTGAAGAATCAGGGTTTCCAAGTCTTAGAGTTTCCTCAGGGACAAGCCCCAGATTTTCTTTTCTAGAGTCTTTCTTTATGCTAAGACCTTCTCCTTCAAGACAGTCACCTGGGTAAAGCTTTCTGGGTCTTCTCTATATGGGTGGACTGCATATCTCTTCGGGCACATTAAGAGAGATGAATGGAGTTAAACTTATCATTCTTACTCCCACTCCCTTTTTTTCTGTATAGCCACACAAATGTGTGATTATAAAGAAGCAATTGAGGCATAGCAAATTCGTTTTCAACTCATATACAATTGTGGGTGCGCTCAATTCAGTAAAACAAAACAGGAGGTTTGGAAGAGAGAAGAATCCTGTTTCATAGTCTGTAATGAGCATGGTCCCTAACGCCGTCTTGGTCTGCTTGGTAAGACAGCACACCAGTTTATGATTTCCTGACTGGAGAAGCTCCAAGACCAACCCCTGCTACCTTTACCTCCCGTAGAATAGATAGCCCTGTGGAATGAAGTGATGACTCTCTACAACTGAGCTGTAAAGAAACCACATTAATGTGACTGAGGGGTGGAAGAGAGCCAGATGGGGGTTGACAGATGTACATACTTAACATGATATGAATCTCCATGATTTGGGGCAGTTTCATAGCAGGCTATCTTCACTTGAAACTAGCACCATGAAAAAAATGGATGCTCACATTTTAAATCATCCTTTCCTTCTTAACTGTTATTACGATGCAAAATTTCAGTTTTCATGATAACTAAACTGCTTAAATGTTTTTGCCCAAATGAATTTTTATTTAGAATCATTATCCCTATTTCATCTGAAAAAGTTGTTACATAAGAAAGCCAAATCACTCCCTAAGCCCACAGAGTCTATTAATGGCCAGTGTTAGCCCCACAGATCTTATCTTTTCTATGTGTTTCCTCTCTCATGGTCCCTATCCCTTTTCCCCTCTGCCTTTCTGAAATTAAAATCAGGAAAGCTCTTTATACATTTCTGTGCTGATGCTTAGAAGGTAACAGCAATGATAAGACTTCCCAAGTCATTTTATGAAGTGGTAATGATATAAACAAAACCTAAATGAATGACCACCACCTCAAATGCACGGGCATTTCACAAATAATCCCACATGAATGAAGACCTATGGGGCTAGGATCAAGCAAAGAGAATGACAAGGTCATGGCCGACTTTTCAAACAGCTCGACAGGGCATCTCGGAAATCAAGGGAGCTGTGCTATTGCAACAGAGACTAAAATGGATTCCAAATGTCCTCAAAGAGCTAAAAGGTAAGTGTGGAAATGCAGAAGAGGTATTGATGCTTGGAGGCCTTATATATTGGGAATGTCTTCATCTGTCTCTGATGTGCAGAAAACAAGTGCTAATTTTTTGGTGCCTGAAAATATAAACAAGCTTGTAGGAGAGGGTGGGAATGTGCAGGGTAGGGACATGGGAGGAAAGGAGAATAGACTTTGTCATTTCAGGGGAATAGAGGGAGAGGGCAGATGGCAAAACCCTTTAAGTGTATTTTTTCATTCATTCTCTTTTTTTTATATGGACCTGGACTACAAATCTCAGAATTGCATATTTTTTCTGAAAAGGAAAAAATAATGAACATATATAAAAAAGATTCAAACTTATACTGTAGAGTATACATTTTAAAATGTAATTACATTTTACATGATAATCCCATATCACTTATACATTAATAATAATATTTGGTAATGTTATGAGAACACCCAAACCTTAAAAATGGAGTATAAATGGCTACAGCTTATTTTAGGGAAAAAAAATGTCAACTTGTAAACAGAATTCTGAAATACTTGTACCTTGCTACATCTGGAAATCTTTCTTCAAGAAACAATCTTTAGTATAATGTGAGAAAAAAAAAATAAACATGAAGATTTTGATCACAATACAATGTGGAGCATAGAAAACTAAGAAAACAATCTACTCATTTCCAGTTTAGTATGATCTTTAAGAGTTTCAGATAGTCAAACCTGAAGTAGAGTCCACCTTCAGCAAAATACATAAACTTTCAGAACTGATGTCATCATTAAAATGGAAATGATAATAGTATCTAACTCATAGGACTGGCTGTAAGGATTAAATGAAACAATGCAAGTTAAATTATTAGCACAATGCATGGCAACATAGTAATTAAAAAATAAACTATCTTTAAAATGCACAAATACAAGAGTAATTAAATAAATATGGTACATAGATAAGAATAATATGTAATCTTTACAATGTTGTTAAATAAAATATTCAGTTAATAAAGGCATATGAAAAATGGGATTATAGTACCTGTAGTATTTAATTTAATAAATGATGTAGATAGGAAAAGACTGAGGCTTTTTATCAAAATGTAAAATTTAATTGTATATAAATTGGAATAATATGAAGAATTTTGTTTCTCTTTCCCTTTCTTTGAGTTTTCTAGATTTTTCTATTATGATTTGATTATTTGCAAAGTGGAAGAAAACAAACCCTATGAATATACTTAAAAAAGGAATATAATTAAGAGTTGTTTAGATTATATCATAGACTAATATAATGTGTTCTTGTTTGAGGTCAACAACAGTGAATGAATTGTATTCTATTGTATAATCCATGTTGAAATTTTTCTTCAATGGAAATGTCATGTCATTCTACCATTAAAATGAATCCAAGAGCATTTATTAATTATATATCTTTAAAAATGCAAATCAAGTCATTTCTCAGGCACAAGAAAACAAACTTAGATACGGTGGCAGCAGTAATTTTTTTTTTCATTTTTTATGGTGGGAAGAATTAAATGAAAAAACGTAGATTCACCTTCTACAAGACCTGTATGTCATCGAACTGAGCACTTAAAAATGCATTTATTATTATATCTTTTAGAATGATTTTTCCTTATTAATATTAATCGTAATATAATAGTAGTTATATCAGTTACAATTATTTCAGTTGAAATGTATAAGAATCCCTCAAATTCTGAAATTTACAGAAAAACTAGCTTTAGGCATTTAATTTACTTGATAACAAGAGCGGAGTGGGTCAGATTCAGGGTTGTTTAATTCGCACTAGTATGGTGATGTCATTAGGGACCCAGTTTCCTCACATCTTTCTGTGGTGTAATCTTTACCAAGTCAAATCATCCCTATCTAGCTCCCTTCCAATTCATAAATTCTTTCCAGTGGTGTTTCCAGACGTCCCAGGTGAAGAAAACAGTGTCCAGTGTAACATGATGTTCCAATTAATATGTTTATTTTTATCAATGAAGAAAATCTGTAGAAATCTCACAACAACCTTTCCCTGTATCATTGGCATTGCCACATATGCATGCAAAAGCACACAATATATCACTAACTGGTTTTTAAGAAATGTGTAAAAGTAATTAAATGAAGAAAAGATAGTCTTTTCAAGAAATTGTGCTGGAAATGTTGGACATTCATATGCAGAAACAAATAAAAAATGAACCACAACTAATAGTTCAGACCTCATGCCTTATGGAAAAATATACTCAAAATTGATCTTAGGCCTAAATGTAAAACATACAGCTTTAAAACTTTTGGAAGGAAACAGAACATCTCTATGACCCTGAATTAGGCAGAGTTCTTATACGTGACATCAAAAGCATTATCAGTGAAATATTTGAAAAATGTTAAGTTCAGCTTCATAAAAATTAAAACCTTAGTTCTGCAAAATACTTAAGAGAATAGAAAAACATGGTAATATACTTAACATAATTATTCATTAAGGAAATGCAAATTGAAACCACAGTAAGTGACTACTATACACCTACTGAAAAGGCAGAAAGAAAAGAAGGAGGGAAAGAAGAAGGAAGGAAGAAAGGAAGTGAGGGAGGGAGGGAGGGAGGGGGAGTCTGAAGGATTCAGAATAACTGGAACTTTCATATATTCTTGGTAGGAATGCAAAATAATGGTCACTTTGGAAATCAGTTTGGCAGTTTCTTACGAAGCTAAACATCTTACCATCCTACCCAGCAATCTCATTCTTCATTACATAAGTGAAATAAAAACCTTGATTCTCAAAAACAACCTGTTCCTGAAGATTATAACAGCCTTATTTGTAATTACCAAACACTGGGGACAACTCAGATGTCCCTCAACTGAGGAATGGTTGACCACACAGTAATACATCCATACAGTGGAATCCTATTTAGCAATAAAAAGAAACAAATTGTTAGACACTCCACAGAAAGGTGAATTTCAGATGCATTATGACCAGTTAAAGAAGCCAGACTCAAAAGGTGTGCTTTATGGCTCTGTTTATGACATTTTAGTGAACACAAAGTATAGTGACATGGGAGATACCAGTGGTTTCCAAAAGCTAAGAACGAGGGAAGGATTCAACTATAAAGGCAAAACATAAGGAAAATTAGAAGAATAATGGAATTCTGTATTTTGATAGTAGTTGTGGTTACATAATTCTATGTATTTGCCAAAACTCAAAATGTTAAAATGATAAAGGAAGAAAATGATATTAGTTTTATATTCCTCCAAAATTTCAGTATGATTGATGGTTAGCTAATCAGAGTAGGATTTAATATCTTTTACTTTTTAATTCTTTTCTCAATTTATATTTTTCATTAGGAATTTGTCACTTTGAATTTTAATATTATGGAATTTATTCCTTGTTGGGTAAATTATTAGCCATATCATTTTGAGGAAATTATGTCATTTCTCTAGGCCTTAATTTTCACATCTAACAATAGATACAACAATATTTTACTGATGGCACAAAATTTTTTTTAATTATGTATATACATGGAGAATAACTACAAAATGAAAGACTCCCTATTGATATTTTCTATATTTGGTCAACAAATATGAATGAAGACTGCATTCACTAGAGAAAGGTGTCTGTATCAATTTACATATAAATAAGGAAAATTGGGAATGTTGGTTAAATTCTATTAGTGTGTCATGTAACATGTCTAAAAGATAGACCAACGGACTTTAGAGAATAATCCAGTATTGGCAGAAAGATGAATTAGATAATTTAATATGCATTTTCCATGTCTGATTCACATGGTTATGCAAGCAATAAACTTATTTCTTCAGTGATTAGGCCAAGAACATGCCAGATAAAAATACGGTTCTCTAAAATATTGGGAGAATTTAATTTGAGAGAAAATTATATGAGACACATTGTAATGTGTACTGCAAAATAAATAAACGTGCTTTTTTTTTTTTATAACTTTCCTAGTCTAGTATTAGCAGAGATTAAGTTTACAAAGCAAGGTATCCATTTACCTAGGTCTGGCAATGTGTTTTGAGAGGCTAAGTAACAGGCCACTGCAGAATTCACAAATGGCCCTGCAAGACAGTCTCAGCCTTGGCAGTCCCCTTGTTAAGGCCAAGGGGCAGGAAGGAATTTCAGTGTCTCCACATCTTCACAACAGGGAGTTGAGAAGATGCAACTAACAGCACCTGGTAAACAACCTCAGAAACTGAAAGGTGACTTTGGGTGAACCCACAAAGGTGAATGAGTGTTGTAAAGGTAACAAAGAGCTATTTTCCTTCATAGCTGTTTTCCTCTCAATTGTGGATGTAGGGAAGAATTTAACCTGTGAAACTTCCTGTATTAACTACACAGAGAGGAAGGGGAGAGGGAGGATGGAGGCTGGAAATCGCCTGCTCCCTCAGACCTGAGTCCCTTATTAAAGTTCAAACTGATCAGGTCAACGAACACTCCCCGCTTGGCCTCTTCCTTCCGAGGTCTCTTCTCTGGCAGAACCCACTGCAGGCAATGCCCACGAGAAGGGCAGGTTCTCTTCTGGAACTGACTGGCTCCTGCCCGCAGGCCTGGGCGGGGCCAGTGCACCAGCCCTCCTGCAGCGCCGGTGCCTTTCCGCAGGGCGTGGACTTTACAGGGAAGTAGCTTAAGGAAGGAGTGTGTCTGAGACTGTTGAGTCCTTTTATGTGGAATGGAAATGTTCACCTCTGCTCAAAAAATAATTCAAAACATGAAACTATAATATTTGTCTTATTTGGTCTTCTATAGTGCTTGCCACATGGTGACCTCAGATGAAAGAGACAAATGTTTATTCCTACTTTTTTTGAGATTTTTGCTGTATAAATATATATTTGAGCAAGAGAAGTTGAACCACACATATATTATTAATATTTAATGCACAAGAAAATTTTAGTTTTCTTTTATTATCCAATCGATACCTTCTTTTGAATTTAATCCCACTAAGGGAATTTGACAGTTTTAGTTCAAATTTAACATGTTCTTATTTCCTTTTTGTAATAGTGTGTTAAACTTGCCTATAATATGATATAAAAATTAATGTGCTATATCTAATCTTATAACTAGAAGAAGCCTTTCCAAACATAAAAGGAAAATTCTTAAAGGGAGGATGATGGAGGAATTTTGAATTTCCAAAAATATATAAAAGTACAAGTTGAAGATACACTGAAAAAATTATCTGCATATATGACAAGCAAAAGTTAATCAAAATTTAAAAATAAAGAGCTTTTAAAAGGAAATAAGGAAAACAAACAATAGAAAAATGACAAAGATATCAGCTATTAACTAAATAAAATTTATACTTTCAAAGGTAAAAAATTATACATGGGAATAAATATTCTTTTTCATCTATCATACAAATATTAAAAATTGATTAGTGCTCCTGAGGAGACAGAAATCAACACATTATGAACTCATGCCTGCATACTTAGTAATACTATGATTTCTAGAAAAAAGAATAACAAATATACACTTTAAACTCATTACTATATTTGACTTGAAGAGGTAAGGTAGAGACAGAAGTAAGAGATTTAATCAAAGCCAACTTTAAACTTGTATGCGATGTGTTAAGTTTATTCTTCCTCTTTGTTTTGTTCTATTTTAAGACGGTACCTTCTTACAGTACTCAAGTGATTAAAAATTCACTCAAAAAGAGCCATCCAAAAAAATTTATACATTAAGATAGCATATATAACTCAAACTTAGTAATAAAATATGCATGCCATTCACACCAACCTGGAACCAAGAGAGACCCTTGCTTGCATCTGGAGTAGGAAAAGTCGACAAAACCATAGGAGCGAGCCAGGTGTCTGGGTCCAGGGTCCCCAGATGTTCATGCTTCAGCTTCATTCTGGATTTAGTCGGCATGAAGTTGAGAGGGTATCACTCCAATGGAGAGCACAGCAGCGGAAATTCTAGGTGTCAGGTGAAACTTAGGAGTCAGGGAGGAAGACGGCCGTACATGAACCACTACGTAGCTGTACGCCCTGCTATTGGCTGAGACGAGGGACGGCGACCCAAGCCAGAGGAGGAACCGGCACCGCATCGAGGCAGGGACCTGAGAACAGGGGCATTATGACTACATGTCAGATATAAGTTAGCAGGCAGCACTGGGGAAGAAGGCTGAGGCCTGTTCTTGCAGACTGGAACCCTACGGAGGCATTTGGGAAACAAAGCCTTGGGACCTACAGACAACTCAGCCAACCTGGAATTGTCCTCAGGTTCCTTGAGAATGGGTGTCATTAGAGCAAGATGGTCTGGGGAGTTCAGAAGCACAGCTTTCATCCTGGACTAGTCCGTCACAGGTATGAGCAGGCGGTTATTCCCTGCCTCCCTTAAACAGTAAGACGGTGATCAGGACTTGAGTGCACAGACGGAGGGCCCCAGGGCCGAATCCATGAGAGACGGCAGAAGGAGGCAGAGGCTGGGGGAGCATGTATGGTCATGCCAGTATCCTTTTTGATTTGTGAAAACAATACATGTACACTTCAGAAAAGAATACGTAAAAAGCAAGTTTTTACCCATATGAAGTTAAATTATCTTTTCCTTAATGACATCTGGATTTTTTAACACCTCCTTTGATATTTGGCTTCCACATCCACCTTTTCTTGTAACGGCACCAGTGAGGGTCTACTTGATAATTGCAATGAACATGAATCTTTTTTGACTAATCGTCTTTGCTGCATTGACCACTCCTTTCCTTTTGAAACTTCCTTTTTTTTTTTCTTAACCAATCTTTCTTCATTTTCCTCCTATGCTTTGGCCACCCCACTTCTCAGTCCCATTCCCAGATACTCTTGTTCCATTTTTTTCCCTCTTGGTAACATTCCCTGGGTGATCTTTCTCAGTCCTATTACTTGAAAGCCTTCTGCATGTTATTGATTTCTAATCTGACAATCCTATCTAATGTCTATCCTATAACATATCCTATAATAATAGCTGCCCATTGCAAATCTCTATTTGGAAATTTTCCTGACACTTGAATGCTAATATTTCAAAAACGAGACTCTTCATCCTATAAATCTATCTCATATCTATTCCCTGCCTTAAAACTAATCAATATGGTGCATCTTGGCAAATGTTACTTCTGATCTCGAATGTGTATTCTGATGTTTGTAAACAAAGTATTTCTACAAATGTCAATTTGATGCAGTTGATTAATGGGGCTCTTAATTTAACTATACATTTACTAATTTTCTTCCTGCTGGATTTGTATATTATTGATAGAGATATGTTGAATCCTTAACCATTATACTGGATTTATGTACTCCTGTGGTTCTATTGTTTTTTGCCTCATGTATTTTATTTAATTTTTTATTTTTGATAAATTTAAAAATGATATATATTTAAGGTGTATAATGTGATATTTTGATATATATGTATACATTGTGAAATTATTACCATAATCAAACAGATTAACATATTCAACACCTCTCATAGTTACCATTTTTTTGGAGTGAGAATATTTGAGATCCACTCCCCTAGCAAATTTCAGGTACACAATAGATTATTAACACTGTACACCATGCTGTATATTAGGTCTCCAGAACTTATTCATCTTATAACTGAAAGTTTGTAATCTTTGACCAATAGTTCACCTTTTGTGACCCCCGATCCTATCCCCAGACTTGGCGTAACCACCATTCTACTATAATTACTATGAATTCAATTTTTTTTAAGATTCCGCATTTCATTGAAATTACATGATATTTGTCTTTTGCTTGGCTTACTTCATTTACATAACATCCTCCAGGTTCATTCATATTGTTGCAAATGGTAGGTTTCCCTTCTTTTTTTAAGGTTGGATAATATTCATTGTATGTATATACCACATTTTCTTTATATATTTATCTGGCATAAACACAGGTTGTTTCTGTGTCTTGGCTACTATGAATAATGCTGCAATGAACACGGGAGCATAGATATCATTTTGAGATAGTGATTTTATTTCCTTTGAGATATCCAGAAGTAGGATTGCTGGTAGTTCTATTTTTAATTTTTTGAGCAATCTCCATGCTGTTTTTCACAGTGGCTGCACCAATTTACATTCCTACCAACATTCACAAGGATTTCCTTTTCTCCACATCCTTGCCAACACTTGTTATTTCTTATCTTTTTGATAATAGCCATTCTGACAGGTATGAGGTAATCTCATTTTGCTTTCATTTGCATTTTCTTGATAATTAGTGATGTTGAGAATATTTTCATGTATTCATACTAAATTCTCCTATATAGTGCACTCTATTTATATAAGTACAATCATTTTCTCAAAAAAAACTATTTTCAAATTACTATGTAAATATAGAATAAAATGATTTAAAGTCCTTTTCCCTAAGAGTTGCATTTTAAAATTGGATTTTTTAAATATCTCTGTTCCATAAAGGGAAATACGGGAGATTTCTGAAGACTCAATCCTATCATTAACACAACCCTGGAACCATAGATGCTCTCTATAAATATTAAATACTAGTCTCATTCACAAGTAATACTACCCAAATTGTTAAAGAAAACATGGTCCTTTGGACATTTCCTGTTTTATACAAACTAAAAGTGAGATAAAATGTCAGATAGTCAAAACTGACCACGGTTCTAAATAAAATATGATGGATGCTTCCTTCACTTTGATTGAATTGAATATATTAAGGGAACAGAGCAAAATTATTTTCTATTTAAAAGTATTAAATGCATGAAGAATCCACTCAACCAAAGGAGATGTTAAACACAGGTCACCAATAACTCTTGGCCTAACAGCTGGAAATCTAACTTATGCCTATTGAAAAGAAAATAAATGTTGCCTCTGACAAAGGTTCATTCTATAGATATTAGCAGCTATCTTATAGAACAAACAAGAGAGGTTGTCCTGGAGCCAGCCTGGCTCAGCCTCATATGTTCCAGTCGCATAAGAAAAGTAGCATTCTAGCGGAAAACCATTGAGTTTTGGAGTCTGACCTCTCCAGCTCCTTCTATTTGTGCTTTACTCTGGTCTATGGAATTCTTGGATGAATCATACTTGTTCCCATTTTGAAATACTTTAGCTCTTAGATTTTTCTTCTCAAGAAGAACTGGCTTGGTGGATATTTCTGTGGGATTTGGGATGAATGTCTCATATTAACCCTTATGGACATGGACCATAACTGTTTGCAGAGATAGTACTGACATGTGCATAAAAGACTTGCTCTAGAGTTGGCCTAAGTTTAGATCCTGCCTTTATCACTTAATGGCTGCATCATCATAAATAAGTTAATTAACCCCTCCATGTCTTGGTTTCCTTAGTTGTGCAATTATACCATATATGGTATAATATACATTAATTATAGTATGTTGTCTCAAAAAATTGCAACAAATAACATCTACAAATTGTTAGAAGACTGCTTGACACACAGTAGGCATGCAATACATATTAGCAATTATTAACATACAGGTGTGCAAGCAGTGAGGCAGAAAGGAAGGGAGAGAGGGATCAATGTTTCCTCTTTGGCTTCTGATATGTTTTCTGACTATCCTCTACTCCCTTAGTGCATAGCCAGTCCCTTCAGGAAATATTCTAGCACAGAGGACTTATAGATTCCTAGGTCATTATGTCCTAGATAACACATATATAATTCACAATGATTTATTCCTAAATTCTCTTACACTTAATAATGTTTCCCAATACTTCTGAGACCCATCTGCTGTGCGCTAACAAGGGCAGAGAAGAGAAATAGCTTTTCGAACATGAGTTCTCTGCTGTCCCTGACAAGATACAAGGGACTTAATAAATTCATTCCACAGGGGATATTACTTCATGTAGTTTGCCATTCAGAAAAGCTACATTTTACCTTTACATTTTTTTATCATTAAGGTATTTCCCCAAATCATCACTAAAGATTTTCCCCAGTCCTATAATACATCATTTTAAATAACATTTGGCAATAAAATTTTGGCAAAGGAATGTGTTCAAAATCTCTTTTTGTTTTCCAAAACTGAAATGACATCCAGTTGTTTCTCTTCTCCATATGTTCACTTGCTCAATTACTTCTGAATTTGTTCACTATGGTAAAACAGGCCAAAAGGGTGAAGATTAAAGCAAATGAAACAACAAACATAATAAAGAAGATAAATTTAGATTTGTTGTTCAAACCCCAGGAGATACTAGCAGATTTGGAGAATTTTGAATTATATAGAATGAATATTTTATACTCAAAAAATAAAATATTCTACCACTTTGCTCAACAGACATAAAGGGAAGAACTATGGAACTTCAAAGAAACAAAGCATGGTAATGTTAAATAAATATGTAAATTAAACACTTCCCAGGAAGATCCATCTCAGAGATTTTGAGAAAACCTAGAATTAGCTCTTTACACTTAATGATATTTATTTAATATTTCAGACAGGATAATGTTACCTTCTATAATTTGCCTAGGCACCATCATGCTTACATATATTAAATTCTAGGCAGAAATTCCATTTTTAGTCAAGACTTTGCCAGTTTATTTCAAGAGTTTCTTATTTTTTGTGTATGTGGAATTTGTATTCAGTGGTCATTGCCAAAGCGCTTAGGTTGTTTGGTATCTGGAAGGAATATCTTGAAAATCTGGCTATTTCAGTTATGATAGTACAGGAAAGGGAGGTAATTCTAGATATGCAAATCACATGAGCTTTGAGTTACAGATCAAATCTAAACCTTTGTGCATTTGAGTTCATTTCTCTTTGGCAAAACCAGTCCTCCTGCTCTTAAAAGGAAAAAGTATTGAAACACACCTTATTGAGAAGGCAGCTAAAGTTGGTTGCACATCAAGAAGCTCATAAAACTAATATGTGATGATATAAATGTAAATGAATTAAAAGCACATTGCTGAAAAGTCCCTTAAAATATGTATTGGGTTTTTCTTAGCCTGGCACAGAAAAAAATTAATTTAAGATGATTGGAACATTAAAGATGTAGGGAGGTTCGCTAATTCCTCGGACACATGCTGAAGAAAAGGCATTTCATTTCAAGGCAGAATACTTGTGGTCTGAGAGAGCATCCATCCATGTCTTTTTATGGGTGCTCCAATTGTAAAAGGCCTCTGGGAGACTTCAAAAATTATGCAAGAAGAATCAAGATCTAAGGAATACTTGTTACAACCGAGACAGAGTAGAAAAAGAAAAATCTACATCTGAATGATTCATGACAAACCTGTACGTAGCTCTGTACTTATGATCCGTTAAATTCATAAAAACATTTCCATAGTTCATGATCATCAGCTTACAGCTTACAGTCTTTTGCAAACTTTATGTGGAGTTCCCTTATATCCACAAAACTGATGTTATTTCTGTGCAACGCAAGTTGGTTAGTGCTGGGGAAACAATTGTTAGGGTCACGCAGAGCTACACATTTGTGTGTTGATCTTAATCCTCATTTCCTTTTTCCTAGCTAAGAGCATAGTCCCTATGCAGTGTTGCCAATAGATACAACGTTATAGAAAACTACTAATTTTAAGATTCACACTTTAGATATGTGCACACATACAGTTCCCCCACATTTTGTTGAGACATGCAGTACTGAGGTCAATATAAGTGAAGCTTTATCTGGGTCTGCTACACAGTCTCCCTTGTAGATTTGTCCACACCTCATTCCCTTAACTCTGTCCTCAGTCTGTCACCCTTTGCAGCTTGCTCTTTCCAGCATCTCTGGTTCCCTCTGTGGCCTTGGGAAACGCCTTTCTCCTTTCAGGTCCTGACTTAGTCACAGGTGACACCTCCTCCAATCTTAACTGGCTCCCCATTGGGGTGCATCCTCAAACTCAGAAGGTCTTTGACCTGGACTCCCTGAAACACAGCTTGTCCTAATGGTACCCTAAACTACTCACCCTTAGGGTGTATTTAAAACTAAGAGACCTTAAATGAGATGGGTTAAAAAAAGAAGCTGATTTCCTTCTGTAAGTCCACTTGGCCTCAATACAACCTGTCAAGGAGAGAAAAATGACTAGTTCCAACATGGAGGAGAAGGTGAGCCTGCCTTCAACTCAAAGTACATTGTACAATCATTAGCATACTAAAACATAACACCCCTTGGTAAACAATGATGGTTCTGAAGAAGACCATCTATGGACAAAAAGAGGGTGTCATCCTATTTCCCAGAAATTCCCCTCCCTATTCCAAAAAAACTCCACCTCACCCAGTGAATAATCCACCCCTGCTTAAACTCTAAGACAACCCAAACCAATACCCTCACCGTGCTGCTCCCATTTGGAGCACACCTGCACTCCCTCTTGAGTGTGAACTTCTCTTTATTAAACTACTCTTTGCTTGTAAAAAAAAAAATCTAATCCTCCTTTACTACCCACAATTTTCCTCTCCCATGCACTCATCCACATATTGGGCTTCTTTAATATATATATTGCAGCAATAATTCTAGATCATTGAATTATTGGTTTTATAAAATATGCCATTGTCATTTTTGACATTTACATGCACTTATAAAAAATCATTGGCGTCAGTGGTCAAATCCAGGTATAGGCTACCTTTCATTTTGTTTTTATTTTTATTTAGCCTCTCAAACCCCTGTGAAATAGAGACATTTCACAAAGAAGTGATTAACCTATTTCTAACAGACATCAAGTACAGTATTTCTGGGCATAAAGTATCTGACATTAAGAGCCCCAGCTCTTGATACTCTGAGATCTCTATTTTTTTCAGAGTGTCTGGATTTTCCAAATCAGAAATACCACCATCAGGACCCATTTCTTCATTATGATCATTAAAAACAGGTCTAATGAGTAGGCTGCTGACTCCCACAGCCCCCAGGACTTCTGGGCGGATTCCACATCTGGTGCCAGTTTGCACAGTCCCAAAACTTGTAGTTTCCATTTGGGAGGTCTCAAGACTTCATTTTTCATTTCTTTTTCAGTCATAAGAATTTTTCTTCAAATAACTTCTAGGAAAATAAAATGTTGCTAGATTTTTGTTAAGTTGTTATATTTTGTATACTAGAGAAACTTCTTATGAAGTATTTATCTTTATACCTGTGCTATACATAAACGACATTTTTGAAACATCTTCAACCTTTTTCATTGAGGTTGACATTTACACAGAATAATAATGCCCATCATAAGTAGACCAGATTTGACAAAGGTCAAAACATTCCCACCATCACAATCAGGAAATTACTCCAAAAGGCGTACAGTCAATCTTATACCCTGCTTAGGCCCCGGTCAACTACGGCCTTGCTTTCTACCATTGTAGATTAGTTTTGCCTACTCTCAAATTTCATATAAATGGAAAAACATAATACAATTCACTCTTTTATTCCTAGCTTCTTTCATTTGGCATGTTTTTAGATTCGTTTAGTTGTTTTGCAAGTATGTATTTATGTATTTATTTATTAAGAGGTTGTTCCTGTTGTTTGCTGAGTAGCATCCAATTATACAGACACACCACGGTTTAACAGTTCACCTGATGATAAGTACTTGGGTTTTTTCCACTTTGGGGTGATTATAAATAAAGTCACTAAACACTCATGTGCAAGATTATAAATAAAGTCCTTAAACATTTACTTCTGTTAATATAGTTGCATTTCTTAGTGATAAACACATTAAAGTGGAATTACTGGGTTGTGGTAACTGCAAGGTTATAAGAAACTTGCTAAGTGTTTTCCAGAAGGGTTGTACCATTTTACACTCCTTCCAGTTGTTCCACTTGTTGGACAGAGTAATTTTGTTTCTATTTAGAGTTTTTTTTTAATTTTGGTCATTCTAGTGGGTATGTAGTAGTATGTTATGCTTTGATTTACATTTCCTGATGATTAATTATGTTGAGTAACTTTCCATGTTTTTTTTGGCCATTCACATATCTTCTTCAGTTCAGCTTTAAGAGCTCTTTATGCATTCTAGATACAAATTCTTTGTCCAATATACAGAGTACACATATTTTCAGTCTCTCTTTGGTTTGCCTTTTTTATATTTTTTTAAATGGGATATTTTAAAAAGCATACATTTTTAGTTTTCATGAAATTCAAGTTACCAAATTTTTCTTCTATAGCTGGTGTTTCTTGTCCTATGAAATTGTTGTCCATTCCAGGATTATGAAGTTTTTCTTCTACAATTTTGGTTACTTTTATTTCCACATAAAACACTGAATTTTCTGCCTATGTCCCTTATATTGCATTTTAGATTTTTTTACAGTCCTTTCCAATTGTTAAAGCTAGTACTTATAAAATACTTATAATGCACTAGGCATTTATAAATAAATTGTCTTACATCAATTTCAAAATAGCCCAAGTAAATTGAATATTATAGCTATCTTCATTTTAAAGGAGACCAATGTGAAACACGAATAGTTTATATAAGTTGAAGGGCCAGATTTCAAACACAGGCAATGTGTTCCCAAAGCCATGCTATGTGGCCCTTTAATCCATTTTATTCATTACAACTTTCCAACTTATTCTGTTATCTTTCATCTTATCTTTCATTTCCATCTAAGTTTGTTCTTTCTTTAGAGCTGCCCCTGATTCATAGTAGTTTAAATCCACTGCAAATTTAAACTACTATAAATAAAAAAAGAAATTTTCGTTTTATCCCAATATGTAGTTTTCAGAGATGGATATCATTCACTAATCCTTTATCGTCCTTCATGCTTTCACCACAAGCTACTAGGTTACACATAGTTATGGTTTTCCCTGTTCAAATATGGCAAAATCAAACTATTTTAGTCCTTTCAGACTTAACTGATAATATACAGTGTGTGAGATTTTTCACATATTTCTGTAGTTTCACCTACCTTGATAAATCACTAGTTTGGAGGCAAGTGCACATTCCTAGCTCCTAGTCAAATTCCCATTTTCCTTGCAGCTCTGCCTTACTGAGGTAATATTTCCTGATCCAAGTGCCTGGTTACTGATACTCTGTATCAGTGCAGGCTGTAAAAGCTATAATTCTCTTTACTATATTAAATAATAAATAATAATATTAATGTATTAATATATAAATATCCTTTTATCTATTTATTACATAATAAATATATATTTTATATATACAATGTAATATATAAAAAAGTTACATTCTCATTAATTCTAGTTCCTTAATAAATTTTTCTATATTAAAAGACCCACCAATATTGTTTACTTGCTGAGTTTCAACATACAAGTTTGTGGTCTCCCTCCCTCACACACTGACTGCTTAATTCCTAGTTGTTTTCTAGAAATTACTATTTATTAAGGGTTATATGAGGAAGATAAGGTAATGTGAGGAACCAAGTTCTGGATGCCTTAAAACAAGGCATTTTGGTTTGCCTTTTTTTGTTTAACAGTTTAACAATCAGGGCAGAAGGACAGCTGTTCACAGCCCAGGTCTTCAAGTCTAAACAATGTCTGGAAGGCACAAAGAATTTTTGAAAGCTTTCCATGGCATCCTCTGTTACATGAAACAAAGCTCTAGTAAAGTTTTCTCAACCCAGCTCTATCTAGATAAGTATTTTATGTAGGAGGATCAATAAAGTAGTTTCTGGATATAAGTTGTTAACTATTGTTTGGTGGCAATGGAACATCAGTCTTGTGTAGTTTTCATTCTTTGTATTTTAGTGAGGGTTTGAAAGGACCACCATTGGGGAGTGCTTGTCACACAACATTTTAAAGCAGAATTTCCATAAACTATTTCTTCTCATTTTTAAACTTCAGGTGCTTCTTTTTTACTTTGTTTATTCTCTATTTATTATTATATTACTCTCACATTTTCTAATTCATTCAGCTTGAATCACATATCCAGTAGTCAGTATTCAGTTGATTTTAAATTTCACATTAAGAAAATTTTAATTTTAATTTTACTTTAATTTTATAATCTCATTTTTTGGATATCATTTCTAGCTTATCATTTTTTTCTTTTCTCTACAATTAAACATAATTTTTCTTTTTTGAAGGCCAACTGCAATTTTTACTTTTAGTTTTTAAATGAAAGTAGAATTCACATTTTCTTTCTTTTTTCCTTTTACAGATGAGAAAGGCAATTAGAAACACTGCTAAAATGCATATGAAATCTTCAAAATAATTTATGTAGATGCTTCACCTCAAAGAGGTGGAGCTTAACTCCTCAAATCTTAAGTCACTCAGGGCTTAAGTCACATAGTGACTTCCTTCCAAGGGAAGAAAGTATGATATATAAGTAAAGAATGATTAAGGGAGAAAATAATAATTTTAAAGTACAGAAATCTGAACCATTACCTCAGCCAGGTGATCAAGGTTAACATCAACGGTGATAACTTGTGTAAATAGTAGGCAACCTTGTGTGATATGACATATGATATATGACAAAATGGCATTTTACCTCTTCCCCCCAATAGTCCATAACCCCAGTCTCATCATGGGGAAAACAACAGACAAATTCCAACAGAGCTTTTACAAAATATTTGACCAGTACTCCTCAAAACTGTCAAGGTCATCAAAGCAAGAAAAGTATGAAAAATTGTCACAGACAAGAGGAGCCAAATATGGCCTGATGACTAAATGCAGCATGGTGATGCAGTGTGGTACCCTTGATGGGATCCTGGGACAGAAAGAGAAAGTTAGGTATAACTAAGGAAATCTGGATAAACTGTAGACTTTGGTTAATAATACACTGACTTTAGTTCATTAATAGTTACAAATGTATTATACTGTTAATGTTAATAATATAGGAAAGTAAATATATGAGAGCTCTCTTATATCTGCAATTTTTTGTAAATCTAAAGCTGTAGGAGGATTGGCTTAAAGATGGCAGTGTGATAGACGAGACAGAAACCTCATCCCATAACCACACATAATGTGAAAATAAAACAAATACAACTAATCCTGAAAGAGCAACAGGAAAGAAAGCTGCAACAGACTGCCTACTGGGGAAAAGAGCAGACCTCACAGAAAAGGGTAAAGTACCAAAGCCGAGATCCATGAGGACCCAAGCCCTTCCCCCACAACAGCTCACTGGCAGGAGGAAGAGAAAAGGGGCAAGGAGGGGGTGGAGGCCTAGGACTGCTGAACACCGAGCCCTAGAAATCTGCTCTGGGAGCACGAACCTACATTACATGGTGCTTTGGAGATTAGTTGGGTTGGGCAGCTAAGACAGGTGGAATACTCAGAGAGATTGGTATTACGGCCACTAGTGGAGAACAGGTAACCACAACAGGCCACTCTGGGACAAACGAAAGATGGGCACTCTGAGAGACTTTCTAACAGTGAAAGGGCTGATAAAGGAGCAAGGATTGCACAGACCTTGCTGCTCAGGAGAAAGGACAGGTGGACAAAACTGTCCTGGTGCACTCAGCCCCGCAGGTTGGGAACTTTCAAGACCTTCAGGTGCTCCATCATTCTGGCTGGCAAAACAGCTCTGAGGTCAACTCCCCACCCCCACAATACACAGGCTGCCACTCCTTCCTCCCAGCCAGCACTGGATCACAAACCTACTGCCCCTGCCATTGTGCCAGGCCAGCCAGAGGGCGGCCCTGCCTACAGCAGCTACAGGGAATAGCATAAAGGCTCCTCCCTGTGAGCTCGGTCTACTGACCCTGGGAGGGGAGGCAAACACTGCAGCTGGGAAGCAAGAAACAGCTCTTTCCTCCAAGCAGCTACCAGTGCTGTTTACCTGTGACTACTGCCATCACTCCAGGAGCTGAGCAACTCTAGAGGGTAGAGCTTCTGGGCACTAGAGGGTGCCACCTACACCAAATTCTACTACAAATATGAAACGTCAAAGGAAACTGGTACAAACCAAAATGCCACAGAAAAACAGAAAGAGGGCCAAGTGAAACTGAACTCAACAATCTTCCTGAACAAGATTTCAAAATAAAAATCATAAACATGCTCACATAGCTACAGAAAAATATACAAGACTTCAGGAAGGAATTCAAGAAAGAGAGAGAAACTTTGGAAAATACAGTATCTGAACTGACTGAAACATACAATGGAGGGATTTAAAAGGAGATTAGTTGAAGTAGAGAAGAAGACTGTAAATGAAATAGAAATTAGAGAACAGGAATAAAAAGAATCTGAGGCACAGAGAAAAAAAGGATCTTTAGAAATGAAAGAATATTGAGAGAATTGTGTGACCAATCCAAATACAAAAATATTTTCATTATAGGGGTACAAAAGAAGAGAGAGAAAAAGGGAGAGAAAGTGTCTTTGAGGCGGTAATGGGGAAAACTTCCCCAGTCTTGGGAAGAAAATAGTCTCTCAGGCCATGGATGTGCACAGATCTCCCAACACAAGGAACCCAAGGAATACAACACGAAGACATATAATAATTAAAATGGCAAAGATCAAGGATAAGGACAAAGTATTAAAAGCAGCCAGAGAGAGAAAAAAGATCACCTACAAAGGAAAACCCATCAGGCTATCATCAAATTTCTCAACAGAAACCTTACAGGTCAGAAGGGAGTGGCATGATATGTTTAATACAATGAAGCAGTAGGTCCTCAAACCAAGAATACTCTACCCAGCAAGATTATCACTTAAATTTGAAGGAGGGATTAAACAATTTCCAGATAAACAAAAGTTGAGACAATTTATCTCCCACAAACTGTCTCTAGAGTGTGTTTTGTAGGGACTACTTTAGATGGAGGTGCTCTTAAGGCTAAATAGCTGTTACCAGAGAAAATAAAGCCACAGGAAGTAGAACAATTAATTACTAGCAAATGCAAAATTAAATCAACTACCCACAAAGTTAGTCAAGGGATAAGCAAATACAGAATATGACAAATAATATGTAAAGAATAGAGGAGGAAGAAAAGGAAAAAAAAAAGAACCTTTAGATTATGTTTGAAGTAGTGTAATAAGTGAGTGAAGTTAGCCTGTTAGACAGTAAGGAAGTTGCCCTTCAACCATTGGTAACCAAAAACCTAAAGCCTGTGATGGCAATAAGTATATACCTATCATAAATCACCCTAAATATAAAAGGTCTGAAATCACCAATCAAAAGACACAGAGTTACAGAATGGATAAAAAACAAGACCCAACTATATGCTGCCTACAAGAGACTCACTTCAAACCCAAATACATACACAGATTAAAAGTGAAGGGATGGAAAAAAATACTTCATGCAAATAATAGGGAGAAAAATCAGTAGCTGCAATACTTGTGTCAGACAAAATAGACTTCAAAATAAATAAAGTGACAAGATAAAAAGAAGGACATTACATAATAATAAAAGGGTCAGTTCAACAAGAGTATATAATCATTGTAAATATCTATGCAAACAACATAGGAGCACCTAATAACAGAATTAAAGGGGTAAAAAGAAGGGGTAGTTTAATAACCATAATATTGCACAAGTAATTGTAGATTAATGATACCAAAATAAATTATATTAAAAAAATAAATGAATAAAATAAAACATAGTAAAAAAAAAAGAATACAATGCATTCATTTTAGGAGAATTCAACACACCACTCACTCCAAAGGACAGATCAACCAAACAGAAAATAAATAAAGAGACAGAGGGACTGAACAACACATTAGAACAGATGGACCTAACAGATGTCTACAGAATACTCCACCCAAAAGAAGCAGAATACACATTCTTATCAAGTGCACATGGAACATTTTCAAAATTAGAACATACATTAAGCTACAAAAAGAGCCTCAGTAAATTCAAAAAGATTGAAATTATACCAACTAGCTTCTCAGACCACAAAGGTATGAAACAAGAAATAAATTATGCAAAGAAAAGATAAAAGCCCACAAACACATGAAGTCTTAACAACATGCTCCTAAATAATCAATGGATTAATGACCAAATAAAAACAGAAATCAATCAATATATGGAGAAAAATTAAAACAACAACTCAACACCACAAAAACCATGGGATGCAGTGAAGGCCATGCTCAGAGGGAAGTATACTGCAATAAAGACTTACCTCAGGGAAAATGAACAATCCCATATAAACAGTGTAAAATCACAATTAGTGAAACTAGAAAACGAAGAACAAATGAGGCCTGAAGTCAGTAGAAGGAGGACATAATAAAGATCAGAGAAGAAATAAATAAAATTGAGAAGAAGAAAATAACAGAAAGAATCACTGAAAGCAGCAGCTAGTTATTCAAGAAAATTAACAAAATACATAAACCCCGAGCCAGACTTATCAAGAAAAAAAGAGAGTCTACACACATAAACAGAATCAGAAATGAGAAAGGAAAATTCACTGTGGAAATCATGGAAATACAAAGAATTATTAGAGAATACTATGAAAAATTACATGGTAAAAAATCATGTAATCTAGAAAAAATGGAAAACTTTGTAGAAAAATACAACCTTCCAATGCTGACCCAGGAAGAAACAGAAAATATGAACCGAACAATAACCAGCAACAAAATTGAACTGGTAATCAAAAAACTACCTAAGAACAAAAATTTGGATCAGACGGCTTCACCACTGAATTTTATCAAACATTTAGTGAAGACCTAATACCCATCCTCCTTAAAGTTTTCCAAAAAGTAGAGGAGGAGAAAATACTTCCAAACTCATTCTATGAGGACAGTGTCACTCTAATAGCAAAACCAGGCAAAGACACCACAAAAAAAGAAAACTACAGACCAATATCCCTGATGAACATAGATGCAAAAATACTCAACAAAATATTAGCAAACCGAATTCAAAAATACATCAAAAACATCATCCACCATGATCAAGTAGGATTTATTCCAGGGATGCAAGGAGGGTACAATATCTGAAAAATCTATCAACATCATACATCACATCAACAAAAAGAAGGACAAAAACTATGTAATCATCTCTATAAATGCTGAAAAAGCATTCGACAAAATTCAACATCCATTCATATTAAAAACTCTCAACAAAATGGGTATAGAAGGCAAGTAACTCAACATAATAAAGGCCATATATGAAAAACCCACAGCCAACATCATACTTCACAGTGAGAGGTTGAAAACTTCACCTTTAAGATTGGGACCAAGGCAAGGATTCCCACTCTCACCACTTTTATTCAACATAATACTGGAGATCCTTGCCACAGCAATCAGGCAACACAAAGACAATAAATGCATCCAGATTGGTAAGGAAGAAGATAAACTGTCACTCTCTGCAAGTGACATGATATTGAACATAAAAAATACACTCCAAACTAATAGAACTAATAACTGATTTCAGCAAAGTTGCAGGATACAATATCAATACACAGAAATCTATTATATTCCTATATACTAATGATGAACTGGCAGGAAGAGAAATCAGGAAAGCAATTCCATTTACAATTACATCTAAAAGTATAAAATAGCTAGGAATAAACCTAACCAAGGAATTGAAAGACCTATACCCTGAAAACTACAAGACACTTTTGAGAGAAATTAAAGAAGACACCAATAAATGAAATACATCCCATGCTCATGGATAGAAGGAATTTACATGGTCAAAATGGCCATCCTGCCTAAAACAAACTACAGATTCAATACAATCCCTATCAAAATACCAATGGCATTCTTCAACAAACTAGAACAAAGAGCTCTAAAATTCATATGGAACCACGAAAGACCCCAAGTAGCCAAAGCAATCCTGAGAAGGAAGAATATAGCTGAGGGGATTACATTCCCTGACTTCAAGCTCTACTACAAAGCTACAGTAATTAAGACAATTTGGTACTGGCACAAGAACAGACCCATAGATCAATGGAACAGACTAGAGAGTCCAGATATAAACCCAAACATATATGGTCAATTAATATACAATATAGGAGCCATGGTTATACAATGGGGAAATGACAGCTTCTTCAACAACTGCTGTTGGCAAAACTGGACAGCTACATGTAAGAGAATGAAAATGGATTATTGTCTAACTCCATACACAAAAGTAAACTCAAAGTGGATCAAAGATCTGAATGTAAGTCATGAAACCATAAACTCTTACAAGAAAACATGGGCGAAATCTCTTGAATATAAACATGAGCAACTTTTCCCTGAACACAACTTCTCGGGCAAGGGAAACAAAAGCAAAAATGAACAAATGGGACTGCATCAAACTTAAAAGCTTCTGTACAGCAAAGGACCCCATCAGTAGAACAAAAAGGCATCCTACAATATGTAAGAATATAATCATAAATGACATATCCAACAAGGTGTTAGCATCTAAAATATATAAAGAACCCATACACCTGAACATCCAAAAAGCAAATAACCCAATTAAGAAATGGGTGGAAGATATGAAAAGACACTTCTCCAAAAAAGAAATTCAAATGATCAACAGGCACGTGAAAAGATGCTCCACATCACTAATCATCAGAGAAATGCAAATTAAAACCACAGTGAGATATCACCTCACACCAGTGAGGATGGCCACCATCCAAAAGACAAGGAACAACAAATGCTGGCAAGGATGCAGAGAAAGGGGATCCCTCCTACACTGCTGGTGGGAATGTAAATTAGTTCAACCATTGTGGAAAGCAGTATGGATATTCCTCAAAAAAATAAAAATAGAAATGCCATTTGACCTGGGAATTGCACTCCTAGGAATTTACTCAAAGAAAACAACTTTTCAGATTCAAGAAGACATATGCACCCCTATGTTTATCTCAGCACTATTTATAATAGCCAAGAAATGGAAGCAACCTAAGTGTCCATCAGTAGATGAATGGATAAAGAAGAAGTGGTGCATATACACAATGAAATACTATTCAGCCTTAAGAATCAAAGCCTACCATTTGCAACAATATGAATGGAGCTACAGGGTATTATGCTCAGTGAAATAAGCCAGGCAGAGGACAAGTACCAAATGATTTCCCTCATTTGTGGAGTATAACAATGAAGCAAAACTGAAGGAACAAAACAGCAGCAGACTCACAGACTCCAAGAAGGGACAAGCGGTTACCAAAGGAGAGGGGTGGCGGAGGGTGGGTGGGGAAGGAGGGAGAAGGGGAATGAGGGGTATTATGCTTAGCACACATGGTGTGTGCCATCATGGGGGAGGCAGTGTAGCACAGAGAAGACAAGTAGTGACTCTGGCATAGTAGTGTGCTGATGGACAGTGACTGCAATGGGGTAAGGGGGGGACTCAATAATATGGGTGAATTTAGTAACCACATTGTTTTTCATGTGGAACCTTTATAAGAGTTTATTCAATAATACCTCCTTAAAAATATAAAATATAATAAAATAAATCTAAAGCTCTAAAATAAAAAGGTTTTAAGTAAAAGTGTATTACATCAATCATATGAATAGGTGGGAATCTTACAGTATCAGCCATATCTAGATGCAAAGCAGGCCTCCATATATGATTATTAATTGATTTCAGTTCAGTGAAATAAATACTTACCTGTGAATCAAGAGGCCTGTATGACAAGTTATGCCATATACAGAACTATGCTATCCATGAAGGTGACATGACTGACGGTTAAATACAGGCTAATTCTCTAGGCATTTGGAAGTCCGACAAAGAGCCTGACTATACTGCACTGCTGTGACAGGCACACTACTTAATATTTCTTGGCTAAAGACATTTTTTTGTTACAGACTAAAAGAGGAAATTAACACAGAAAATCTTTCTGATTTGGGATTTCAAATATTTATCATGTATCATAGCAGGTGACAGAGCTAATGCTATGTACCCATCGCTTAGTCACCACTGTCTCATTAACACTTTATTTGTAGTCAAGCTGACCTTCTGACCAATGGCAATTATGCTACAGTGCTGCAGACAACACTTTCATACCAATTTCTCTAATCTAGTCATCTCAGTTCCAAAGAGAATCTTCTGCTTATAACAAATAGTTGAAGTTTTTCTTTATGACATTGTAAAAAGTGGCATAAAGTTTTATGAATTAAATTATTCTCCATTTTTTAAATCTGGTTAAGACATTTATGTTGCAGAATTTAAGGTTGGACAATTTTCCTTCTGAATTGACTTTCAATGACAGCAGTTAATGGTTGCCCAAATTAAAAACCAAGAAATGTCATTTTCTCTCTCTAGATAAAAATAAAAGTGAAATAGAGTTTTGGTGTAATGTTTATTAAATTAATATTTAATATTCAATTAATACATTCAGTAATTCAATATTTAACATAAAACTAGATGCCATTCCCTTCATAAATAACATTTTTCAGTTTTTTGTAGCTCTGCATTTATTACTACAATAAATTTAGCTTATTTAACTTTAATTTAGAATAAAGTACAATGTGTATTTAACATTGTATGGTCTATATAATGTATGATCCTTTTGGAACTTGAAGAATACTAACTGCAGATGCTCATCACAGGGGAGAAATATTAATAGGCACATATGAGAAAACGGGCAGCACATATGAGAAAACGGGCAGCACATATGATACTCAGCAAGTAAGTCTGAAATATCTATGAGGTCATTCAATGAGAACGAGAGTGGTCATACCTTTTTCCATGGTGGGGGCTGCATCACCTGTTAGCGGGGTACAATCAACAGCAGGATTCCAGCTATTGGGTTGATGGTTTTTACAAGGCAGAAGCAGCAAACACTTGTTATTTGAAACATTCTCTGGTGCAGAGATCCTTCGGCTGTAACCCTTACATAGTAGTTAAACCTACATAATAAATTATAAAGATGCCTTAATGATAACCATCCAAGGTAACCAGCTGAATAAGCCTAGGTAATGACTAACAAAGGGGCTCTGAGTGGGACTGGAACCTTCCTTCATCTTTAGAAGTTCACAAACACACACACACTATTGAGATTTGCATAGCACTTTATCTTTCAAGTTAATTGAAGAAAGTAATGTTACATTAAGTGGGGAAATTCTTTGACCCATGCCCCCATCCTTATCAGGAGCAGACCTTAGTATTGTTAAGAATATAGGTTCCTCTTGAAGATACATAGAAGAAACTATCTACTTTTTTAACCACCAAAACTTTTACTTAATTATTTTTTCTTATTCCCCATAGCCTTGATTTTTGTTTTCCTCTCATTGAAAGACATTCTCAAAAGCATTTTCCAAGAGATCATTGTGTGCCAAGCTTCTGAGCCCTTTGTGACATGAGATTATCTTTATTGCACACACATTTAAATGTTATAGATCTTTTCTACTGTTGAGAAATCTGATATGCAGCCAGTTCTTCTCCCTTTGTGAGTCATGTACTCTTCCCCTCTAGAAGCTTTTATACTTTTCCCTTTGTCTTCATTGTTCTTGGATTTCACTATAATCTAAGCATATTTTTTTCTCTTATCTAACTTAATTTGTGTTGTGGATGGTCTGTAAAGATGACCCCAATAATTTCTCCTTCCATGTTTGTTTGCTACTTTGCAATGTGACTTTAATGCTACTCTCTGAAGAGGAAGAGTCTATTTCTTCATCCCTAAATCTAGGTTTAGCCATATGAATTATTTTGCTAACAGAATATCAGCCAACATGATATAAGCAGCACTGGCACACTGGGTCTTGCTCTCTTTCGCAGCCCTTGGAATCTGGAAGCCACTGAAGAGGTGAATGAAGCTGAGATGAGCTACTACAAGCAGTACATGGAAGCCAACTGAGGGGTTTGATTTACAGCCTGTCACCTTCCAGATATGTGAGAAAGGGCATCCTAGACTAACTGGTCCCAGCCAGTCTGACAGTGAACTGTGGATCCATGACTGAGCCCAGGAGACACTCACAGTAAAACCACCAGATGATCCAAATTCAAACTGCCAGGTTTCAGAATTATGAACTAATAAATGACCTTTTTGTTTTAAGCCAGAACTTAATTTTGGATGGTTGTCACTCACCAACATCTGACTGTCAATCCAAAGTTGTCTATATATCTTTAATTATTGGGAATTCACATTTATTATTTCTTTAGCTATTTCTTCATGGTTTATTTTTTAAACCACTTTATTGAAGTATTATTGACATGTGAAAAGCTTTACATATTTAATTTATACAACCCAGTAAGTTTGGGGATAAGTATATACCCATGAAAACATTACCACAATCCAGGTCACAAGCATACCCATCACCTCCCAGACTTTCTCTCCACTCTTTATTATGTGTGTGTTTTGTGTGTATGAGAGATAGAAACACTTAACATAAGATCTACCCTCTTAACTAATTTTAAGTATATGTTACAGAATTGTTAGCTGTAGGCACCATGCTGTATAGCAGATTTCTAGAACACATTTATCTTACATAAATGGGATTTTGTACCCTTTATCATCACCTCCCCACTGAACCCTCCCTCCAGCTCCTGGCAACCACATACAATGGAATGTACTTCAGCCTTATAAAAGAAAGAAATCCTGCCATTTGCAGCAACATGGATGGACCTGGAAGACAAAGTGAAATCAGCTAGACCCAGAAGACAAGTACTGCATGATCTCAGTTATTTATGAAATCTCACAGTTTATTTTTATCTCCTTCTTAAACTGCTTTATGTGGATTTTGATACTATTTTTTTACATTTCTACTTAAACTTGTATTTTTAATATTTATGTATTTTATATTTATATTTTATATAGTATATAAATATCACTGTATTCTGAGATTTTTTCTTTTTCTTTCTTTCTCTCTCTCTCTCTCTTTCTTTCATATCAACCTGCTTTCTATGAGGATAATTTATTCCTCAGCTGACTTATCCTCTTATTTCATTTTGTGAGTTATTTATGTCAACCAATTTATTTTTCATATTCTGAATTTCTGCTTGATTCTTTATCGTTGCCTCCTGCTTCACGTTAAAATATTTCTTATCTCTTCTTGGCCTTTTGGATAAGATCAAGTGTAATATCTGTTCTTATTTTAACATCTGATATGGCTTCTATCTGAGGACCATATATTAAACAGATTTTTGGAGCAGGGAGATGGAATAGGAGCTTGCTCAATCCACTCCACACATTGACCTGGAATTGTAGTGTCTCTGGGAATGGTGCATCTCCTTTAGGGGAAAAAAATTGTTATGCATATTTTATCTAGTCAGATTGTCCTTTTATGATCCTTGTTTTATTATATTTTTAGTCCCCAATTCTAGTGAATTTTCCTATATGCATATTTTTAATTGGAAGTGTCAGCACAATGCGTGCATTTACTTCACCATTATGAAAAAATATTTCAAAGGAGTTCAAACATAAGATATGAAGTTATTATAGGTAAACCCAGACTGAGAAACTGGTTTCCCATACAGAGTTTAACACTGTCTACTCTGATCTTTAGGGATACATTCAACTGTGACCCTGGTGTGATTATTATATCCTGACTACAAGGTCAGAGCATGACCCTCTTAGCAGAAGTGTTCCCTCCTGGAGAGATTGGGGGTTTCCACAGCCAGTTATCAATCTTGGAAAATGGATTAAAACTTGGGAGGCAAACCTTAAATGTAGAGGGAAGAAAATATTTCTCTTTTTTGAAGTGAGGATCAGTTTAGTAAGTATATGACAGAGGCCTATGTACTGATTGGTGTAGAGCTAGTTTTGACTGATGGCAGGCTTTTGTCCTCTGTTTTAGAAACAGCCCTCCAATTGCCACATACAAATACTCATGACGGGGCTGTCAACAGCAGGGCTGTCTCAGCCCGGGGCAAACTTGTGACTCAACTGCTCACGGACAGAGAGCTTGATTCAGGGAATAGTCAAACCACCCAGTCCACATTAATCACTCTAAGAAATTTTTACATAGCTATCATGAAAAAGATACATGCTTATCTCCAAAGACCAGTATAAAGTGATATGAATCTAGTAACTCCAATAAGTATAAAGTGGGGAAAACTTCTTGACAATTAAACCAACACAGAAGGAAACAAGTAAAAGAGAAGGTAAGAGAAGAAGGAAAGAAAAATGAGAGAGAATTGAAAATATTATTAGAATACTCTGATCCATTTAGGCCTTAAAACTGTAAGTTTTGTTGGGTTGCTTGTTTGGTTAGAGTTGGGTTAGTTTAACCAGTCAAAGCTAGGTTTCTCTCTCTGCCATCAAAAGAAAAAATTAATCATTGCTAACACAAAAATTGGTACCGATAGTGAAATGCATTCTTAATAAATTAATTTGAATTAATGAAATTAATGGACTGGCTCCGCTCATACCCATTAGGATTACTACTATTAAAAGTAAATAAGTAACTTCCGGGAAGATGGCGGTCTGAGCAGGGCGGCAGAAATATCCTCCCAACACTATATTTATCTACGAAAACACAGAAAATACATCTATTCCTAAAAGAGAGACGAGAATACACAGGAAAGCGCACAGCGTGCAGCTACACCCGAGAGGACTCGGCACCCCAAGAGGCGGGTAAGATACGGAGCCGCGACCCGGCGGGACCCGAGCCCTCCCCACCCCAGCGCACCGGCGGGAGGAGAGGATTCAGAGCCGGGAGGGAGTGGAAGCACACCCCGCGAAGTAGCCAGCCCCGGTGATCTGCGCGGGGAGGGCTGACCCACATTGCGCAGTGCAGCGGAGATTGGAGAGACAGAGGGGCAGGATCTGAGCGGGGAACACACCAGGGTGCTTGCAGCCGGCTCCGGGAAGGAAAAAAAAAGTGCGCGCTTTCCTCAGCGGTCTTAAAGAGACAGGAGCCCAGCGGAGGAGCCGGATCGCCCCAGCACACTCAGCCCAGCAGGCTGGGAGTCCTGGGGAGTTTCAGACGCCTTAGCTGGCGACTGAGGAAGCGCAGCCATACTTAACACTTCTCACTGAGATCAACAGCCTCCTATTCTTTCTCACCCCTGCCAGAGCGATAAAGGGCCCTGCGGAGCGGCACAGTCACAGCTGTGGAATAGTGGGGCAATAGCGCCACCTACAGCATTCCCACAGAATCTACGTCCGGTGGGCATTTTTTTTGTTGTTTTTTTTGTTTTGTTTTTTGTTTTGTTTTTGTTTTTTCTTTTCTTTCTTTTTTTCTTTTTTTCTTTCTTTCTTTTCTTTCTTTTTTTCTTTTTTTCTCTTTTTTTTCTCTTTTTTTTTCTTCTCTTCTTAAAGTCTTAAAGAGCCCAGCTGACATACGTGGCAACTATCAGTGACCAAATTATACAGCCATGAAAAGACAGAGGAATATGGTTCAGACCAAAATCAACCAGACAACCCCAGAGAGGGAGTCTGAAGGGATGGAAATGCACAGCCTCCCTGAAATAGAATTTAGAATAAAAGTCATAACCATGCTGATGGACCTACAGAGAAATGTGCAAGAGCTGAGGGAGGAAGTAGGGGAACTGAGGAAAGACAATACAGAAATCAGACAAGCGTCGACGGGCTTAACAGCAGAATGGATGAGATGCGAGAGACTGTTAATGGAACGAAAACAGAGAACAGGAGTACAGAGCAGCTGAGGCAGAGAGAGACAAAGGATTTCTAAGGAATAGAAAGAATATTAAGAGAACTGTGTGACCAATCCAAACGGAACAATACTATTCGCATTATAGGAGTACCAGAGGAAGAAGAGAGAGAAAAAGGGATAGAAAGTGTCTTTGAAGAAAATAATTGCTGAAAACTTTTCCATGCTGTGGAAGGAAATAGTCTCACAGTCCACTGAAGCCCACAGAACTCCCAACACAAGGGACCCAAGGAAGACAACACCAAGACACATAATAATTAAGATGGCACAGATCAAAAGATAAAGACAGAGTATTAAAGGCAGCTAGAGAGAGAAAAAAGATCACCTACAAAGGAAAACCCATCAGACTATCATCAGACTTCTCAACAGAAACCTTACAGGCCAGAAGAGAATGGCATGATATATTTAACGTTATGAAACAGAAGGGCCTCGAACCAAGAATATTGTATCAGGCACGATTATCATTTAAATATGAGGAGGATTAAACAATTTCAGATAAACGAAAGTTAAGAGAATTTGCGTCTCATAAACCATCACTACAGGATATCTTAAATGGACTGCTCTAGATGGAAGCACACCTAAGGCTAAAAAGATGTCACCAGAGGAAAAAAATCATAGCAAAGAAAGCAGACCATCCAAATACTAACTAAAGGCAAAGAATAAAACACCTATTATAGAAAGAATGGAGGAGGAGGAATAAGAAGGGAGAGAAATAAAGAAACATCAGACTGTGTTTACAATAACTTAACAAGAAAGTTAAGTTAGATTGTTAGATAGTAAACAAGCAACCCTTGAACCCTTGGTAAC
>JAVSCE010013393.1:0-26428 GCA_032199065.1 Smutsia gigantea
GTGCTTCTAGATCCTACAGGTCTCAACTGTGCTGAGTGTGGTGAAAGAAGAACCTTTTAAACAAATTAAATATCCCTCCCTCTGAAACAAAATCCTGAGGCCAACACTGAATACCAAATTAAAGGTTTAGGGGATATGTCAGGGGTCTTTCCATTTCACCATTGTCACACAGCAATTTGTTTCCCTTTCATTTTGGTTCGCATACTCCTCTACTTCCCCCAAACAGTTCTCATTTGAAAGCTTAGTTCAGTACCAGTTATTCTGAAAATCTGCTTAATGTGGTCTGGCAAATTGAAGAAATGAGTTGGAACATATATGTAACAGGAGATATCTGAATGGAGTGGAGGAAGTGGAATAGAAGCCAGAAGACATGGGTGCCCTTGGGCAGCTCTTCCCTCTCGGGGCCTGTTTTCCTGATTATAAAATGTAGAGGGCTGGGCTCCAGGGTCTCTGAGAGCCCTACCATCTCTAACATTCTGTGATTCTGTAAGCATCCCCTCCTCCCCCCTGCCCCCACTCACCCCAAGGTATTAGGATATAAAGGTGTGTGTGCACGGCGGTGTGTGGGAAGATAATGGGCCAAAAACTGCAGGCAGGCACTTCATTTGAGTTTAGCACATCTAGAAGAGTGCAAGATGTGGGAAGAGAGGGTGGGAACACTTGCTAGTAAAATAAGAGGTTTACCTTGCTTAGAATCCAAGCGAGCCTGGATCACTAAAGCCTTTGAAGCCCAACATCCATGCTGTATTGTTGAAAACCTACGATCTGGGAATGAACTAAGCACACCTCAGATATATTATTTTAATGACATTTCTTTTTTCTTCAGTTTGGTTTTGTTTTCATTGAAATGTATTCAGCAGGCTAGACACAGGCTTCTACTTGTTTTGCTACTGGCATGTGAGGACAAGCAGCTACAGACAAAAAAATGATGACTATTTCACTCCTAATTTTTGTAGTTTTTGTCACAAGATTGGACTTTTTATAAAATCTACATTTCAGTGAGTATGCCACATATTGTTAGTCAACATAACCAAAAATCTTGCCTCCTACTCAACTATAAACTTCACTCAGACCAGATAATTTAAATATTGTCTCAATTTGGGCTTTACAGTTATTAACAATAGAACGGGGAGTTCCGCTTATATATGCTTAAAAGCTGACTTTACAAAAGCCGATTTATATTTAACTTGATGTTTTGTCATGTACATAACCCAATCAGGCAACTGAGAGGTAAGATTCCTGAAACATGTTATCTTATTTTCTGCAGAGTTCCAGAGGCAGTAAACACAGCTCCAGGAGCGCCTCTGGGCAAAAGATAAAGGAGGGTACAGCTTGTGGAAGTGGTAATTAGAGCCAATTACAACTTATCTGCTTTGTCATTAAAATACCTGTGAGACCTCTCATTTTTCTAAACAGAGGAAAAGAAAAGGTATAGCTTAGTGGGGGAGAGGGTTAGCCAAAGGGAAGGGATTTCTAATTCTATTCACAAACTTACTGTGTAACCTTATACAAACACATTGCCCTGGGGCTCCAAAGTGGGTTTAGCTCTCAGTTGACCCTAACTCTTGGAGATAAAAGGGACCTCAGGAAACTACCTGGGCCAGTCTCGCACCTTCAGGAAAGTAAGGTATTATTATAGTCCCATTTTTCAAATGAGACATGAAAGACCCAGCTAATTTAAGTAACTAGAATACGTTTTCTGCCTCAAGTGCAATGGATTTGATTTTCGTCCTTTAGCTTAAATGCCATGAGAATATAATTATTCTCACTTTTCTCACAAATATGTTATATACAGGCTAACACATAATAACCACAGGGCACTTTGAAAGTTCAAAGGGATACTTAATGTATCAACAGAGATACTAGCACTTGAAATGGATGGTTCTCAAGGAAAAGTAACCAGAAGGGTCCTTTTAAGAATTACTTAGCTTGAGGAAGGAAGCATTACACCTAACTTGGTTATATGGACCAAACTCACTTTCTCCAAGGATGTGTAAGGGTATACTTAGAAGTGACAAAAAATTAACAGGAATGGCACTAGGTTTGGGACCATTAGGTTTGAGAGGGTTATCAAAAGCAGTTAAATTTTGTGTGTAAAATAAGAAATCCTAACAAAGTGGGTTCCTTGGGTTAGGATAAAAGTTAACAGGTTTTTTCTGACAATTTAAAAAGGTCACTATCTTATACAATCTCTAGCGATTTTTTTCCTTTGTCACTTAAATTGGTCACTGAATGCCTGGAATTCATTATCTGTGTTCTATCTCTAATCTTTCCTCATCTTGCATTCTAAACCATTACTCCAGCCCAAATCACCATCTTTACCTACTTTGAACACATCAACCACATCACAAACCCTTCCTCTGCATTGAATTACTCCATGATTTCAAGGTCCTTCATCAGTCCACTGCAGTCTGTCTCTTTCATGAACCTTCTCTACCCTTTTACCTTTTCTTCCAAATACTATACTTTCTCTTCATATACCCTGAAACAAATCCCATCCTTCATCTGGTTAAGTCCTCTCTTCACCTTTCTTGAAAACCAACAGCATATTTCAGGTGAGGACTATAGAGAGTGGCAGTCTATTTCAACAGGTAAAAGTGTCTTAATAGTCATCTGATAGGATTTGTGAAAGACTAAGGCAAGCTCCCCCTCCCTTGCACGCCTTCAACAGGGAGAAGTGAGGGCAGAACGGACAGGCACAGAATGTGGAGGAGACTGCTAGTAACATGTGGTAGTTCTGAGTAGTAAAGAGGGCCTGCAGTACTTCAGGACTGTCTCACCCTTTCATTCCTTCAATTAAACATACACTGTAAAGGAATTTTACGGCACTACATACTCTGGGGAGTCAAACTTCTGCGCTGGAGTGAGAGGGATCATTCCATTATAAGATCCAATGTGAGAGATGTGGACACAGTTTGGTTACCTGGCAGATACTGAGCTTAGAAACAGTATATATTTTGGTTTTTAATTTTTATTCATCTCCATATAACAGTATATATAAAATGCTGCACAGACAAAAAGCATTTCTGAAACTTGGTCACTCCTTTGGGATTGGCAGATTACAGACTTTCGAAAAAAAAAAAATCAATGTGGGAAGAATCTTCATCTCTGAGGGTAGATTTGATGTGAAGGTAGCCAGAAGTCACTTGAGACTTAAGTCTAGTGAAATAAGGTGGGTAATAACCTGAACATAATTTTTAGTGAAATAAGCACATAAAAGGATGACCCTTATGGTTAAAGTAAGTATCTATAGCCTCAAACATGCCACCCTCGAAGGAAACAATGGTTACTGGGATAGGTAAGTAATTGTTTTTAAAGTTTTGTTTGGGGCTCCAGAATATGTATCTTATTTTATGATACCAGAGGGAGACTGAGCACAGCTAAAGGAAGACTACAAAATACTCAGCTTCTTTGGAGACCAGGTAATAAGGTTTCCATCAACCTGTTCTCTGGCTTCAGAATGGTAAGTGGCTTTTGATTCAAGTGTGGACTGGTAGCCCTGCTTGACTTTAAGTGATGCAGCTTGCTGGGAAGCAGGAAATGGTGCTGGATTCACACAGAGACAACCCAAACTAACACAACACACACAGGCTTCTGGGGTATGTAAATTATTTTTGAGGTTAGAGATCTCCTTTTACAGAATGTAGTATATAACAGAGTCAAAAACCAAACTTGTTGTCCTCTCAATATTAAATAACTAAATGTGCAAAAAGAACCACCATTAAATAGGACATCAAAAGCTATACATTTTTCTATGAAACAGTATGTGCACAGATTTCAAAGCTGTGAAAATGCAATAAAGAGCACAACACATTTGGTCACTTTATTAAATGACATTAAATAGTTTAAGTTTCAACTACTAAACAGCACTTTGAATGGTGAAAACACAGATAGTATTATTGTCATACTTGAATGCTTTCCTTTAAAAACACAATTCCAGTCCTTATATATATTACAAAACAGCCTTAAAGAAGTAACATCTTTTCTACAGTACTTAAGATACTCAGTACAGAACTGAAAAGCAGTCTAACAAAAACAAAGGCAAGTCTTCACAGCTGTATGATTTCAGCAGCCAAAGCTGGATGATGGACTGAAACATTACTATACAACTGGGACAAAACATATACAATATCACAATACTAAGCAAAAACGCTTTACACCAAAGAAATAAAACAGGTTACAAAATGTGGAGAATTTAGCAGGCAAAACTGTATTACGAGCAACATTTTAAATCATTTTTTAAGCCATTGCAACTATTTAAAGCATCTAAAACAAAAAATGAGCCTTTTAGTATCTTATTGACACGATTTTGTCTTTAAATATTTGTTAAAGCTTGATGTTATACTCAAAGTACATATTATGTAGCTAAAATGTCAAGTGAAAAGAGTGTATGTAAAGTGGTCCAAGTTTTATTTCAAACTCTTTTATTTCCAATTAATCTTTCTATGTATTATTCTCTAAGTCATAGTTTCATCCATGGTGAAAAGGTTTAGGTTGCCTAAAATGGTCATATCCATGTCTTTGAGCAAGTTAATCAGACAATGTTTAAAGTCCCCAGGTCTAGTAAATCAGGTTTAAAGTATTCTGAACTTGTAGGATTACCAACTGATAACAGCTGGCCAGAGTACTACTTTCAAATATTTATCTCATAAATCTTGTCTTTTCCATTTCTTCCAAAGTAAACATACATCTCCTCCCCTGGCCCCAACTAAATAAATTTGATTATCTGGCAGGCACAATATCCAAATATATGGAATTTGTTAGTGATAACTCACCATGGTAGGGTGGGGGATGCATCCAACCAAACCTCACAAATTGTGTATCACAAACCTAGTACGCTTGAATATTTTACCACTAGTTCTTTCAGGATAAAAATGGAAATCTCTTAATCACCCAAACAACTCAAAGCAGTTTTGGCTAATGTGAAACTCAATCTAATCCAGTGGATACCTACAGCAAGTCTGCCACCCAGTTTTCTTTTTTCTGGAATTCCTTAGCTTACTTCCATTACCTGTTACATCACCATCTCAAAAATGGTTTGGCTATGTTGACACCCATAGTCTGACAATCTTTTTCTTTAAGAAACTCAAACAACCAAACTGTACATGAATAAACTTAGTTGATCATTTTTATAGGCCTGGATTAAGAAAAACGACAATGATTTTCTAGTAAAACTTCATAAAAGGGCATTAGATGATAAAATTTCAATTTTATCTAATGATGATTCATTTTGATCATAAAATTGCCTCACAAATCTAAAGTAAAGAAAAAAAACCTTGAATTTTGAAATGTAATTTAAGAAAACGTAGGGAAATTGGGAGAAAAAAAAACATGAAAGAAAAGAAGAGCATAGAAGCAGTGATCCTTATCTTTAAGAGGAATTATTTCACAATACTGACAGCACTGGGAACTGTTAAAGCACATTCCTGTGTGAACTTAAAGTCAGCAATGGTTCTGCCTTTGTGATGGTGTTTATAAAACAGGGTGTGAACCTAACAACCACGATGTCATTCTTAACCTCCTAAAATGCTAGAACTTGATTTTGTCAGCCCACATCCTACTGCCAGCAACAGGATGAAGCACTTGCACTGGCACCAAACAGTTAAGAGATATGCTTTATATTAGTGCCAAGACAGAAAAATTCACGTGTAGAAGATAATCCACAACCCTGAAATTTTACCAGTAATTATTTCAGCACAAATAACTGAAAACAAAAAATGGCAGAAAGACTAAGGAGGAAAAAGCAATTCTCTTCTTAGGCTGTACTTAAGGCTGTTTATACAATGCTAAGATAACTGCAAGACTCCTCTCCAAGTTTTAGAGCAGTAGTATTTAAGAATATTGCACACAATTCTGTGTCAAAGATAACCCTTAGTTTCTAACTTTCAGTCACAGAGATGACATAGCAGGAGCCCAGTTTCAGACTTCAGTCAAAAGAATATTAAAACCATTTCAATCACTTTAATCATGAAATGGATTAAGTACAAAAGTGTTTCATGACTTGAGGAATCAACTCTAAGAACTCAGCTGTGTTTTTATATGTAAAGAACGAATATATAAATCTGTATTTTTTCCTAAACTCATTAATATCATGACAATTTTATGGTCGCTAAAAGCAGGCATAAAAATTTAGAGAGGAAATTTGTGGAGTTGTTATTGTTATGGAAGGACTTGTTTTCACTGAAAACAATTTGAAATATCTTCTGTACTCAGTGTGTGTAAGAAGACTCTAGGCAACATCACTGACAAATGTCAGGAAGAAATGGTATGCCCTATATAAAAAAAATTAAAACTAATATGGAATATTGGCATTTAAGGGGACCAAACTATACAGTTGAGTTCTGTTAAGTCATTGATTCCTAAAAAAATAAAAGATCTTTCTATGATTTTCACAATCCTTTAATCTTTTAGTGCAAAATCACATTGATTTCCCTTGGGAAGGTCCTGGATTTTTGCTTCTCATTGGAGGTGGTGCCCGCTGTAATGGTGGTGGCTGCATACCTCCAGCCACTGACTGATACATTCCTCTCATATCAATCTGCTGGTAGTTAGAAGGATTCATGATTAAATTCGGAGGCTTTGGCATCATGAGGTGGCCCAGTGTTGCTTGTTGGTAAGTCATTTGTTGCTGCTGTTGCTGACTGTACTGCTGCTGGAGCCTTCGGTTCATAAGTATTCGTTGAACACAGCTGATTAACTAAAAAGAGAAAAGGGAGCTGTTACAAGTGCATGACCTGCCTCAAAGAGGCAAGTATCAAATTTTAAGTTAAAATCAATTTGTTAAGGGGGTACCATACCAAAAGGAAACCACATTACTGTTATCACCATTACTAATTTGATGGCATTCACAGGAGCATTACTGCAGAAACCAGTTACACCATTTAGGACTAAATTCTCTTAATGATTTGACTATTGTATTGCAAGCAGCATTTAGGTTTGTTGCCATAGTAACCTGTCTAGCACTGTGATTAGTCTCAAGTATTAGTTATAGCACTCTTTGTCAAGTCTCCTTTCTTTGTCATTCTTTTGAATATTTCACATGATAACAGGCAAATAAACATCTTTAGTGACAAACAGCAAAGGGAAAAAGCACTTGTAGTGGGAGTAATTCCTACCTGGAATGTCTCAAATTTCCTAATATAATTCAAAACCACAGTGCTTTCTAAGTAAAATTCACGCCACAGAAATTGATTCTCTGGTGTTAAGAGTTGAAATTTCCCAGTGCAAGGCAGATGGCTGACAAACAACTATGCTGGGAAAGATGATCAAGGATCCTGGAATATGCTAGCCTTCTAAAGAATTACATAATTCAGTAGTAACCTGTGTCATATAGTATCTATGGATCCATTTTTTACTCTGTAATTGAATATACTAAAAAGTATACTTATTTTGGGAAGTTATTTAAAAATGGTAAATATGGTAAAAAGTCAGGCAAAACTTCCTCTTTAGTTGTCCAGAGTATACAAAAAATAAAATTATGTGCAAGAGATCCTACATAAACTTCAGGGAGAACCACTAGGAAGTTCTTACTCCTTCGTAACAAAAGATAGTACCTTTACTTGACATAATAAGGCTTTCTAACAAAATGTCAGCCAAGGATAACCAATGACTATCTGTCTGTTCATACAAGGGATGGTTATTGACGTAGATGTCACACAAATCCATTACTGCAAGTTCAAGAAAGTTAAACATAACCTAGAGATAGTCAGGATTCTTACCATCTGTTGTTTTGTCAATACATCATTGTAGATTGCTTCTCTTCGTTTAACATCAAGCTCCTGGCTGGCTTGTCTACTTAATGCTAATGCCTGTACTTGGGTCTCAGGGAGATTCACGTTTTCCTTCCACTAAAAGAGAAATTTTCTGTTTACTCCTTATTGCAGTAGAATTGAGGAAAAATAATTAAGGTACTTAAAAATATTCAAGACTTTTTAGAGTGTTTTTTTCCTTTTCTTTTATTCTTTTTAAAGAAAACAATGATGTAAAAGCAGAGTACTAAGTTGACCACTATTGTACAAGGGTTGGCTATCTTGGGAATGAAACTATTTGGATTTAATCTGTGCAACTGATAATTAAGGTATGTTCATGTAAACAATGCATACATTTCTATGACTGACTGATTTCCCAATTTTTAACATCACCCATTTCTCTTTTGTGCCAACATCTTGGTGAAACTGCTGAGTTATCGCTTGGTACTATTATCCAGTTTACTTGTATTTTACTATTGCAAGTCAAGTTGTAAAAACTATGTTCTTTTCCCCCACAGAAGTAGTGAAGCAAGCAACAATTACAAATTAAAACAAATGGGGGGGGGACACAAATTGCACATTGGAGTATGGCAACTGCCAATTAACTTACTACAGCTGAAATGATATCTTCAAGAGGCTGAATCCTCACTGCTGTTACACTGTTTGTTGCTTCCACAACTTTTTCTCTTCCTTGATTAATAAGGTCCTAGAAGAATGCAAGAAGTTGATTATATAGGATATATAAACAGACAGGATAGTTTAAAAGCATGGAGATTTTTCGTCTTGCCAATCTATACTACTTGGTTTTAAAAGTCCTAAATAATTGAAAAGAACACAAAATCAGCATCATTAAAGTGGAGTAAAACTCATCAGTAAGAGTCTTGTTAGGAAGATAAAAGTTAGGGTTTTATTGCATGAGTATTTTAATGATTTAAAGGACTCCATAAGCACATTTTAAAAAGAAACCACAGATTCAAATGAGTTATTAAATTATTGGTATAATAATACCTACTCTTTCTTCTTTAATTCTTCATTGATTCTAGTATTAAATCAACTTATTTTATAATACTGGGCACTATCATTTACTTAATGCTGTTATCTACAATGCATTAGAATGTAAATCAATGTGTGTATTTGTTCTATTTTCAAAAACTAAGCAAGTCATTTGTTTATTCAAGGTATTTTTATAACTGAAGAAAGTGCTATTTTCCTAGCCAGTCAGCCGCTCTATTGTTCATTAATTAAAATAATTCAAACTACATTAATTCAAGGCCTGATTCCCTTGTGCTCATAACAAACCACATTTTACGATATACTATGCTGGTTCAAAGAGGTCAACAAATAAAAGAGAAATTTCTTGGTCTATTCAGAGGTAATCTTTTGGAGAATGTGATATTCCTGCATGGGGAACCTTCAACAACAGGGTACTTGAAATTGCCTTTAATTCAAGTTAAACTACTTTTGTACTTCACAACTTACCTCCAGCTGTTGATTACTCATTGCTGACAGGGCTCCCAAATTGAAAGGAATATAAGGAGTTTGAGAGTTGAAAGTGACAGGGGGTAAACTGGTCCCAGTTGGTACGTTGAAACGCATGGTCAGTCCCTAAAAACAAAGAATTATGCACTTTCCACATTGTGATTTAAAACTTGAAATTCTACATCACCTACTGGTTTAGAAGAGAATCCACATTCTCAGATTAGGAAATTATTAACACTCTTCCACACACAAACAAAACACCCTTTTCACCCGAAACCAGGATCTTATTACACGGAAAGCTTTAACCCCTAAAGGTGTACTCTATTTTTCTGATAATTCCCACAGAATGGGGCAACTCAGAGAATTCTGAAGAGACTTCTAACATCACATTAACATTAAAGAAGTTTGGTACAATGAGGTAGGAGTTCAGAAAGGATTCAGGTATTCGGATAAGGTTTCCCATCATCAGGCACATTTTTGCTGAACTAACTGGGTTGGTGTTTAAAACAGACATAGAACTATTTAAATAAAGTTGCTGTTGGAGGTTGACGTTAATGTCCGATGGAATGTTTTTTGTGTCCTGATATTCTGTCAGAATTTAGATTTCATGGTATACATGCTAAAGCAACATTTACTCCTACCTCCAAACTCTATACTCCTCTATGTCTACTACTACAGTGATGGTGCTGATGGGAGTCAAGTGATGCTAAATATATAGCTTCTTACTAATCTCTCAATTTAGCAAGCACTACGCTGAAATGGGGTTACTACTCTTTCAGAGGAATATATTTTCTTCTCTCCTCTCCTCCCTCTCCACCACCAATAGCAGCCAAAGCCCTTAAGCAGACTGTCATATTTGGGGACTCTGTTCCTGAAGACTCACCTGTTCCAAATGTGACTCTTTTCCTCCACACTGCTCTTTCAAAGAAGTAACATAAGAACCAAAACAAAAAAGCAATGAACTACCTTTTTCTCTGCTTCATACTCAGCCCAAGCTGCTTTTCTTTCTTCTTCAGTCAACTCTTCTTCTTCTTTGTGGTCCAAAAGAGAATCATGCTCATGATACCCTACAATGTGTTCTTTATGTATCTGAAGAAGTTCTGCGAGTATGGTGTCCTATGTAGAGGGGTTGAAATAATAAACAATTATTTTCTCCCTCAGGATCATATCTCCACAGCTCTTTGTTCCAGCCTCTTAATGTAAGAATTTCACATTTATATAGGATGTCATAGTGGTTCGCTTTTTTAACAATCACTTTTCAGCTTTTAAAGTTTCTTCCTCCAACTTTTTTCGAGTTTTTTTCATATGCATTGTTTTGTACTTTGTTCTGAGTTGATAATAAATGCTAACATGAGTCTACTTAATTCAGAGATTACACTGGATGCTTGCGCTAAAAATCTAAGTTACTCCTGTTAATGTATTTAACTTTATTTTCACTATTACTTTAGCTACCAACCATTATACTAACTAAAACCAAATCTGAACTAACCTCAACAGCTACAGGACCGTTTAACTGGAGCATGCAGTCCTTCTATTTCAATTGTAGGAATGTCAAATATAAATTACACTGTAAGGACCCATGGGTCAAATTTAAACTGGTGTATCATTGTTTTTACACTTATCATACTGTCTTTTTCTTAAAGTCATGGTGCCTTAAGTCCGTCTCTGAAGGTTAAAACATTATAAGCTTAAAAATTGGGATCATTTATATACTCAGTACGAACACCAAATTTCTACTCTGTATAATTATGACGACGAGAGAGACAGAGAGAGCCTGGGGGAAGGGAGTTAAGGTGAACCATAGCTATATTACCTGATAATGAAAATAAAAATATCCTCAAGTTGTTTTATTAAGAAATCACAGATGAAAACCTTGATATATCCAAAGGCAAATTAATTCACTTTACAAAAGGATTTTCCATACTTTCTAATACCAAGTTCCTTTAGAAAACGCTTCTAAATTGAGTGAAAACTTAGGGAAGGAACATAAATAAGTACTGGTCAAAGGAAGGGTCAGGAGATATATAGCACATTAAATTTAAATTTAACCTACATCTAGTAATGCTTAATGTCTCCATAAGTTTTAACAGTTTTAGAGTGTAAGGTCCAACACATTTGAGTAGGACTCAGTTACACTGTAGGAACTCAAATGTCTGTTAAATAACTCAAAATGAAAAGTTCAAAGCATAAGACCCTCAGTTTTTCTTTGTACAACAGCAAATGCTGACACTAAGTCCAAATATTCTGATATTTGGTATCATATAAACAACCTTTTAAGTTGCTACCCCTATAAGCACTTGAAATAATCCCTTCCTTTATAATTTCATGAAAGGAACTGATTTTAATGAATACAGCGGTGACTGAGATTTTATAATTCATTTTGACATGCACATGCTATTTTTTTTGTTGCAAACAGGAAACTTTGAAAAGACCATACCAATGAGAGGGCTGAAAAAAGTGTACTGTGGAAAACATAGATGCTAACAGGTCTAGTTCTTTTGAAATGTTAACTGAACATTTCTTTCCTATGCTAGTGTAGACAGCTGCCATCAAAGTTGACTTTTCTTGCTCTGTCAAATAGAACAGGTTTCTCATTGCTAGATAGATCTCCAAAGTTCTGAGTCACTGACCAGGCAGGCAGAGAGATGGGCCAATCTGAGTTAGATTCTACTGAAAGGCAGTACTTCCTTGGATGGGTGTCTCTCATGCTCATCCCACAAGCATGACTCAAGAAAGAGGCATAAAATAAAACCAGGTAACATTTACTAATATTTTTAGCAAGTGACCATGCCAAATACAATTAGAATTCTAAGTCAGCTGTTCAACAAAACACCAAATAAATTACAAGGCAGAAATGTTTTATGGATAGTCCCTAATATTGTTTCTGTGTACCAGTAAGTGATGTTCTTAACCATAGGCAAAAATCACTTCCTTTCTCTAAGAAAGCAACCTAAAGACCAATAGAACTGTGTGCTAGGAACTGAATTTATTTTCAGCTGTGCCATTGATTCTCTCTGTTAACACTGAATAACTTAGTCTAGCTATAACTGTAAATTAAACATGGATTAAATACTCTCTGCTCACACTGTGTAACATGATGATATGAGAATAGTAGGAAAAAATCAAACATCCAGTTCCTTGAAAGAAAACCTATCTCAATTAAGTGTAGTGTTTATTTCTCTATTACAAATACCACAATTCATGTATTAATTACTTTCTTTATGCTTAGAAAATCTTTTCAGAAATTCAAGTATGCAACGTGCTACATGTGAGTGTGCTGCATGTACATGTGTGCACTACATGCACACACACACACACACTCTCTCTCTTTCTCACATATACCCTTTAAAAAATGTCTAAGACATCAGGGAGCTTTATCAAGTCAGTCCATAGCATCCTATAATTTCAAAATCCCAACTTGACATCTTGGAATTGGTAGAAACTGATATCCAGAGAGGCAAAGTAACTTTTTTTCATCACACAGCTAAGGACTAGTTAGGACTAGAAGTTAAATTTCTGACTTCTAGTCTGTGATCATTCTATGATACTATAAAGAATGACTTTTCTTGAGGCATGGCTCCTCCTTTTCCCAGATCTATTCTCTTAGACCTTAAAAAAGGTCATCCCCTGAAGGAACCCAGGGGAGGGCAGAAACCAAAGTCAGTCTTTTTAGGTCTTTTTTTCCTTCACTTTTCACTTTTGTACTTTTTGAAATTAAAAAAAAAAACCCAGCAAGTTTACTTTTTAATAAAAGAAAATATAAAAACTGCAACAAAACGTTTTCAGGCACAATCTTGTGAAAGGCCAGTTCATGCTTAGCCCTTTTACCATTTTCATTTTCAGGAGATATTCATTATTCATTTTAGGAGTCCCCATTTTTAAAACCTTTCAATGTCTTCTCCCTCCGCCAATTCCAGATTTATGATCTATCCTATCAGGTCAAAACATGATTGCCTAACTAAGACCAGATTATGGTAGCGGTTCAGCTTCTGCCCACGCAGTAATTTTCCTTTTGACCCACAGTCAACTAAAATGCCACCAAACCAGAGAAAAAGTACATGTGGTTTTGTTTTTTATCATTAAAACTTTTGGACCATTTTCCTAAAGCATTACCTCCCTAACATCGAACCAAAAAACCATTCATATTGCTTCAACTGGCTACAACACTCCCTTCTTTTCAGACACTTAAAAAAATTTTAATGGAAACAATACTAATATCCTATTATAAAACCTAGACATAACTACTGGAACACCTGTATATTTCTCCACATATTTACTCACACATAAAAATGAGATAGTACTATACATAGTGTTTAAACCACTTTTCTGTTTTAGTCTCTTTCCATGGACATCATTTTATACTAACTACAAACCATCATTTTTAATGGCCGCAAGGTGCTAACATAATATAGGTACACTCTATCATCTAATTATTCTCTAAGTTAAAAGTTTATTACATTTAGGCCACTTGCAGTTTTTAATTACCACCAAATCTACAATGAAATAGGTTAATGTATAAATTTTAATGTATTTCAACTACTTGTTCATATAATAATTATACCAGTACCAATTAAAAAATGGGTAGAGGACCTGAACAGATACTTCTCCAAAGAAGAAATTCAGATGGCCAACAGGCACATGAAAAGATGCTCCACATTGCTAATCATCAGAGAAATGCAGATTAAAACCACAATGAGATATCACCTCACACCAGTTAGGATGGCCAACATCCAAAAGACAAACAACAACAAATGTGGCGAGGATGTGGAGAAAGGGGAACACTCCTACACTGCTGGTGGGAATGCAAATTAGTTCAACCATTGTGAAAAGCAGTATGGAGGTTCCTCAAAAAACTCAAAATAGAAATACCATTTGGCCCAGGAATTCCACTTCTAGGAATTTACCCTAAGAATGCAGGAGCCCAGTTTGAAAAAGACGTACTGCACCCCTATGTTTATCGCAGCACTATTTACAATAGCCAAGAAATGCAAGCAACCTAAGTGTCCATCAGTAGATGAATGGATAAAGAAGATGTGGTACATATACACAATGGAATAATATTCAGCCATAAGAAGAAAACAAATCCTTCCATTTGCAACAACATGGATGGAGCTAGAGGGTATTATGCTCAGTGAAATAAGCCAGGCAGAGAAAGACAAGTATCAAATGATTTCAGTCATCTGTGGAGTATAAGAACAAAACAAAGACTGAAGGAACAAAACAGCAGCAGACTCACAGAACCCAAGAATGGACTAACAGTTACCAAAGGGAAAGGGACTGGGGAGGATGGGTAGGAAGGGAGGGATAAGGGGGAAAAGGGGGCATTACGATTAGCACACATAATGTAGTGGGGGGGACACGGGGAAGACACTACAACACAGAGAAGACAAGTAGTGATTCTATAGCATCTTACTACGCTGATGGACAGTAACTGTAATGGGGTATGTGGTAGGGACTTGATAATGGGGGGAGTCTAGTAATCATAATGTTGCTCATGTAACTGTACATTAATGATACCAATAAAATAATAATTATATCAGTAATACTCAAGGACTTAGTATGTTTAGCGCAATCTTCATTTTCACAAAGGAGAGCCACTATATGTAAGTTAACTGACTTATAGGAACACGGTTTTATACAGTTCTGAAGCAGGAAAGCAGAATTCTTTCCTTTGGACTGTTGTCTAAGACCCAAATAAGAAAAAGGAGATACAGGACTTCTGACACAAACTGTGTCTACATCTTTCCCTTTTAAATTAATTGCAGCATACTGTCAATACAAGAAACAGATGATGAGATTCAGAGGGCAGTAAGTATCTGTAAAGGGATCCTCAGAACATTTCTTTGGGAAAAATACTTTTGCAAAATCTAGGGCAAGTTATAAAGTTAACAAAGAAAAATTTCACCCCAATATACAACACAATCAGGGGAGAGGGTTTTTGTTTCTTCCCCTTGAAGCATGCATTTATATTAGTTGCTATAGTAACACTATTATTGAAAACAATACTGGAACAGAATCTATAATCACCAGGCCAACAGTCATCAAAATGAGGTTTAAATTACATCCAAATGTGCACCTTTACTTTTCTTTGTCTAAGCTTTATTTTTCTTTAAATAAGTGAAAAGCTTACAAGCTGGGAAAAGCATGGCCTATATTCTAGCTAACAACCTAAATTACTTTAAGCTTTTAAAATGACTAGTTCAATTATTAAAACAAAATTAATGATAAATGAAATGTTTAAGTTTATTTAGAAGTTTAAAGTATTTGGCAAGCTGACAAAAATTCTTATCTAATTAATTTTGAAATTCAGCCTTGAAAATAAAATTTCTAAAAAACAATCAGGGTTTTGCCTGAGGGTGGGGGCAGAGGTTTGCCATGTTTAAAAATATTTTGCTTGCCATCAGTATGAATTTGAGTTTTATAATATCTGGAAATAAAATGTCACCAGAATACTTAAGTGCCACAGGAACCACTAAAAAAGCTATGAAAAACATTTCCTTTTATTACTTAAATAAGTCTAAATCCTTAGTAAAGAATATTCCTGGTCAAAAAAGTTTCTATTTTCAAATTTGAAGTCTGTTTCTTCGCAAACTACACTGGGGGAAAAATGCAATGTGTTGGTAAGTAATTAGAGAGCTACTGAACGAAGTTCACACGCAACCTCCTATCAGATTTTTGGGTCAAGAGCATATAACCATTGCCAAAGAGCATTTATAAATACATCCAGATTCCCAAATTGTAGGTATGAGTAAGACAGTGGCACTACAGAACTTGTCACTTTCAAGGAAGAAAAAGCAGGCCTGCTATGCAGACTCTGGTAGAGGGTAAAAGCTAGAGTCTCCTTTAATCACATTTTCTACTTAATTTAACATTTTACCCCCTCAATTTAACATTTAAAGATCTAGATACTATATTTACCACTTAACCTTTAGAATTGGTTATCCTTTACAATTATTACAGATTTCACATGCCATTCACTGTGAGATGAAGAGTGTCACTTTAGACTTTATATGGCTACAGTGACTTCTTTGGAAGCTGCAGTTTTCCAAGTAGAGCCTCTAACTCAACTACATGTATGGTATAAAAAGGAAATAGAAGACATATGAATTAGGAATGAAAGCAGCTATGTAGCAGTTCAAATTACATTTTAAATAAAGAAAACAGTCAAGATTAAAGGTAAAATGGTAAAAAGGATATAAATAAGGTCATCTAATGATTCTTATACTGTCCAAATTTCTCCTGCAGTTTATATTCCTTTAAGGGTCCAGGTAATAAATTTTATATTAAAAGCTTGAACATGAAAATATCAGTAACTGAAGAGACAGAAGTGAGGCAGACGTTCACCTACTTCATTTCCCTAAAAGCAATCACTGCTTCAAATTTCCAATACTCCTATTCCTTACCCAATCAAGTAACACACTTTAGGATATTAATACACAGATACTGTGGCACACAAGTATGTTATTAATTAAGGATCACGAATCATTCCGACATGTTAGTTATGTCCTTCTGAACTCCCCTAAATGAAAATGGGAAAAAGTCAAAGGATACAGCCCTGCTTCCCAGGTTTCTCTCTACAACAATTTCATGACCAGACTGCTTGAAATATAAACACCAATATAATTTTGATGTAATCAACAGATTCAATAAAAAGAAGACCTGTATCAGCCTTTTGAATGGCAGGATTTAGTTTAAATGAAAAAATATATTATTTATAACTTTGTAAATTGGGAGAATTTATGTTTAGTGCTTAAGATCATAGGGTCACACATACTGATACCCAACAGAACTCTGGGCAGTGATGGAAAATGTTCTGAGTCTGTCCTACTAGCCACATGGGGTTTTTGAGCTCCTGCAATGTAACTAATGCAACTGAGGAACTAAAATTTTAATTAACTTAAAGGTAAATGTAAATAGCCACATATACTCAGAGTCTCTTGTACTAGACAGGTCTACAATCTTACTGTGTTTAAGTCCTAGTTCTAATACTTACCAGCCATGTGTCCTTGAGTAAGTTATCTCTCTGAATCTCAGTCTCCTGGTCTGTAAAATGGGCCTAGTAAGTACCTACTTCACAGTATTACTGTGGATATTAAATAATACACATGAAGTGTTTAGCACAGTGCCTCATTTACTTCTGACCTTTCTACTGCTCAATCTAATGGTCAATTCTGAGACCTGATCCTATCCATCCACCAGTAATATCTGACAGAAATTATTCATCCTCTTCACCAAAATACTTGTCTCCATCAGCTAACTAAGAGAACTCTACTGGTGTAATTTATCACTTTCTCTCACTTTCAAAACTTTTTCTAAAGGTCTAAAGCAGACCCAGACTTTAAAAAACAATGTATTCCCAAAAAGGGTTAAAAATGGCGGCATGAGAGGTGAGACACAGAACTCCTCCGAAAACCACATATAATAGGAAAATATAGTTAAAACAACTAATCCTAAAAGAGCAACAGGAAAGAAGGCTGCACCAGATTGCAGACACCTGGAAAAAGAGCACACCTCACAAAACAGGGTAACGTACAAAAGCCTTGATCCAGCAGGACCCAAGCCCTTCCTCCACTCCAGCTCACCAGCAAGAGGAAGAAAAATGGAGTAGGGAGGGGGTGGAAGCCTAGGACTGCTGAACACCCAGCCACGGAGATCTGCTTTGAGAGCACAAACCTACATTGCATGCTGTTCTGGAGATTAGTGGGGTTGGAAAGCTAAGACAGGAGGAATACTTAGAAAGACTGATATTCCAGCCGTTTGTAGAAAACAGGGATCTACATCTGGCTGGTCTGGAACAAAGGAAAGGCGGGCAGTCTGAGAGATTTCCTAACAGCAAGAGGGCTGCTAAAGGGGAAAGGACTGCACAGAGCTTGCTGCTCAAGAGAAAAGATAGGTGGAAAAAATTGTCTGGGTGCATTCTGCCCAGCAGATTGGGAACTTTCAGGAGCTTCAGGACACCCATCCCCCTGGCTAGCTACTCAGCTCCGAGGGCCCCCCCAGCATGATACGCAGCATACTGCACCTTACTCCTGGCCAGCCAGCACCAGTGGCAAAAAAGCGGTCCCTGCTCTGGTGTCAGGCAAGCCAGAGGGAGGCCCAGCCTATGGCAGCTACAGACGCAAAGCACAGAGGCTTACCCTGTGTGCTCTACCCACTGGTCCTGACAGTGGTGACAGGTACATCAGCCGCAAAGAAGGAAACAGCTCTTTCCTCCCCCCAGGCACGAGCGCAGCTCCCCTGCGACAACTGACATCACTCCAGGGGCTGAACACCTCCAGAGAGTAGAGCTTCTGGGCACTAGAGGGTGCCACATATAAATGTGAAACATCAAAGGAACCTGGTTCAAACCAAAATCCCACAAACCCAGGAAAAAGGGCAAAGTGAAACAAAACTCATCAATCTTCCTGAGAGTTCAAAATAAAAATCATAAACATGCTCATGGAGGTAAAGAAAAATGTTCAAGAACTCAGGGACAAATTTGGAACAGAGATTCAATCATTAAGAAATTCCATATCGGAAATGCAACATACAATGGAGGGATTTAAAAGCAGATTAGATAGATGTAGTAGAAGAGACAGTAAATGGAATAGAAATTAGAGAAGAGGAATACAAAGAAGCTGAGGCACAGAGAGAAAAAAGGATCTCTAAGAATGAAAGAATACTGAGGGAACTGTGTGACCAATCCAAATAGAACAATATCCATATTATAGGGGAACCAGAAGAAGAAGACAGAGAAAAAGGGACAGAAAGTGTCATTGAGGAGGTAATTGCTGCAAACTTCCCCAATCTGGGGAAGGAGAGAGTCTCTCAAGCCATGGAGGTGCACAGATCTCCCAACGCAAGGGACCCAAGGAGGACAACATCAAGACATATAATAATTAAAATGTCAAAGATCAAGGGTAAAGACAGACTTTTAAAAGCAGCTAGAGAGAGGAATAAGATCACACACAAAGGAAAACCCATCAGGCAATCATCAGACTTCTCAACAGAAACCTTACAGGCCAGAAGGGAGTGGCATGATATATTTAATGCAATGAAGCAGAAGGGCCTTGAACCAAGAATACTCTACCTGGCAAGATTATCATTTAAATTTGAAGAAGGGATTAAACAATTTCCAGATAAGCAAAAGCTGAGAGAATCTACCTCTCACAGACAATCTCTACAGTATATATTGGAGGGACTGTTATAAAGTGTTCCCAAGCCTAAATAGCTGTCACCAGAGGAAATAAAACCACAGTAGAGAAAGTAGAAAAATTAATTACTAAGCAGATGCAAAATCAAACCAACTACCCCCAAAGTTAGTCAAGGGATAGATAAAGAGTACAGAATATGATACCTAATATATAAAGAATGGAGGAGGAAGAGAAAGGAGGAAAAAAAACTCTTTAGATTGTGTTTCTATTCTAATAGCATACTAAGTGAGTTAAATTAAGACTGTTAGATAGTATGGGAATTACCCTTGAACCTTTGGTAACCATGAAGCTAAAGCCTGCAATGGCAATAAGCACATACCTATTGATAATCACCCTAAATGTAAATGGTCTGAATGCACCAATCAAAAGATATAGGGTCACTGAACAGATAAAAGAACAAGATCCATCTATATGTTACCTACAAGGGACTCACTTCAAACCCAAAGACATACACAGACTAAAAGTGAAGGGTTGGAAAAATATATTTCATGGAACTAACAGGAATAAAAAAGCAGGAGTTGCAGTACTTGTATCAGACAAAACAGACTTCAAAACAAAGAAAGTCACAAGAGACAAAGAAGGACATTACATAATGATAAAGGGGGCAGTCCAAAGAGAGGATATAACCATTATAAATATCTATACACCCAACACAGAAGCACCCACATATGTGAAACAAATACTAACAGAATTAAAGGGGGAAATACAATGCAATGCACTCATTTTCGGGGACTTTAACACACCACTCACTCCAAAGGGCAGATCAACCAGACAGAAAATAAGTAAGGACACAAAGGCACTGAACAACACACTAGAACAGATGGATCTAACAGACATCAACAGAACTCTACACCCAAAAGCAGCAGGATACACATTCTTCTCAAGTGCACATGGATCATTTTCCAGAAGAGACCACATACAAGGCCACAAAAAGAGCCTCAGTGAATTTAAAAAGACTGAAATTGTACCAACCAGCTACTCAGACCACAAAAGTATGAAACTAGAAATAAATTATGCAAAGAAAATGAAAAATCGCACAAACACATGAAGGCTTAACAACATGCTCCTAAATAACCAATGGATCAATGGCCAAATCAAAACAGAGATCAAGCAACATATGGACACAAATGACAACAATAATTCAACATCGCAAAATCTGTGGGACACAGCGAAGGCCGTGCTAAGGGGCAAGTATACTGCAATACAGGCCTACCTCAGGGAGGAAGAACAATTCCATATGAACAGTCTAAACCCACAATTAATGAAAGTAGAAAAAGAATAAACGAGAACCAAAGTCGGTAGAAGGAGGGACATAATAAAGACTAGAGCATAAATAAATAAAATCAAGAAGAAAGAATGAAAGCAGGAGCTGGTTCTTCAAGAAAATAAACAAAATAGGTAAACCCCTAGCCAGACTTATGAAGAAAAAAAGACTATACACACATAAACAGAATCAGAAATGAAAATAGAAAAATCACAATGGACACCACAGAAAAGCAAAGAAATATGAGAGAATACTATGAAAAGTTATATGCTAACAAATTGGATAACCTAGAAGAAATGGACAACTTTCTAGAAAAATACAACCTTCCAAGGCTGACCCAGAAAGATACAGGAAATCTGAATACACCAATTACAAGTAATGAAATTGAATTGGAAATAAAAAAACTACCAATAAAGAAAACACCTGGACCAGATGGTTACACTGCTGAATTTTATCAAACATTTAGTGAAGACCTAATACCCATCCTCCTTAAGGTTTTCTAAGAAGTAGAAGAGAGAATGCTCTCAAACTCATTCTACACGGCAGGCATCACTCTAATACCAAAACCAGGCAAAGACACCACAAAAAAAGAAAATTCCATACCAATATCCCTGATGAATATAAATGCAAAAATACTCAACAAAATATTAGCAAACCAAATTCAAAAATACATCTAAAAGATCATCCGTCATGATCAAGTAGGATTTACTTCAGGGATGCAAGGATGGTACAACATTCAAAAATCCATTAACATCATCCACCACATCAACAAAAAGAAGGACAAAAACCACATAATCATCTCCATAGATGCTGAAAAAGCATCTGACAAAATTCAACATTCATTCATGAAAAGAACTCTCAACAAAATGGGTATAGAGGGCAAGTACCTCAACATAATAAAGGCCATATATGACAAACCCACTGCCAACATCATACTTTACAGCAAGAAGCTGAAAGCTTTTCCTTTAAGATCAGGAACAAGACAGGGATGCCCACTCTCTCCACTTTCATTCAACATAGTTCTGGAGGTCATAGCCACGGCAACCATACAACACAAAGAAATAAAAGGCATCCGGATTGGCAAGGAAGAAGTTAAACTGTTCCTGTTTGCAGATGACATGATATTGTACATAAAAACCCTAAAGAATCCACTCCAAAACTACTAGAACTAATATCTGATTTCAACAAAGTTGTAGGATACAAAATTAATACACAGAAATCTGTTGCATTTATGTACACTAACGATGAACTAGCAGAAAGAGAAATCAGGAAAACAATTCCATTCACAGTTGCATCAAAAAGAATAAAATACCTAGGAATAAACGTAACGAAGGAAGTGAAAAATCTATACTCTAAAAAACTACAAGACACTCATGAGAGAAATTAAGGAAGATACCTATAAATGGAAACACATCCCGTGCTCATGGATAGGAAGAATTAATATTGTCAAAATGGCCATCCTGCCTAAAAAGCAATCTACAGATTCAATGCAATTCCTATCAAAATACCAACAGCATTTTTCAACGAACTAGAGAAAATCGTTCTAAAATTCAAATGGAACCACAAAAGACCCCGAATAGCCAAAGCAATCCTGAGGAGGCAGAATAAAGCTGAGGGGATTACGCTCCCTGACTTCAAGCTCTACTACAAAGCCACAGTAATCAAGACAATTTGGTACTGGCACAAGAACAGATCCATAGACCAATGGAACAGACTAGAGAGCCCAGATATAAACCCAAGCATATATGGTCAATGAATATATGAGAAAGGAGACATGGATATACAATGGGGAAATGAAAGCTTCTTCAACAATTGGTGTTGGCAAAACTGGACAGCTACATGCAAGAGAATGAAACTGGATTATTGTCTAACCCCCTACCTAAAAGTAAACTCAAAATGGATCAAAGACCTGTATATAAGTTATGAAACCATAAAACTCTTAGAAGGAAACATAGGCAAAATCTCTTGAATACACCATGAGCCACTTTTTCCTGATTGCATCTCCTTTGGCAAGGGAAACAAAACAAAAAATGAACAAATGGGATTATATCAAGGTGAAGAGCTTCTGTACAGCAAAGGACACCATCAGCAGAACAAAAAGGCATCCTACGGTATGGGAGAATATATTTGTAAATGACATATCTGAAAAGGGGTTAACATCCAAAATATATAAAGAGCTCATATGCCTCAACACCCAAAAGGCAAATAACCATATATAAAAAATGGTTGGAGGATATGAAGAGACAGTTCTCCAAAGAAGAAATTCAGATGGCCCACAGGCACATGAAAAGATGCTCCATATCGCTAATTATCAGGGAAATACAAATTAAAACCAGAATGACATATCACCTTACACCAATTAGGATGGCCAGCATAGAAAAGATTAGGAACAACAAATGCTGCCGAGGATGTGGAGAAAGGGGAACCCTCCTACACTGCTGGTGGGACTGCAAATTAGTTCAACCATTGTGGAAAGCAGTATGGAGGTTCCTCAAAAAACTCAAAATAGAAATACCATTTGACCCAGGAATTCCACTCCTAGGAATTTACCCTAAGAATGCAGGATTACAGATTCAGAAAGACATATGCACCCCTATGTCAAAATACCAAAAAAACACCTAACTTTCCATCAGTAGATGAATAGATAAAGAAGATGTGGTATATATACACAATGGAATACTATTCAGCCATAAGAAAGAAACAAATCCTACCATTCACAACAACATGGATGGAACTAGAGCATATTATGCTCAGTGAAATAAGTCAGGCAGAGAAAGACAAATACCAAATGATTTCCCTCATTTGTGGAGTATAGCAATGAAAGAAAACTGAAGGAACAAAATAGCAGCAGACATACAGACTCCAAGAAGGGACTAACCAAAGGGGAGGGTTGGGGAGGGAGGGACAACGGGATTGACGGGTATCATTATTTGTACACATGGTGTGTGGGGTCACGGGGAAGACAGTGTAGCACAGAGAAGACCAGTAGTGACTCTGTGGCATCACAGTACACTAATGGACAGTGACTGCAATGGGGTATGGGGGGCAACTCAATAATAAGGGTGAATGTAGTAACCACATTGTTTTTCTGGTGAAACTTTCATAAGTGTGTATATCAATGATACCTTAAAAATAAAAGATTGTGTATCAGCTATACTTCAATAAAATATGTTTGGTCTTTGAAAAAGAAAGAAAAAACAATGTATTTCCATACAGAGAGAGGTTTTATACTGTAATCTAGTTTTCCTAATAAAAAATTCAAGAGAGGTTTGATAGGAAAAATTATCTGATATCAAAACTGTCCAAGAAAATCCTATATATATGGCCATTGTAGTTATAGAAGGACCGATAAGTTATTACATGAAAAAAAAGTTATTACATGTCCTGAAAATGTATACATCTAAAAAAAATTTAGATGCTTAAAGGATACCTATTATTTAAAATGAGAGCATAAAAAGCCTGAGCAATTTCTTTATGTGAGACTCAAATCAATTCGTTCTTATTTTACCAGAGACTGAGGAACAGAGAGCAAGTGATTTGTTAGTAAAGTTTTTACAGAAGGGCCTTAGTTGACTTTTCCACCCTTTTTTTGAATTCAAACTTTGCTGCTTAATAGTTGGGTGATCTCTTGAATGCCTTATTACAGGGATAATACCACCAGTAACTCATAGGGTTAGTTAGTTTAAGAATTAAATGAAAATCTACTTAAAGGAACATAGCAGAAGCACTCCCTATGTACTACTCCTTTTTCTTCATACCTTGCCTTCTCCTTTGTTTTAAAAAATATTAATCTCTTTTTACACAACATCTGTAAAACATTCCTGCCAGAAATACCTGCCATGAGCCTTTGGGTCTAACTTCCAGTTTACAAAATATATAAGAGAAGTTCAAACACACCATCAGGAAATAAACAAACCAGAATGAAGGTAGGGGAGGGAGTTATAGTAAATTAAAAGAAACATAATGAAGAGACACAACATCAGAATGCAGTGTGTGTACCCTGAGTGTTTCTTCATTTGAATAAAGCAGCTGTAAAAGACATTTTTTCAGATAACAGGGAATCTGAATATGGATGTGGTATTAAATGACATTAGGGAATTAAGAGGTTGTTATTAATTATGGTTATAAGAAATGTCTTTATATTTTAGAGATTTATACTGAAATATTTATAAGCAAAATGGAAACATAATTTAAAATATTTCAGAAAAAATAGGCAAATGTGGCAAAATATTAATTATTAAATCCAGGTGACAGGTATATGAGGTTCCATTATACTTTCTGGTTTGAAAATTTTCACAATTGGGAAAAAATTAAATTAACCACTTTTTTTCAAATTTTCTTTGCAGTAAGGGAGACAGATAACACTAGACTATGTGGCAGAATTTTGGAATAGCCCGAAGTCTAAAAGATGGGTCAGTAGCCTTTTTACCTCTAGTTAGCTTGGAATTTAAGTATATGAAAAGAGTTTTGTAAAGCTGGGATCTGAATCCAAGTCACCTCTCTATAGATGTTTTTTTAAAACTAAGTTTAAAAGTAAAATAAAAAATAATCATTGAAATAAATAATGGATAGTATAAATGGCAGGACAGGTATAGCCCAAAGAATAACTCAGTTAGGAGATCAGATTGAGGCACTCTTCCAGAAGGAAGTTGGAAAGGACAAAGAAATAGGAAATGCAAAATAAAGGCTAAAAGATGTAGAAACTAAAAGCAGAAGGCAGGCATTAAGTAATAACAGTCTAAGAAAGAGATATATAAAAATGGAGAGGATAAGATTTTTAAGGTATAGTAGACACAAATTTCTCATAATTATAGATCAAGAAACTGAAGTACACAGAAGTTAAATAATTTGACTAAGGTCAAGATTCAAACCCTGGTGATCTTGCCCAAGGGCAGAAGCTCTTAACCACTATCCTATACTGACTTGGAGCAGAAGATAATTAAGTTCAGCATTAAAGATAATTAAGGGGCACTGGGATTAGCTTTACCATCCTAGAATTTTGCAGTTAACTAAAAGATGAAATCTATAGTCTGCAATATTACACATCTTAGTAACACTGAAAATGTTGGAATGCAAACTGGTGTAGCCACTATGGAAAACAGTACGGTGATTCCTCAAAAACTTAAAAACAGAAAAGAAATACCACATGATACAGCAATTCCACTTCTGGGTATTTATCCAAAGGAAACAAAAACACTGACTTGAAAAGGTATCAGCACATCTGTCTTTGTGGCAGCAGTATTTACAAGAGCCAAGACAGAGCTAACCTAAGTGTCTACTGGTGGATGAATGGATTAAGAAACTGGTATATATATATAACTGAATATTATTCAGCCATAAAAAAGAGAGAAATCCTGCTACATGCAACAACATGAATGGACCAAGGGCATTATGCTAAGTGAAATAAGTCAGTTTGAGCAGACAAATACCATATGATCTTACTTATATGTGGAATCTAAAAAAGCTGAATTCATAGAAACAGAGTGAGTGGTGGTTACCAGAAGCTGGAGAGTGTTTTGTCAAAGGATATAAACTTCCAGTTATAAGTTCTAGTGATATAATGTACAGCATGGTGACAGCAGTTAATAATACCGTATGGTATATTTGAAGTTGCTAACAAAGTAGATATTAAAAGTTCTCATCACAAGAAAATAAGACTGTAAGTATGTGTGGTAATGGATATTAACTAGACTTACTGCAGTGATCATTTTGCAATATATACATATATACTGAATCATTATGTT